>CM035171.1:85937211-86537211 GCA_020205615.1 Panax quinquefolius | reverse complement strand
TCGGAATTCACCTATAGGTTCATTTTCAAGCGTTTGTTTAACGTTTTCATCCGTTTAATACTCGTTTTCTTCGTTATAAGTCAGAATGCGACGATTCTTTCGCCAACGACTCTTAATTACCTTATCTCACGTGTTGACATTGGAAACCGACGTTTTCAAGTCACATGGCAACTGTTGACCTTTCATCCGGACTTTATACGTTTTCGACATTTAACGTCTACTTCCGTAAAATCCGTCATAACTTCGTTACTAATGTTCTCTAAGCCAAATCACATGGAATACTCCATGGATTTCATATTTACTTCCTAACCAAGAAATAGGCACATTCCTTTGCTATATCGATTCTTAAACGTTCATTCAAAACTAAGTTCACGTTCAAGACATTTTTATGGTTTTAACTCACATAATCACGTACGATTTCTTATTTGGTCATTAATACACTACTACAAAATAGTAAATAGACAACACTTAAACCACAACGTTTTTTTATAAAAATGTTGTGGTATTTTTTTTTACAACGTTTTTTAAAAAAACGTTGTAGATATATATGCAAAAATGTTATCTATTTAAAAGGGTATTTTTTTGTTTTAACTAGATAACTTTTTTTTAAACGTTGTGTATCAGGAAAAACACGGAGCTAAAAAAACAGGCGGTTAAACACGAGGAAAGAAAAATACGGAGATTTCATTTGTTCCCTTCTCCTTTTCAAAGTCCTCAAACCCTAACTCCATTATCTGATTACAAATCCTCCTGTGAGTTTTCAAATCTCTCTCTTTTTCTCTTCTTTTTCTGATTCACATGAAAAATGGGAAAAAAACATAGCAGTGTCAAGAAATTTGGCGAATCTAAAGCCCTTCTTCGTCAGTTGACATTTTCTAAACCCTATTCGGAGAAATCACAGAAAAAGGTACGTAACCAAAATTGATGGCTAGCTGTTGCCACTGCTACACAGACTTCTCATTTTCTCTTCATTGCCAACCGAATCGTAAAAGAAGGGGAAGAAGATGACCGAAGTAGCGAGTTCAGGCCAACCAATCAACGCAGCAATTATTGAACTAATAAAAATAAAATATTGAACAATAATTACTGTAACAATTATTGAGTAGTGCCTTCTTACGTAAGAATCAATAATTTCAAAAATCTTTGTGGCAATACCGTGTCTATCTTTGTGCGATAACTTGTATTCTCAGATTTTAACCAACGGGTATTCAACAAAGTTAATTCAGAAACGATTACGCCAAGTTATTTATAAAAACTCAAATTTGTCATTTTCTTTATCCGATGCTTATTCGTTATGGGGCCCTACAAATGGTCATGGCCATCACGAATATTCCCTTTAACGTAAAGAATATTCCACGACTAAACGAATATTCCCCGACAACAATAAGTATTTTACAGCCACTTGCTTATTTTGAAAAAAAATTCATATAGCACCCTTAACTTTACTTTTTATCAATTTAACCATTTACTGAATAATAATTATAAGAAAAATTGAATACTTTTATTTCATAAAATCCGGGGTCTTACAATCTCCCCTCCTTATGAAATTTCGTCCTCGAAATTTACGTACCTGGTATTTCAAAGAGTTGAGAATACCTTTCTTCCATCTTCCCTGTCCTCATGATTTCTCTATTGCTCATCTCCTGTATTTCAGATATCATTCTAGAATACAGCTTCAAAACAAGGGTTAATTGAACAAATTAACATATCACATAATATCCCGATATTATGACTGACCAACAAATAAGCTTAGGAAGGACACACTAGCGAAGGATTTACTCATCTCTCCCCTCCTAGTTCTATTCCCAGATCTCCGCTAGAGATCATATCCCTAAGCTCTGATACCAAATGTGACAACCCCAAAATAAGTCCATTCCATCCAACCCATTCTGAGTCGCCAAATACATGGTACGTAAAAACAACTACAACTTTATTACAACAATTATCGTGCAAAATACAACAACACATATCTTTGTGAGTTTGGATACAAATATATACCAACCGTGACTCTCATCCCAACCTTGATATGCACGTCACAATGACATCTTACATAAAGGTATAGTCAAAAACTGCTTTTAGAAATTAGAATCTTTGGGAAGTGCTCAAGAAAACCTTCATACATGGGAGGCCGGACTTACAGGTTATGATAGATATCATATGGCCACGAAATTATCCTTGGTTGACCCAATAGACCCCAAAGAAAAACGATAAGATTACTATCATATTCTTTCCACTGGTGAGTCTTCTCTTGACATATCATTATCTCCACTGTCTCTAATTGAGAATTATACTTCAAACAAATACCAAGATTATATAGGTAGTGCTCGTAAATATACTCAGCAAGTGGATAAGCACAATCCTGTCTTATGATAACACGAGGTTGTATGTTATTAGACATCTTGTATGTTATTAGACATCTTGTATGATAGTGGAAAAACACCCTTCCAACGTTGGGTTCGCCTCACCCTAGTTGATTCACCAAATATAACTACTAAATGATGACCACCGCTTCTATTCCCTCATACCCCCCACTCAACCCAAATACATTCTTATTACGAAAAGGAATTGTGAAGAAGCAAAGGGTGAGCACAACTAGCTTCGATAAAGAATATCATCGTGACTAAAGATAATTAAATTATCAATAGCCTTCATCAATAATAAATCAGAGATTTAGAACATATAGTAGATGATAAAAATTTCAACCATAGTTGCAGCGGAACGAGCAGTCCATTAGAAGAGTCAAATAGACAATAAAATCTATTATCTTCTCCATGTTAAAAGTCCATCAACAATGTTTTATCCCTGTAACATTAATCAACAATTCCTGTCCACAATCACGTGTATAACTCATAATCATAATTGTAGTTCTCAATTCCTTTCCTAATCCAAGACAATGTTAATTTTCATCACCTGAAACATCAAAGATCATGGTTATACCAAATCACAATTCATGTTCATAATCCTACTAATAAATTCATCTTTGCACTACGGGCCAAAGATATTCATCAATAGACCATCTTTGCACTACAGGCCAAAGATATTCAACAACAGGTCATCTTTGCACTACGGGCCAAAGATATTCATCAACAATTCATCTTTGCACTACAGGCCAAAGATATTCCTCAACAGTTCATATTTGCACTACGGGCAAAATATATTCATCAACAGTTCATATTTGCACTACAGGTCAAATATATTAATATCTCAAAGAAATATATAATCATTTCAGAATTTATATAAACAATTATAACCATGTTGATCATTTCACCTTTGCACTTAAGCTAAAGAAATTCAATTATAAATTCAATGGTCACGATCATACCAGTCAACAATTCAACTTTGCACTACTGGCCAAAGAGAACCCATAATCATGATCATACCAATAATCTACCCATCTTTACACTCAAGTCAAAGAGAAATTAATATCATCATTAGGGTTATAAAAATGTTATATATGATAATGAAAATAATATAATCAACATATAGATTTAATCTCAAGAGTAATATTCATAACTCAACTATAATTTGGTCAGAAAAAGAAACCAATTTTGTCGTGAATAGTACCCGTGAATAGTAACTCATGAATAGTAACTCATGAATAGTAACTCGTGAATAGTAACTCATGAATAGTAACTCATGAATTGTAAACCCGACTCAAAAAGGTAGAAATTTTACAATAAAATCCATACCAATATTTCGGTATAATGATATTGAAATAACATTTCTTAAACTTATAAACAATTTATTTTAATTGTTTACACTTTACTAAATAATGCATTTAATCATCCTAAAATTCCAAACTCATAAGATTTCATCACCAATAACCAAAACCCTCATCAAAAATCTGCATATACCTCATATATGATTCTCAAGCCATAAAATCATATTTTCTAATTTTTTTACTTCACATAACATATTTAATTCTTTTACTCATAACTAGACCATTTTCATGAAAAATACCAAATCAGTTCCAAAAATATTTCTTTTCTGGAATTTAGCAGAATATAGTCCTATATTGAACATATATTTTTCTCAGAATTATTAAAATTAATTTACTATTTTTCATATGGCCAAAACCGCCGAATATTTAGACATTTATAATAAATTGTACTCTTGTCCAAAAATTCCAAAATTAACAGAGTACACTGATATTATATAGATGTACTCCCAATAAATATTTCATCAATGTTGGAGTTAACCACAAGGATTTATAAGCGATTACTTTTAAAATAGTCTTTTCCCGTAAAATTCATAACTCTTAATCTATACATCCAAAAATCGCCATTTTTGGACACAATCAATAAAACTCATCAAAATATCATTTCATATTTTTCCAGAATTTTTTGAAGGACGAAAAAAGTACGAACTGAAAAACATAATAACCCTTAAAATCCCTTACCTAAAGAGAGCAGTACTTCGGATGAAAAACCGGAGGAAACTTCTACTAAATAATAACTCTTAAAGTATCTAAATACTCTCAAAAATATGCTTGATAATATAGAGAGAAAGAAAACTTGTTTCTGGTGTGATTTTCAATTCTAACTTAAGCTTCTATTTATAGAAAAATGCTAGAACGCCAAAGGAGACTAAATTAATAAAATAATATATTATTTTCTCTTATCCTCTATGTAAGACCCCAAAAATTTTTTTAAATAAAAAGGAATTTCCTTTATTTATTATTTTGAAATAGTAAGGGTTGATTTGATTAATGTGGATAGTTAAGGGTTAAATACGCAAATATTTTAAAATAAGCAAGTGGTTATAAAATATTCATTTTTGTCGGGGAATATTCGTTTGGTCGTGGAATATTCAGATCTTTGTCGGGAATATTAAATGCGGCCAAGCCTTGCCCATGTGTGGGCCCCATAACGAAAGCGATTGGATGAAGAAAACGACAAATATAAGTTGGTTAAAAATAACGGCGTAGTTATTACAGATTAATTACTGTTGGAATACCCGTGGTTAAAATACGATGTCTGGCGTGGTTGCATTGCGATGCTTTACGGTATTGCACGTAATTGTTGAATTATTGATCCTTACGTGAAAGGCACTACTCAATAATTTTCACAATAGTTCTTGCTCAATATTTTATTTTATTGATTCAATAATTGTCTGCGTTGATATTTTATATTATTCTTTATTCAATAATTGTCAACGCATTATTATCTCCATTAGCGGATCAATAATTCATATTATTTGAATAATATTATTAGATAGCATTATTGGCAATGTCTAGAAAGTTACATCAATGAGAGGTTTGGTCACCTAATTGCGCCGCCAAGAAGGAGAAATCCTTATCTGAAAAGCCCCTCTTTCCTCGAGAGAACTACTGGTTGTCATAATTGTGATTCTGTAATATTATTTGTGAATAATTAATTATTGATTCATATGATAAAGAGATATTTATTTTATGTGGATATAAATGATGGATTTATTTATGTGGTTATAAATGAAGAAATTATTGTTGAGGTGTTTTATCAGTATTTTACCAGATTGGAGGTATTAAAAATTAAATCAGGGGTTTTGAGATATATTGCGGGGGTTATAATTTTTAATCCGACCGTTGGATTGTGGTAATTTTTGGGTATGTTATACATACATAAGTTGAGTATATGTCCACAAATTTTGAACCGTTAAAAATTCACGAATGATTTGTTATGAATTTTAAGAGGTGTCTGATTCGGAAATTAGGTTTATAATTGATTTTGGTGGAAAATTCTAGAATTGAGTGGGCCCCACTTGTGGTTGGTGAAGAAATGTGCTGAATTTTATTTCAAATGTGGTGGGTGGCAATAGTAGCAGGTAAAGCCATCGTAGTAGCAATCAAGTCTCGCTTGGTGACGGCTAACATTTTCCTATAAATAGAGGGCTAAGTTAGAATTGAAAATCACACCGAAATAAAGTTTTCTTTTTCTCTCTATATTATTGAGCGTATTTTGTGAGTATTTAGATACTTTGAGAGTTCTTTGCTCAAGACAAGTTTCATTCAAAGATCACTTCCGACCTTTCCTTCGGAAATCGATTCTTTGAGGTAAGGGATATTATTTTTTCGTAATGATATTATTTCTTCAATATCATTATGCTGAAATGTTGATCTGAAGTTTTTATCAAATTTGGAACTTTTTCATGTCGGGGTTACTATTCATGAGTTACTATTCATGAGTTACTATTCACGAGTACTATTCATGAAGCGTGAAAATGTTTTTTTTGTGGAATTTCTATCTTTTGGTGTCGGAGTTACTATTCACGATCTGGACTATTCACGATATCTGACTATTCACGATATCTGACTATTCACCGAAAAATAAAATTTCTTCTTTTCGTCCAAAATATCTATTCTGGATACTAGCTTTGATTGTATCCATGTTTTGATCATTCTTGAATTTTACACCACTATGATTATTTTTGAGGTATTGTTGGACATGGATAAAACAAAGTACGAATCATTAATCCTTAATCCTTGTCATTTTGTTTCACTAGATTCGTTCTTTAAAAATATTTTTCATCATCCTCAGTCTTAAATGATGATATTATTGAATATCTTTGGCACGTAGTGCAAAGATGAATGATTTCTCAAGAATATCTTTGGCTGTAGTGCAAAGATGAATGGTGTTTAAATGAACATGACTAATGATGAATATCTTTGGCTCAGAGTGCAAAGATGAACAGTGTTGAGATGAACATGACCGATCGATGAATATCTTTGGCAGTAGTGCAAAGATGAATGTTTGATTTGAGATGAATATTGATTGATGTTACGGGGATAAAATATTGATGATGGTATCGTTAAATTCATAGATTATAGTAGATTTCATTCTCCACGTAACTCTTCTATGAATTATTATTTCACCTGCGAATATTGATCTCAAACTTGTTGTCTATTGTATTCTATTAAATTTTTCCTGTTGAAGACTAACGATAATTTGTTGTATATTATCTTAGTCATAATATTCTTTACCGAGCTAATTGAGCTCACCCTTTTCCTTTTGTTCCATTCTTCTCGTGGAGGCGAGAATATAAGCGAGTACGAATTGGGTATGGAATGAAGGTTTTAGAAAGGATTGTTTAGTAGTCCTCACCATTTTTGTAAAATAATGTATCAATAAATGTGATGAGGATTTATTTGAGTATAAATATTGTCTAGAAGATAATATTTGTATTTAAACTCACGCTTTCTTGTTGTAATAATAAAGTTGTAGTTGTTTCGTACCATGTATTGACAACTCGTAATGGGTGATGTATACCTATTTTGGGGGCGCCACGGTTGGTATCAAAGCTTAGGGATATGATCTCTCAAGCGAGATCGAGAGAATAGAACTAGGAGGGAGAGACGAGTAAATCCTTCGCTAGTGTGTCCTACCTAAGCTTATTTGTTAGTTAGTCGTCATATATAGGGATATTATGTGATATATTGATTTCCTTAATTAACCCTTGTTTTATGACGAGATTTGAGAATGTCGAATCGAGAATATTAATGATGGAGTAAATGAGACCGTGGAGATGCTGTGATTTACCAACGAGGAGAACGTCTGCACAGTGGCAATATTCCTCCCGTGAACAACACCAAATGAAATGATGATGAACGAGGGATGTTTAGAAGCTTTTTACGATTCATGCAAAATCGATTTAGGAGACTCGTGTTCAAAATACAGGAGGAAATGATAGCAATTCACGGGTTGTCACAAATGAGCAGGCTTCAAAGAGTTGGGACCACCAAATTTAAGGAAAGCCGAGATCCGATCATGGCGGAAACATGGGTCAAACAAATTACCAAGATATTCGATGTCTTGGGATGCACGGAGGAACGAAGGTTCCATTCGCCACCTTTATGTTCCGTGGCGAGGCGGACTCTTCGTGGGAGTCTGCGTGAAGCGTACCCATCCACCGCACTCAAAGATGTCTTGGGAGACGTTTGAGAGACTATTTAATGACAAATACTTTCCCGAAAGTGTTCGCTATATGAAGGAAGTGGAGTTCATCAGACAGAGCAAAACAACATGACGGTGTCTCGATGACGAGGCAAAGTTTGCGAGTTATCCAGTTTGCACCTCATTTGGTGGAGAATGAGGAACGATGATGCGGATGTTTCTTAGAGGTTTGAAACCCGGCATACGTCGATTATCTCATTTCTCATAAACTTTCTCTTTATTCAGATGTTGTAAATGAGGCTCAATTATTAGAGCGAGATAACGAGTACGGTCAACCGAGGACCATAACCGGATCGTACGGAGATAGCGATCAATAGAATAATGATAACCTACGGAGAAAGAAATGCAGACGGACAGAAATGGTAACCACTCTGGTGGTAATCATGGTCATGAAAAGCGTAAGAAGCGAGTCGAGGAGATTTTAAAAGAGGAGATTTAACAACGACTATGTGAAGACAGCAGTCTGGCAAGAATCGGTTCTAAGGAGGAGAACGACCACCCATCATATGCTACAAATGCGAAAAGAGGGACATATCACCAAACCGCCCACAACAGCTTCAAGGTATGCTATAGTTGTGGAAAGGAAGGACATATCGCTTTCGAGATTATGCTGTGGCGAAACCTAGTTCAATGAGGGACGGTGACTCAAAAGATCCCGAGAAAAAGTCAAAGTCAACGATTCCGGAAGAGCGTTTGTTGTGGTCGGGTCATAATGCGAGGAACCCAAACGAGGTGATCACGGGTAAGCTATTTATAAATTCTTGCAAGTTTATACCTTACTTGATAATTTAGTGCTACCCATTCATTTATCTCTCCTGCATGTGCTCAACGCTTAACTTGACTCACGGAGAAATTAGACTTTGACCTATCTCGTGGAAACTCGTTAGGAGAAACTTTCATCACATCCACTGCTTATAAATCTTATTTGATTCAAGTTGGCACCATCACCTTACCTTGTTGACCTTATCTCTTTAAAGATACTTGCTTTTGATGTGATTTTAGGGATTGATTGGTTAACTACTCATCATGCCAAAATTGATTGTTTTACGTAAGGTTGTTAGTTTTCATATTCCTAACCAACCTGTTATGCAATTCAAGCAACTAAACCATTAAAATCAATCACTATCATATCTAATCATAAAGCTATTCGCTTTATTAAAAAAGCGGATGTCAAGCTTTCTTAGCCCATGTTATGGATTTGAATAAAGACACGTCAAATTTGAATAATATTCCCATTGTTATTGACTTTCCGACGATTTCTGAACTTCCGGTCTACCCCCGAACGTGAAGTTGAATTCTTTATTGATCTTGAACTCGGTACAAAGCCCATTTCTAAAACCCCATATCGAATGGCTCCTATTGAACTTCGAGAGTTAAAGGTCCAACTACGAAATTGTTGGACATTGGTTTCATTCGTCCCTAGTACATCACCTTGGGGTGCTCCTGCTTTTATTTGTAAAGAAGAAAGACGGAGTATGCGACTTTGTATTGACTATCGGAATTGAACCATGTCACCATCAAGAATAGGTATCCTCTACCTCGTATTGATGACTTGTTTGACCAATTGCTGTAAGGCACAATTCTTTTCAAAAATTGATCTTAGCTCGGATATCATCACCGAAGATTAAAATTAAAAGCGAGGATATTCCAAAGACCGCCTTGAACTCCCAGGTATGGGCATTATGAATTCTTAGTCATGTCTTTCGGACTAACTAATGCTCCTATGGCTTTCATGGATATGATGAACCGAGTATTCAAGAATATTTGGATCGGGATTCGTTGTTGTCTTTATTGATGACATCCTTATATATTCCAAAAGCCGTGAAGATCATGAGCACCATTTGAAGTCGGTACTCCAAAGGCTTCGCGAAAACCAACTATATGCCAAATTGAAGAAATGCGAGTTCGCTTGAGGAAGTAGCCTTTCTTGGGCATGTAATAGTGTCAAAACATGGAGTATCTGTTGATCCGTGAAGATTGAAGCAATACAAAGTTAGAGAAAACCGAAGTCGATGATCAAGTACGTAGCTTTTGGGCTTAGTTGGTTATTATCGAGATTCGTGGAAGGGTTTTCTCAAATCGCTACTCCATTAACTCAAATAACTCGAAAAGGATACGAAAATTCGTTTAAAGGCGAAGAATGCGAGAAAAGTTTCCAAGAGCTTAAGAGGAGACTTTTCGGACTTTTGTTCTAACAATACCATCCGGTTCGATGGATTTGTTATCTCACAAATGATGCTTCGTGCAAAGGGTTAGGATGTGTTCTCATGCAACGTGGGAAAGTCATAGCCTATGCCTCGCGACAACTTAAAGAGTATGAGAGGAATTATCCTACTCATGATCTAGAGTTAGCGTGCATCGTTTTCTAGCGCTTAAAGATATGGAGGCACTATCTATATGGGGAGAAAGTGGAGATATATTCAGATCATAAAAGCCTTAAATATTTCTTCACTCAAAAGAACTCAACACGCGGGCGTGACGTTGGCTCGAGCTATTGAAAGACTACGACCACACTATTCAATACCACCGGTAAAGCGAGCGTGGTAGCTAACGCATTGAGTAGAAGATCATATGCGGAACGAAAAGCGATGATGTCAAGTATACGCGACAGAGCCAACTTTAATAGAAAAAGTTAAGGTTGCTCAAGCCACCGACCGCAGGCGATCATTGTATGAAGAAGAAAGTACAAGAAGGAGCTATTCCTAAGCGCGAGAATTGATGAAGAAGGAATACTTGAGTCCACTCTAGACTTTGTGTTCCTAACGACTACGATTTAAAGTACAAGATTATGATGGAGGCACACAATACACCATTTGCAATCCATCCTGGAAGTACTAAAATGTATCGTGATCTTCGACATATATTTTGGTGGAATAATATGAAGAGAGAGATTGCAAAGTTTATCTCGATGTGTTTAACTTGCCAACGTGTAAAGGCGGAGCATCTAGTACCTAAGGGTCCGTTGCAACCACTTGAGATTCCGGAATGGAAGTGGGAACACATTACCATGGATTTCGTTCACGGTCTTCCTACGGTTTCTCAAGGCATCAATGCTATTTGGGTTATTGTTGATAGATTAACCAAGTCTGCTCATTTCTTGCCGATACGGGAGACTTATTCCCTTGAACGTCTTGCTAGTATGTACGTAAATGAGATTGTGAGGTTGCATGGCATGCCCAGATCCATAGTTTCGGATCGTGACCCAAGATTCACTTCAAGATTTTGGGTTAGCTTGCAAAAAAAGCTATAGTACGGATTTTTGCGATTTAGTTCGCATACCATCCCCAAACCAGACGGACAATCGAGAGAGACTATTCAAACTCTTGAAGATTTATTAAGACTCGTGTCCTAGACTTCAAGGGTAGTTGGGATAAGTATTTACCATTGGTGGAATTCTCCTACAACAACAGCTTATCGTGCAAGTATAGGTGTGGCTCCATTCAAGCATTATATGGACGAAAATGTCGTTCTCCAATATGTTGGGATGAGGTGGGTGAAGCAACATTGTTGGGACCCGAAGTTAGTACGTATGACTACCGAAAAGATCCAAATGATTCGACAACGTATACAAAACGGCACAAGATCGATGTAAGAGTTATGCGGATCTTCATCGAAAGGACGTGGAATTTAATGTAGGGGATCATGTATTGTTACGAGTTGCTCCATGGAAGGGAGTTACAAGATTTGGGAAGAGAGGAAAGCTCAATCCACGATTTATTGGTCCATTTCAAATTCTTGACCGAGTAGGAAATGTAGCCTATAGACTTGCGTTACCTCAAAGTATGTCTCGTGTTCATAATGTGTTTCACATATCTCGTATTTCGTAAATATGTGAAAGACCCGAACCACGTTATTGAGTTAGAACCGGATGAGATAGCCAAGACTTAACGTGAGAGGAGGTACTGTCAAGATCTTGGATAGGAAGGAGCATGTCCTACGCCAAGAAAGGTCATACCACAAGTTAAAGTTTTGTGGAGGAATCATGCTATAGAGGAAATGACCTGGGAATTGGAAACGGAAATGAAAGCGAGGTATCCTCACCTTTTCGAAACACCAGGTACGTACGTCAATTTCGAGGACGAAATTTCATAAGGAGGGGAGGTTGTAAGACCCCAAAATTTTTTTTAAATAAAAAGGAATTTCCTTTATTTATTATTTTGAAATAGTAAGGGTTGATTTGATTAATGTGGATAGTTAAGGGTTAAATACGCAAATATTTCAAAATAAGCAAGTGGTTATAAAATATTTATTTTTGCTCTGGGAATATTCGTTTGGTCATGGAATATTCGCATCTTTTGGGAATATTAAATATTTACCAAGCGACCATGTAATGGGCCCCATAACTTGAAAGCGATTGGATGAAGAAAACGACAAATATAAGTTGGTTAAAAATAACGACGAGTTGTTATTCTGCAAGTAATTCATTGGAATACCCGATGGTTAAAATACGATGTCTGGCGTGGTTGCACAAAGAAGTATTACCAGATTGCATGTAATTGTTGAATTATCGATCCTTACGTAAGAAGGCACTACTCAATAATTTTCACAAGAGTTCTTGCTCAATATTTTATTTTATTGATTCAATAATTGCTGCGTTGATATTTTATATTATTCATTGTTCAATAATTGTCAACGCATTTATCTCCATTATCGGATCAATAATTCATATTATTTGAATAATATTATTAGATAGCATTATTGGCAATGTCTAGAAAGTTACATCAAGGAGAGGTTTGGTCATCTAATTGCGGCGAAGAAGGAGAAATCCTTATCTAAAAGCCCCTCTTTCTCGGGAACTACTGGTTGTCATAATTGTGATTACAGTAATATTATTTGTGAATAATTAATTATTGATTCATATGATAAAGAGATATTTATTTTATGTGGATATAAATGATGGATTTATTTATGTGGTTATAAATGAAGAAATTATTGTTGAGGTGTTTTATCGAGATTTTACCGTATTGGAGGTATTAAAAATTAAATCGTGGGTTTTTGAGATATATTATGGGGGTTATAATTTTTAATCCGACCGTTGGATTGTGGTAATTTTTGGGTATGTTATACATACATAAGTTGAGTATATGTCCACAAATTTTGAACCGTTAAAAATTCACGAATGATTTGTTATGAATTTTAAGAGGTGTCTGATTCGGAAATTAGGTTTATAATTGATTTTGGTGGAAAATTCTAGAATTGAGTGGGCCCCACTTGTGGTTGGTGAAGAAATGTGCTGAATTTTATTTCAAATGTGGTGGGTGGCAATAGTAGCAGGTAAAGCCATCAGGTAGCAGGTCAAGTCTGCTTCGGCAGCTAACATTTTCCTATAAATAGAGGGCTAAGTTAGAATTGAAAATCACACCAGAAACAAAGTTTTCTCTCTTTCTCTCTCTATATTATTGAGCGTATTTTGTGAGTATTTAGATACTTTGAGAGTTCTTTATCAAAGACAAGTTTCATTCAACATCACTTCCGACCTTTCCTTCCGAAGTACTGATTCTTTGAGGTAAGGGATATTATTTTTTTTCGTAATGATATTATTTCTTCAATATCATTATGCTGAAATGTTGATCTGAAGTTTTTATCAAATTTGGAACTTTTTCATGTCGGGGTTACTATTCATGAGTTACTATTCATGAGTTACTATTCACGAGTTACTATTCACGAGTACTATTCATGAAGCGTGAAAATGTTTTTTTTGTGGAATTTCTATCTTTTGGTGTCGGAGTTACTATTCACGTGATACTAAGACTATTCACGATATCTGACTATTCACCGAAAAATAAAATTTCTTCTTTTCGTCAAAAATATCTATTCGGATACTAGCTTTGATTGTATCCATGTTTTGATCATTCTTGAATTTTACACCACTATGATTATTTTTGAGGTATTGTTGGACATGGATAAAACAAAGTACTAATCATTAAATCTTAATCCTTGTCATTTTGTTTCACCGGATTCGTTTTTAAAAATATTTTTCATCATCCTCGCCTTAAATGATGATATTATTGAATATCTTTGGCCCAGAGTGCAAAGATGAATGATTTCTGAAGAATATCTTTGGCCCAGAGTGCAAAGATGAGAACAGTGTTTAAATGAACACGACCAATCGATGAATATCTTTGGCCTCAGAGTGCAAAGATGAATGTGTTTGAGATGAACATGACCGATCGATGAATATCTTTGGCCCAGTAGTGCAAAGATGAATGTTTGATTTGAGATGAATATTGATTGATGTTACAGGATAAAATATTGATGATGATCGTTAAATTCATAGATTATAGTAGATTTCATTCTCTACGTAACTCTTCTATGAATTATTATTTCCACCGCTAATATTGATCCGAAACTTGTTGTCTATCAGTATTCTATTAAATTTTTCCTCGTGAAGACTAACGATAATTTGTTGTATATTATCTTAGTCATAATATTCTTTACCGAGCTAGTTGAGCTCACCCTTTTCCTTTTTGTTCCATTCTTCTCGTGAGGCGAGAATATAAATGAGTACGCAGCCTGGGTATGGAATGAAGGTTTTAGAAAGGATTGTTTAGTAGTCCTCACCATTTTTGTAAAATAATGTATCAATAAATGTGATGAGGATTTATTTGAGTATAAATATTGTCTAGAAGATAATATTTGTATTTAAACTCATAGCTTTCTCGTTGTAATAATAAAGTTGTAGTTGTTTACGCACCATGTATTGACAACTCGTAATGGGTGATGTATACCTATTTTGGGGCGCCACACTCTACGCCTACCCAAACCGAAATTCCAAAGAAGCCATCCTTGACAAAATTCAAAGAAATTTCACATGTGTATTGAACACCCACCAAAAGTGGGTCCCACCCATAAATTAATAAAAATTATTTTATTTTTCAAAACTTCAACAATTCATAGAAAATAGCACGGTTATCAGAAAAGTATGAATTTTATATCCATTCTGACTGAAATCGAATTCTCTACAACTTTGTAGCTTTGAGTTTTTCCAAATTCCAAACCAAAAATATCTGAAATCCACAAACGGATGATTTTAATACCTCCACACCGACAAAATACTGGATTAAACACCTCACATTTAATTCCTTATTTTTTTCCCCACAAAAAATAAATATTTCCTTATCATATAAATCAATAATTAATTATTCACAATAATATTACAGAATCACAATTATGACAACCAGTAGTTCTCCTGGAAGGAGGAGGAGGCTTTCCAATAAGAATTTCTCCTTCTCAAGCGTGCAATTAGGTGACCAAACCTCTCCTCGATGTAACTTTCTAGACATTGCCAATAATGCTATCTAATAATATTATTCAAATAATATGAATTATTGATCTGATAATGGAAAATACTGTGCAGTGACAATTATTGAAACAACAATAATATAAAATATCAATGCAGCAATTATTGAACCAATAAAAAGAAAATATTGAACAGTAATTACTGTAACAATTATTGAGTAGTGCCCTTCTTACGTAAGATTCAATAATTTCAAAAATACTGTGCAATACCGAGTGCTACTATGCAATAACGCGTATTACTGAATTTTAACCACCGGGTATTCTTACAGTGTTAACGGTAACGATTACGCCGTTATTTATAAAAACTCAAATTTTTCATTTTCTTTATCCTACAGTTATCCGTTATTGGGCCCACAAATGGTTGTGCCGTCATACGAATATTCCCCGACAGAAAGAATATTCAACGACTAAACGAATATTCCCCGACAACAATAAGTATTTTACAGCCACTTGCTTATTTTGAAAAAAAATTCATATAGCACCCTTAACTTTGCTTTTTATCAATTTAACCATTTACTGAATAATAATTATAAGAAATTGATGAGTTGCAGAAATTCATCGCCGTCCATTTCTTGTAATCTAAGAGCGCCTCCTGTCAATATTTCCTTGACGACAAATGGGCCTTCCCAGTTAGGAGCGAATTTTCCCTTAGACTTATCTTGGTTGTCAAGGATCTTCTTCAAAACCAAGTCATGTTGTTTGAACTACCGTAGCCGAACTTTTTTGTTGTAGGATCTGGCGATCCTTTTTTGATATAACTGACCATGGAAGATAGTCACGGTTCTCCTTTTGTCTATTAGAGACAATTGGTGATACCTGTCTTGTACCCATTGGTCTTCATCCAGCTGAGCATCTATCAACACTCTGAAGGATTCCCTTTCTACTTCTATGGGGAGCATTGCTTCCATCCCATAGGTTAATGCGTGGGGGGTTGCCCCAATGGAAGTGCGCATTGAGGTTCTGTAGGCTAACAGAGTAAGAGGCAATAGGTTAGGCCAATTTTTGTGGTTGGCAGACATCTTTTGCATAATCTTCTTGATGTTTTTGTTAGCCGCTTCAACAACACCGTTCATCTTCGGACGATAGATGACAGAGTTAAGATGTTTGATGTGGAATTTACTGCATAATTCCTTCATCATTTTGTTATTGAGGTTCTTAGCATTGTCTGACACAATCACCTCTGGTTGTCCATATCGACAAACGACATTGTTTCTGATGAAAGCAATGATGACTTCTTTGGTAACCCTGGGGAAGGAGGCTGCTTCTACCCACTTGGTGAAGTAGTCGATTATGGTGAAGATAAATCGATGTCCATTACTCGCTTTAGGCTCAATGGGCCCGATAACGTCCATTCCCCACATTGAGAAGGGCCAAGGTGAACTCATATTGTGGAGTTCCCGTGGAGGGGCATGTATAGCATTCCCATGAATCTGGCACTGATAGCATCTCCTAACGTGGTCATTGCAATCAGCTTTGAGAGATAGCTAGTAATGTCCTGTCCTGAGGACTTTCTTGACAAGAAGGGGGCCACTCATATGGGGGCCACAGACTCCACCATGGATTTCATCCATAAGCCTTTGTGCTTGATTTTTGTCTAAACATCTGAGGAGACCTAGTCCTACATCTCTCTTGTAGAGCGCATCTCCACTCAGGTAGAATTTCATAGCAAGTCGATGGTTCCGCCTTTTCTCAGTCGGGCTCGCTTCCGCGGGTGTAGATCCATCTCATAGATATTCCTTGATGTGCTGATACCAAAGATGTTGGATGGGAGGCAACTCATCCGATACTTCTCCAACGTAATTCCCATAGGCTGGGGCCTTGTGTAGGGAAATTGTGACGCTTGGCAAGTATTCCTTGTCTGATATACGAATCAAGGAGGCCATAGTTGCTAACGCGTCCGCAAAGTCATTCCTATTACGAGGAATGTGTAGAAAGGAGATTTCTTCGAACTCAAAAACCATCTTCAAAACCTGCCGATGGTAGGGTAACAAATGTAGTTCCTTGGGTTGATAGATTCCGGTGGATTGTCCGATTACCAACTCTGAATCCCCAAAGACAGTTAACCGCCTGACGCCCATCGAACGGGCCAGTTTTAGCCCCGTGAGACATCCTTCATACTCACCGTGGTTGTTGGTGCCGATAAACCGCAATTTGATTTACGACGGATATCTTCCCCCACTGATACTAGAATTGCTCCAGCTCCAGAACCTTCCAAATTAATAGCTCCATCAAAATACATCTTCCATGATTGGCGCGTATCATACTGATGGTGTTGCTGTAATGTCATTACTCCTTTGTCGGGGAAATATGTTTCCAAGGGTTTGAAATCCCCTGAAGGTGCGGCGGCCAGTTGATCCACAATTCCTTGACCTTCGATGGACTTTTGAGTCACATATATGATGTCAAATTGTTGTAGGATCAACTGCCATCTGGACAGTCGACAATTTAACATGGGTTTGTTGAACACGTATTTGAGAGGATCCACCCGGGATATGAGATGGGTTGTGTGACCATGGAGGTTGTAAGACCCTAACTTTTATGAATAAAGAATAATTTTTTTTGAATTATATTTTTGAATATTATGCTATTGATTGATATAATGTTATAGTTGTGGGTAATATTTATAAATTTTGTAAAGTACGCAAGTTGTTATATAATATTCAATTGGTCGGGGAATATTCGTTTTAACAGGGAATATTCGTACAACGAAACAATCATTGGTGGACCCAACAACGGAATTATTGTCGGATTGAGAAAACGACAAAAATACTTTATAAAAATAACGGCGGAGGTGTTACCCTTAAAACTGTTGAACTACCCGGTAGTAAAAGTACAGTAATACGCGTAGTTGCACAGTAGCACACGTTATTAATTATTGATGCTTACGTGAGAAGTCACTCAGTTATACTCAATTATTGCTACAGTAATTGTTGCATCATATTTCTCATATTGTTGATTCAATTATTGTTACAGTATCATCTGCATTATATGATATATTATTAAATCAATAATTGAGACGGCAAAGTTATTCATATTATTATTTGTAATATTGACAATGTCTAGAAGTTCTGTCAAGGAGATGTTTGGTCACCTAATTGCGCGCCAATAAGGAGAAATCCTTATCGAAAAGCCCCCTCTTTCTTGGGAACGACTTGGTTGTTAAATATTGTGAATTATAATATTAATGATGAATAAGTTCGTGTTGATTAAAGATGAATTTTATAGTTCCATTGTGTTGGACTTATTTGTGTTAGTATAATTGATGTCTGGAGGATATATTGTTCAATTGGATATTTGGGACACTTTTGGTGTCAAAGTTACTATTCATGAGTTACTATTCACGAGTTACTATTCATGAGTTACTATTCACCCTGTTACTATTCACTCTAGTATTGTGCATTCGGGTATTTGGGTACAAAATTATTCCATGGAGAGATGTGCTAATTTTTCAGACTGTTGGTTGAAGATATAATAGTAAATCAATATGGATCGCTGGTTTAAACTTTTAATAGTAAATCAGTATGGACCGTTGTTTTAAGTTTTAATAGTAAACCAATCTGGATCGTCCTTATAAAAGTAAATCAATCTGGACCGTTCATGGATTAGTTACTATACAATCCATTCTTCTATGAATAGAAGCTCATTCCTTTATTATTTCTTACGAATTCACTGAAACTCTAGAGAGACAACTACAAGAGAACCTATAGAAAAGTATTCTGCTACTTCCCTACTCTTATATTCTGTTTCTTTTACGGTAAGGGATGTTATTTGTTGTACTCATGAAGAGAACTTTTGTTATTCCATTATTAATTATTCTGTTTGAATAACCTGTATACGCGGGTTACCCTATACATGGTGACATTCTTCTAATATTCCGTTCTTTATTATTCTCATCGAATATATCACATGCAAGCTACGTTCTGGGGACTCCATTATTTATTATTCGTCTCGAATATCCCATACGTGCATTTACTTTACGACTGGTTCTATCCTTTATTATTTTGTTGGAATAACTCGCCTCGCATGGCGATATCGCACGTGCGTGGTGATTTCTTTTGTTATTCCATTCTTTATTATACTCAGTTGGTTAAAACTTAGACTTCTATACCCATGAAATTAGTGGAATATCTTTGATATTTATGCTTCATCCAGTATCTTTTCATGGAAATATTCTTCTGAACATTCTTGAATTTTACTCTACAAATCAGTATCATGTTGACAATTTGGACGTTATCAGTTCCTAGATAAATTAATTTTTGAACATGTTTTATTGAATTCTTATATCATTGTCATCATCCTCATGTTTATATTTTGTTGAAAGTCATCTGTGGCCTGTAGTGCATAGATGGACTTGGTATGATTATGACCAGGGATTGTTCGGTGTTAATCATGACCGTAATGTTACAAATGATGTGATAAAAGTCATCATTGACCTGTAGTGCATTGATGGACAGTTGTTGGCATGATCATGACCATTAATGAATACACGAATGTCCTTGGCCCGTAGTGCGTGGATAATTTGTGGTCGTGATACTAAAGAATATCCTTGGTCATAGTGTAGGGGTGATTCGATGATGTGGATTATTTATTAAGCTGAGTCCCAGCGATAAAAGTGATGAAAAACCTTTTAAATCATAAAAGATAGTAGATTTTATTCTCTACTGACTCTTTTAATGGATTGCTTGTTCATTGCCGCAGCTTAAACTTGATGTTGTTATATTTTATCGCTTTAACACCGTTTGAAGGCTAAAGATTATATATTCTCGCATTATCTTAGTCATAATATTTCTTCTTTGGGCGATTGAGCTCACCCTTTCTTTCGATGTTCTCTTCGTGAAAATGAGAACATAGCAGGACTAATCGGGGAATGGAGTGATGGTCCGCAGGATAGCATTAGTAGTCCTCACTATTCGTGAAATAGTGTGTTAATAATTGTAATGAGGACTCCTTTTGAGTTTGTATAATCTCTAATAGACAATAATAATGTATTCAAACTCACAGCTTATATTTTTGTCGTATTGCATACCAGTTGTATTAGTAAATTGTATTTGAATTCATACCATGTATCCATGCACCCAAGATGGGTGATGTATACCTAATTTTAGGGCGCCACAGATTTGGTATCAAAGCTTAGGGATATGATCCTGCTAAGATGTGAGAATAGAACTAGAAGGGAGAGACGGGAATTCTTCGCTAGTATGACCTACCCAAGTTTTTTTTTCTATATTTAATTGGCTCATTGTAATATAGGGATAATATGTTACATGTCAATTAACATTTTGTTTTATGGAAGTATCTGAAAATGACATCCGAGAATGTTGAGAATAGAAATGGAGCACACTCGACCGTTGACTCACCGCATAATCAGGATAATGTGCATCAAGAAGGCGATAATCCTCATGCAAACAACAACACTGACCAAATGATGAATGACGGAGTATTCAGAGGCTTTATGAAATTCATGCAACAGTA
This sequence comes from Panax quinquefolius, assembly GCA_020205615.1. Classification (NCBI taxonomy): domain Eukaryota; kingdom Viridiplantae; phylum Streptophyta; class Magnoliopsida; order Apiales; family Araliaceae; genus Panax; species Panax quinquefolius. Next base: position 86,516,512 of record CM035171.1, on the reverse strand, counting down.
GGCGAGAGCGGCTCCTGTCCACAATGTAGGTGGGAATACTGGAAACTCTCGGACGGTCACCGCTAAACAGTTCAAGGAGCTAGGACCACCGGAGTTTATTGGAGAGCCAAAACCACTAAAGGCGGAAGCATGGATAAAGCGAGATCACCAAGATATTTGATGTCTTGGGATGTCTCATGAGCAAAAGGTTCCTTTCTTGCCTTTTATGTTGCAAGGAGAGGCGACATCGGTGGGGAATCGATAAAAGTGTACTCAACTCCGCCGACCAAGATGTCTTGGGAGAAGTTCCAAGAACTATTCAACGACAAGTACTTTCCCAAAAGTATTCGGCCACATAAAAGAGGTGGAGTTTATCAAGTCGAGCAAAATAATATGACCGTGGTCGCAAAGATGAGGCTAAATTTGCAGAGTTGTCCCTATTGCATCCCATTTGGTGGATAATGAGGAGCGAATGACATGAATGTTTTTACGAGGTTTGAAACCTGAGATACGTCAACATCTTATTTCTCATAAACTATGTTTGTATTCAGATGTTGTAAATAGGGCTCAGTTAGTTGAGCGTGATAACGAGTCAACGCAACTAAAGGAGAGCAGTCATCGAAGCGGTGACAACAAGCGTGGAGGGAATCAACAAAGCGAAATGGTAACCACTTCTGGTAATCGTGGCCAAAATAATAAGAATGGACATTTCAAGAAGAGGAGATTCAACAATGATGGAAAGATGTCAGCACCAGCACCCGTTGTTAAGGAAGGAGAACGATCACCTATCATATGCTTCAAATGTGGAGGGGAGGGACACATCAGTCCAAATTGCGCGATGTCGTCCAAAGCATGTTATAATTATGGAAGAGAAGGTCACTTAGCCCTATTTTGTCGCTTCATCAAGATAAGTTCAAATTAGGATGGAGGCACCAAAGGTCATCCCGTAAAATTCAAGCCAGAGTGTGCAAAGAAGAGCGTTTATTGTGACCTCCCAGAAAGCAAGGAACCCGAATGAGGTTATCACGGGTAAGCTTATCATAAACTCTAGTGAAGTCTATACTTTATTTGATACCGGTTCTACCCATTGTTTTATTTCTCCTACTTGCGCTCAACGATTAAATTTGACTCCGGAGAAATTAGACTTTGACTTATCTGTGGAAACTCCGTTGGGAGAAACCTTCATTACATCCACTGGTTATAAGTCTTGTTTGGTTCAAATCGGTAACCGCACATTACCTGTCAATCTTATTTCTTTAAAAATACTTGCGTTTGATGTAATTCTAGGGATTGATTGGTTAACTACTCATCATGCAAAAATTGATTATTTTCGTAAGGTTGTTAGTTTTCATATTCCTAATCAACCTAATATGCGAATTCAAGCGACCAAACCATTAAAATCAATCACGGTCATTTCAAGCCATAAAGCTATTTGTTTATTGAAAAACGGATGTCAACCTTTCTTAGCTCATGTCACAGATTTAAACAAAAATACGTCAGTTTTGAACGATATTTCTATTGTTAATAAATTTCCTGACGTATTCCCTAAAGAACTTCCTGGCCTACCCCCAGAGCGTGAAATTGAATTTTCTATCGACCTTGAACCTAGTATAAAACCCATTTCTAAAGCCCCATATCGAATGGCTCCTATTGAACTTCAGGAGTTAAAGACCCAATTGCAGGAATTGTTAGACATTGGTTTCATTCGTCCTAGTACGTCTCCTTTGGGTGCTCCTGTTTTACTCGTGAAGAAGAAAGATAGGAGTATGCGACTTTGTATTGATTATCGAGAGTTGAATCATGTCACCATCAAAAATAGGTACCCATTGCCACGTATTGATGACTTGTTTGACCAATTGCAAGGAACCAAATTCTATTCAAAGATTGATCTTCGTTCCGGATATCACCAATTGAAGATTAGAACCGATGACATTCTAAAGACGGCTTTCAGAACTCGGTACGGGCATTATGAATTTCTAGTCATATCCTTCGGATTGACTAATGCTCTTGCTACCTTCATGGATATGATGAACCGAGTATTCAAGGAATATTTGGATCACTTTGTGGTCGTCTTTATTGATGACATACTTATTTATTCCAAAAGCCGTGAAGATCATGAGTAACACTTGAGGCTGACACTCCAAAAGCTTCGTGAATATAAGCTTTATGCCAAGTTGAAGAAATGCTAGTTCTGGCTTGAGGAAGTAGCATTCCTAGGGCACGTAGTATCAAGTCATGGAATATCTGTTGACCCGGGAAAGATTGAAGCTATTCAAAGCTGGGAGCAACCTAAATTAGTGACCGAAGTACGTAGCTTTCTCGGTTTAGCTGGTTATTATCGGAGATTCGTGGAAGGATTTTCTCGAATTGCTACTCTATTAACTCAAATTGACTTTTAAAGATACAAAGTTCTATTGGAGCGAAGAATGTGAGAAGAGTTTTCAAGAACTCAAGAGGAGACTCATTTCAAAGACTGCTCGATAATACCATCTGGCTCGGAGGGATTTGTCATCTATAGTGATGCTTCGGGCAAAGGGTTGGGATGTGTTCTCATGCAACATAGGAAAGTCATAGCATATGCCTCAAGATAACTCAAAGAATATGAGAGGAATTATCCTACCCATGATCTAGAGTTAGCAGCTATTGTCTTCGCACTTAAAATTTGGAGGCATTACTTGTATGGGGAGAAAGTGGAGATCTTTATGGATCATAAAGCCTCAAATATTTCTTCACTCAAAAGGAACTCAACATGCGACAATGACGTTGGCTTGAACTATTGAAAGATTATGATCATACCATCCAATACCATCCTGAAAAAGCGAACGTGGTAGCTGACGCATTGAGTAGAAGATCATATGCAAGTACGAGTGCGATATTGTCAACGCAAAGGCCCATTTTGTGTGATTTGTAAAGGATGGAGATAGAGTTAAAAACTCCAGGGACCCATGTGATGATGGCAAATAAACGAGTAGAACCGACTTTAATTGGTAAAGTTAAAGTCGCTGCTACGCAATCTTGAGCCGATGCGTATATAAGGAAGAAAGTGCAAGAAGGTGCTATGCCGGAAGCAAGAATCAATGAAGAAGGAATACTTCGAGTCAACTCCAGACTTTGTGTTCCTAACGACCCTGATTTAAAGTATAAAATCCTGATGGAGACCCACAACACACCGTTTGCAATCCATCTTGGGAGTACCAAAATGTATCATTATATTCGACATACATTTTGGTGGAGCAATATGAAGAGAGAGATAACGGAGTTTATCTCAAGGTGTTTAACTTGTCAACGAGTCAAGGCGGAGCATCAAGTACCAAAAGGTCCATTGCAACCACTTAAAAATCCAGAATGGAAGTGGGAGCACATTACCATGGATTTCGTTACTGGTCTTCCCAATGTTTCTCAAGGCATAGATGCAATTTGGGTCATTGTTTATAGATTGATCAAGTCTGCTCACTTCTTACCTATACGAGAAACTTATACACTTGAACGTCTTGCTCGTATGTACATAAATGAGATTGTAAGATCGCATGGTATGCCAAGATCCATAGTTTCGATCGAGACCCAAGATTCACTTCACGATTTTGGGTTAGTTTGCGTAAAGCTATGGGCACGGATTTACTGATTTAGCTTCGGCATATCATCCTCGCATTTAATGGATGGATGATCGAGAGACTATTCAAACTCTTGAAGATCTATTAAGACTCGTGTCCTTGATTTCAAGGGAGGTTGGGACAAGTTTTTACCATTGGTGGAGTTTTCCCACAACAATGCTTATCAAGCAAGTATCGGCATGGCTCCATTCAAGCGTTGTTTGGGAGAAAGTGTCGCTCTCCAAAGATGTTGGGATGAGGTGGGTGAAGCAACGATGTTGGGACCGGAGTTGGTACGTATGACTACAGAAAAGATTCAAACGATCCGACAACGTATAAAAACTTCACAAGATCGACAAAAGAGTTATGCTGATCTTCATCGAAAGGACGTAGAATTCGATATTAGAGATCATGTGTTGTTATGTGTTGCTCCATAGAAAGGAGTTATGAGATTTGGAAAGAGAGGAAAGATCAATCCTCGGTTCATTGGCCCATTTTTAATTCTTGAGCGAGTTGGAACTGTAGCCTATAGACTCGCCTTACCGCCAAGTATGTCTCGTGTTCATAATTTTTTTTCACATATCTATGTTACATAAATATGTGGAAGACCCAAACCACATTATTGAGTTAGAACCAGACGAGATAGAGGAAGATTTAATGTATGAAGAGTTACCGTTAAAATCTTGGATAAGAAGGATCATGTTCTACGCTCCAAGGTTATACCTCAAGTCAAAGTTTTGTGGAGAAACCACAATGTGGAGGAAATGACTTAGGAGTTAGAATCTGAGATGAAGTCAAGGTATCCTCATCTCTTCGACATATCAGGTATATACCCTAATTTCGAGGACGAAATTTTATAAGAAGGGGAGGTTGTAAGACCCCAACTTTTACGAATAAAGAATAATTTTTTTTGAATTATATTTTTGAATATTTTGGTATTGATTGATATAATGTTATAGTTGTGGGTAATATTTATAAATTTTGTAAAGTACGCAAGTTGTTATATAATATTCGATTGGTCGAGGAATATTTATTTTAACAGGGAATATTCGTACAACGACACAATCATTGGTGGACCCCACAACGAAATTATTGTCGGATTGAGAAAACGACAAAAATACTTTATGAAAATAACGACGGAGGTGTTATCGTTAAAACCGCTTGAACTACCCAAAGAGTAAAAGTACAAAGAATACGCGTGAGTTGCACAAAGAAGTACGCCAGATTAATTATCGATTCTTACGTGAGAAGTCACTCGCTTATACTCAATTATTGCTACAAAGAATTGTTTGCATCATATTTCTCATATTATTGATTTAATTATTGTTATAGTATCATTTGCATTATATGATATATTATTAAATCAATAATTGAGACGGCAAAGTTATTCATATTATTATTTGCAATATTGACAATGTCTACAAGTTCTTTCAAGGAGAGGTTTGGTCACCTAATTGCACGCCAATAAGGAGAAATCCTTATCGGAAAGCCCCCTCTTTCCTAGGAATGACCTGGTTGTTAAATATGGTGAATTATAATATTAATGATGAATAAGTTCGTGTTGATTAAAGATGAATTTTATAGTTCCATTGTGTTGGACTTATTTGTGTTAGTATAATTGATGTCTGGAGGATATATTGTTCAATTGGGTATTCGGGACACTTTTCGTGTCTGAGTTACTATTCACAAGTTACTATTCATGAGTTACTATTCACGAGTTACTATTCATGAGTTACTATTCACGAGTTACTATTCATGAGTTACTATTCACTCTAGTATTGTGCATTCGGGTATTTGGGTACAAAATTATTCCATGGGGAGATGTGCTAATTTTTCAGACCATTGGTTGAAGATATAATAGTAAATCAATATGGATCGCTGGTTTAAACTTTTAATAGTAAATCAGTATGGACCGTTGTTTTAAGTTTTAATAGTAAACCAATCTGGATCGTCCGTATAAAAGTAAATCAATCTGGACCGTTCATGGATTAGTTACTATGCAATCCATTCTTCTGTAAATAGAAGCTCATTCCTTCATTATTTCTTACGAATTCACTAAAACTCTAGAGAGACAATTACAAGAGAACCTATAGAAAAGTATTCTGCTACTTCCCTACTCTTATATTCTGTTTCTTTTACGGTAATGGATGTTATTTGTTGTACTCATGAAGAGAACTTTTGTTATTCCATTATTTATTATTCTGCTTTGAATAACCTCAGATACGCTGCTACCCTATACATGGTGACATTCTTCTAATATTCCGCTTCTTTATTATTCCGTATGTAATATATCCTCGTCTGCGTTCTTACGCCTTGACCGGGTTCCATTATTTATTATTCGCCGGAATATCCTATCTGCAAGCTTACGTTCTGGCCGGACCGGGTTCCATTATTTATTATTCGTCTCAATATCCTCGTCTGCAAGCGCTTACGCCGGGACCGGTTTCTATCCTTTATTATTTTGTTGAATAACTCACATCATGCGGCCTATCGCATGCATGGTGATTTCTTTTGTTATTCCATTCTTTATTATACTCAGTTAGTTAAAACTTTGACTTCTATACCCATGAAATTAGTGGAATATCTTTGATATTTGCGCTTCATCCAGTATCTTTTCATGGAAATATTCTTCTGAACATTCTTGAATTTTACTCTACAAATCAGTATCATGTTGACAATTTGGACGTTATCAGTTCCTAGATAAATTAATTCTTGAACTTGTTTTATTGAATTCTTATATCATTGTCATCATCCTCATGTTTATATTTTGTTGAAAGTCATCTCGTATTCTCAGAAGTGCATAGATGGACTTGGTATGATTATGACCAGGGATTGTTCGGTGTTAATCATGACCGTAATGTTACAAATGATGTGATAAAAGTCCTCATTGGCCTGTAGTGCATTGATGGATAGTTGTTGGCATGATCATGACCATTAATGAATACACGAATGTCATCGGCCTGTAGTGCATGGATAATCTGTGGTCGATATAAAAAGAATATCCTCGGCCAGAGTAGTGCGAGGGTGATTCGATGATGTGGATTATTTATTAAGTCGAGTCCCAAATGATAAAAGTGATGAAAACCTTTTAAATCATAAAAGATAGTAGATTTTATTCTCTACTTGACTCTTTAATGGATTTCTTGTTCTCACTGCAGCTTAAACTTGATGTTGTTATATTTTATCGCTTTAACACTATCAAGGCTAACGATAATTTATTCTCGCATTATCTTAGTCATAATATTTCTTCTTGCTAGTTGAGCTCACCTTTCTTTTCACCGTTCTCTTCAGAAATGAGAACATAGCAGGGATTAGTCGGGGAACGGAGTGACGGTCCAGAGGATAGCATTAGTAGTCCTCACTATTCTGTGAAATAGTGTGTTAATAATTGTAATGAGGACTCCTTTTGAGTTTGTATTATCTCTAGTAGACTATAATTGTATTTAAACTCACAGTTATATTTTGTCGTATTGTACACGACAGTTGTATTAGTAAATTGTATTTGAATTTTGTACCATATATCTGGCGACCCAAGATGGGTGATGTATACCTAATTTTGGGGGCGTCACAGAGGTAATGCTGTAACCTCATGGAAGCCCATGCTAAAGCACAACATGTCTTTTCGATCAGAGTGTACTTGTGTTCACTGCTGCTGAATCTTTTGCTGAGGTAATAGATAGCTCGTTCTTGGCCTCTATCATCTTTCTGCCCCAGCATACAGCCCATGGCATTGTCACTTATGGATAGGTACATGAACAGGGGAACATCATCCTTTGGTGGCACTAACACGGGAGCTTTGACTAGCTATTTCTTGATTATAAGGAAGGCATTTTGACACTCATCATTCCATTTCTTGGAGGAGTTCTTCCTTAATAGCTTGAAGATAGTCTCACAGGTTGCTGTGAGTTGAGAGATAAACCTGCTAATGAAGTTGATTCTTCCCAAAAATCCCCGTATTTCTTTTTCTGTCTGAGGAATGGGCATTTCCGTGATGGCCTGGATTTTGGCAGGATCCAGCTCAATCCCTTTATGGCTGACTAGAAATCCTAGCAACTTACCTGAGTTAACACCAAAGGCGCATTTAGCAGGATTCAACTTCAAGTTGTACTTACACAACCTGTTGAACAACTTTCTGAGATGGTCTATATGGTCATCCTCCTTCCGAGACTTGACAATGATGTCATCCACGTAGATCTCGATCTCTTTGTGCATTAAGTCATGGAAAAGAGCCATCATAGCTCGTTGATAGGTGGCTCCGGCATTGATGAGGCCGAATGACAACCGTCTATAGCAAAAGGTTCCCCAAGGTGTGATGAAAGTAGTTTTCTCACGATCTTCCTCAGCAACCATGATCTGATGCTACCCCGCAAAGCAATTAGCAAAGGAGTACATGTCGATCACAAGAAGATTGTTTAATAAGAATGTGGATAAATGGCACGTGAAAGCTATCTTTTAAGCAAGCTTTGTTCAAGTTCCAGTAATCCACACAAACTCGCACCTTCCCTCCAGGTTTAGGCACGGGCACAATGTTGGATATCCACTCATGATATGTGGACACCATGATGATGCCTGCTTGAAATTGTTTCATAATTTCTTCTTTTACCTTTAAACTCCACTCAGGTTTCAATTGCCTGAGCTTTTACTTGACTGGCTTAAATCCCTCTTTAATGGGAAGGCGGTGGAGGACAATGTCAGTGGACAAACCCACCATGTCTTCATGAGACCATGCAAACACATCCTGGAATTGGGTTAATAGCGTAACCATGTCATTCCGTTGGTTTTGGGTAAGGTCTGAACCAATTTGGATTAGCTTAGGGCTTTCTAAGGTTCCCAGATTGAAAGAAGTGGTTTGGTCAAGGTTGGGTTTAGGTTTGTCTCTGACCCATTCTTGAATTTCTGGAGGCACCTCAATGTCATCCTGTATTTCCATCAAGGCTGAATTCATCTCTATATCAAAGGTACAATCCTTGTGGAGAAGAGGCACCATATCGCAAGTAAATGTGTGCACATCTAAATTCGTAGTCCTCAAACAAAATATGCTTTCACTTAGTATATATGAAATGTGTTGATCATACACAAGTTGTTAGCATATATCGAAAAATAAACCGCTAATACCGCATGTAAAAGTAAGCGGTTATTATATCTACAGGCGAAAGAGTTTACGCTCGCTTACCCTTGACGATCAATGCAAGGAGTGTTGTTCCAATTGCCAAGGGCAAAGTCCGGGTGGACCGCAGTGATGGAGGGATTGTCGTAATCCTCCCTATCCCGAATGATGGCCATTACGTCTGGACAATCATCGTCTGGGGTGTATCTGTTGGTATGCTCATCATGAACGATGATGCGTATGCCCGACATCATTCGGATGACGTCTTGTTTGATTCTTCATTCCTTCTCTTCCACTCCGGGATTTGGAACAAAGACTTTTTTCTCCTTCACCAGTATCGGCTTGGGAAATAACATAGCCATGACACTGGCTGGCACCTTTACAGGAGGTTGTGCAGACTCAGAGCTTGAAGGCGAAGATAAACGCCGCATGGTTGAAGCTGAAGGAACCTGCTGATGCTAATGAGGATTCCTGTGACTAGGACTTGCAGAATAGCCTAGTCCTGCTGTTCCAGTTTACTTGGTTAATCAAATTGGGTACTTGATACCCTGGCAATCTTTACCCAGCCCTTGTCCCAATTAATGACCCAATGACATCATTTCTTGAGTAGCCGACATTACCTCGGCAGAAATCTTGGGTTCGGGTAATGGCATTCCAATAGCATGGTATTGGGTATTGCTTACTTCCAAGGCATGAAAACTGACCGATTCAAAGTTTGTGTTGGCATTGATGAATGGCATGTCCCCGTGTTGAGGACACTCTAGTTCAGTGTTGACCGTGACCAGGCTATTGTTGATAATGTATTTCAATTATTGATGAAGAGTGGAGGGGACTGCCCTAGCCATATGAATCCATGGTCGTCCCAAGAGCAGGTTGTATCCTGAATCTATCTTGAGTACATGGAAAGATACGCAGAATGTATGAGGACCAATTTTGATTGGCAGTTCAATTACTCTGACCGAATTCCGACGGGCTCCATCAAAAGCTTTGGTGATAGTATGGCTACTCCAGATTCGGTTGAGATTGATATTCATCTTCACCAAGGTAGCGTATGGACAGATATTTAGAGATGAACCTCCAACTATCAAGACTCCGGCTAGCATGTATCCAGAGGACAAGACCGCAATGTGCAACGGCTTGCAATGACCGGTCCTCTCGGGCGGTATATCATCATCAGTGAAGGATATCACATTGTTGTTGAAAATGTGATCAACCAGATGTTGAAATTTTTCCATATCAACTGATGTTGGTAGATAGGATTCTTCTAAAACCTTTAGCAAGATCTTCTGATGATCCTCAGAAGTTAGGACCAAGTCCAAAATTGATATTTGTTGTGGAGCTTCTCTTAAGCTTAAAACCACCTTAGCTTCGTGATGACCCATAGTGCAGAGGAATTTTTCAATCTTCTTCATGGGTATTTTCCCCTTTGATTTGATGGTAGACTTCATCACCCGTTAGGGAAGATACAGTGGATTTTCTTTTGACATTGTAGCAGTTGTATGTGAGGTGGATCCTTCACCTTCTCCATAATTCCACGGAACTTTGCGCAAGCTAATAATAGGATATCAGTGCTCGCATTTACAAGTTGATTGGCTCGGGGCAAATTGCACTTTTAAAGGATTGTTGCTTCCCTTGAGTTGAATTGTTGGCATTGTGAGTGATTTGTTAACCCCATCAGTTTTAGTGGATATGACTGCTACCACACTCTTTCACTTAGTAGGACCTGAATTCTCACTTGCACGTAACACAGTATCGTCGTCTGCTAAGTGCAGGACACCACTGTCAATTAGATTTTTGATAAGGTGGCGGAGTGCCCAAAGATTCTTCTCGTTCATGATCACGAGATCGGGAGTGATATTGACATACTCCATCAGAATTGTACCGTCCTGAACGGGGGTTGATTGGAGGTAGAAGGGAACTAATCCTTCCTTCATTGATTAACATATGAAGAATTTCCTCCATTGGTTGGCCCAAATAAGTGAATTCCCTTTTGTTGACCAAATCCCGACAGGCCTTGGCATTTGCTCTCTACGTCACTTTGTCTTCCAGCATTTTATTTTCTGAAAGTGACGAGGGAATATTCATGACAAGAGGTAGGAGACTAGCATGCTCATGGCTGATTAATTGACGTGTCATTTGATGCTGATAAGTCACCAGTTCTGCCAATTATTCAATTTTCTTGCATAGAGCTTTCATCTTTTATCCCATTGTGAATTGCAACTTGGCATAGTCCCATTTGTCAACACCATCTTTGAGGGTCTGGGAGGATTCACAGTTGAAATTGGAATTCTGTCCATTGCTCCAATTGATCATGTTGACCTCTTCTTCTTTGTGTTGAGGAAGAGGGTTGTCTTGAACGTGAGGTTGATCTGGTTTGGTAACCACGATCTCACCATTGTCTATCAGGTCTTGGATCTTGTGTTTCAAGGCCCAACTCGAGGGCGTTTGACTTCTCCACCTTTTGGTATTGGAGGGTTTACAGACTGTGCTTGAAAGGGAGTGTAACTTCTCCTTTGAATAGGCATGTTTTGATTGCCTTTTTGCCCCTGTAGTATCAGGGAAACATCTTCTTCTTTCTTTTTATGGACCCTCCGGGGGTTGTTTCCATAATTTCCAAATTGGATGTGATCAGCAACAACTTTGAATGCAGCTAGGTCTTGAATTTTCCCGGACTTCAATCCCATCTCAACCATTTCCCCATGTTTGACCATTTCAGAAAATGGTTTGCTGATGTCGGCTAAAACTCTTTCATAGGAAGGCGCTTCTTGTATGTCTATAAAAGTTATGACCATCTCTGATTCTGTCATGGAAGGACTAACTTGGGCAGCTAGGCGTCTCCACCTTTGAGCATACTCTTTGAAAGACTCGTTAGACTGTTTCTTGATCTTGGTAATTTGATACCGATCAGGAGCCATCTGAGACTGAAAGCTGTATTGAGTGAGGAAAGTATGTGCTAGCTCTTCCCAGCTATGGATCATTGAATTGTCTAATCTTGTCTACCACAAACGGGCTTCTCTAGTTAGACTTTTCTGGAATAATTGCATTCTGAGCTTTTCGTCCTCTGCATAAGATCCAAGTTCTCCAATAAACACCTTTAAATGTGTGTAAGGATCTCCTAATCCGTCATATTTTTCAAAGTCAGGAGTTTTAAACTTTTTTGGATAATGAACACTAGGGAAAATGCAAAGATCAGCATATGAAACACTCCCGTGTGTTCCAATTCCTTTGATAGCACGAAGGGTCTCTTCCATTTGGAGGACTTTCTTTTTGATGTCACCAGTGTCTGGATCTCTAGTGGGATGGGCAGCATCATGATTTTTGTTGGTCCTATCCAACTGCGGTTCAGGTATTGTAAGGACCTGGGTTCCCCCTTATGTGGAGGATTCAGCATGTACGGGTATTTTTGGACCCTGATTGGACTGGTGTAGTTCTTTGAGTAGAACAACCAAATCTGTAATTTATTTGCTTAATCCGTTGAATTCTTTCTGTGAAACCGGATTAAGTTCGATCTGCCTGATGATGACATGATTGACTGTAGGCCTGTTACCTTTTTGGACTTTGACCAGGTAGTAGGTCTGATTGGTTCTTTGCGAAAGACTTGCATAGTTTAGTCTTTAGGGAATGTGTATAATAACATGCTATGTGATGTGTCCATTTTATGAATTTTATCCTGCAAATGAATGTCAGCTGTTTGTAGCATGTTAATTAAAATATATATGTGTACACATTTCTTCATATTTCTCATTACATGGAGATATATATGGAATGTAATTTTAAGTAATTGTGTTTACAAGTAATTGAAATGAGAGCGTGAAGAGACTTTCCTCCGTTTTGGGTTTATCAAAGGCTGACCTATCTTAGGTTACTCTCGCGGCTTTTTGGCATGAAGGTTCCCAAATCATCGCAATCTACTCAACGGGAAATTAATCTGGTCTTTCAACTGGAGCGAATTTGGGTGGTGCCTTTCCTAAGCCTCGGGGAATTAGTCTTCCCACGAGTCCAGTAATCAAACACCGACGGGATATCCTCCTGGTGGAGGGACCACACAACATACATTCACATACATCGCGTCTCACTGTATGAAAATGATGACATGTGCGAAGCACTAATATCGCAAGCACATATGGTGCGAAGCACTAAGTGCAATCAGTAAATGCATTTGTACACATTAATCAAATGTAAATGCAACATCCACACACAAGCAGATAACAATTTTGGAAAGATTGTAATAACGGCTTAAGTCCTCTTACTGGAGTCCCCAGCAGAGTCGCCACCCGTCGACGTCGGGATTTTTAGATGTCCCTTTCCGTTACTTATTCTTTGGTGTTCTCATTTTAGGTGAGATTTGTTTGAAAAAACAAGTGAAAAAGGTCCGACATGTATAATGTCGACGATGGACTGTTAAGAGTCGCAAGTTGGTTTTTTAAATGGTTGTACCAACACAACCGAGAAAAGGTTTGCACATTGACCCAGTGATGTGACACTGCTAAACGGGTCGGTGAAACCGAGATTCATTAGAGTCCAGGGACTTGGTTATGCAGAGGGAAGGTGTCAGGCACCACCGACATTCGTGTTACCACGGTGACCGCTTCTTTTCAAGAAACTATTATCTGAATGTGTGTGTATGGGTCAATGTGCTGTTATTTAGAAGTAGTGCGAGGCCTCGTTCGTACCTATATACACAGGGTTTGAATTTATGTAAAAATTCAATTTTAAGCAGGATATGGCAGTGATATTTTATAAAAGTTGTTTTTCAAACCCTGATGCTCAATAGTAATTGAGACCTTTTACACTCCCATTTTATTAAGTGTTCGGCTTGATTGATTTTATTTTATAGATGCGAGGCATCCGCATTTAAAATAATGTACAAAATAATGCCGATTTCCTCGTGGGTATGTAAACCATCCGAGGAAATTCGCATACATCGTAGAATAATTTACAAGTCGCTACATAACTAAAAATGTCCATCACGGAACAAAGCTAGATCCAATAAGTCAATCAGTGATCAAATGATTCATAAAGCGCACAAGATACCGCAATTTGTATGAAAGCGTAGCGGTATATATATATAAAAGTCAGAAATATGTATATACGCATGTGATCACCAACCACGAAAGCACCCCCATGGGGATCGAAATGTAAATAAAGTCAGAAAAGTTATCAACCGCCACGGAGAAACTCCAAAGTAGACGAAACGTAAATAAAGTCAGAATATTTGCCAACCGCCACGAAGGAAACTCAAAGTGACACAAAATGTAAATAAAGTTGTACAAAGCGATCAACTGCCACGAAGTAAACTCCAAGCAGGACGAAACGTAAAGAAAGTTGTAAAAGCGATCAACCACCACGAAGTGAACCCCAGGTGGGACAAATATATATATATATATATATAAGCGATAAACGCATTTGGATGTAAAATCCAGGCTCATCGAATAGAGTTCGACAACAACCTATTCATATATATATATATATATATATATATATATATATATATATATATATATATATATATATATATATAAAAGCGAGTAAACTCTCCTGATGTAAAATCCGGGCTCATCGAATGTAGTCCGATACGCTTAATATATATAAGTATATATATATATATTAAAGCAATAAATGCTCCGCATCAAGTTCAGGCTCATCGAACAAAGTTCGACACACAGTTCATATATATAAATATACCTATATAAAAGCAAATAAACGCTCCAGACCGAAGTCTAGGCTCAATCAAGGCATAACTCGATAATGTTAGTCCAGATATATAAATAAATAAATATATATATATATATATATATATATATATTCAAACTGAAATAAAACCACGGACCGATGTCCGGGAAAATGCGCGCAACATGACTCTCAACGTGAAGAAGGGTGTGTGCAGAGATGAAAAGAAAGGCTTTAAAGTGTGTGAGAAGGCTTACAACTGACTGCCAAAGAAGACTTATATATCTTTAAAGTGGGTAAACACTAGCTTTTGTAAGTACAAAAGTAGCTATATATGAGCTGACAAGTGTTTAAAATGAGAAAGTACACTGTATGGGGTGAGTGCAGAGCAAATTGGACAGGGCTTCCTCGCCGTTTTCTCTTGCAAAATGGCCACCCCAAGCCCTCTATTTATAAAGGGTGGAGCCGCAGGTGTACCAGAGGCAACCCAGGTGGGCCCGGGTTTCTCGGGTCGGGTTGTCTCGTAGTACGTGCACTCGGGCACTGTAATGTCCACTCAAACTTTTAAAAGTGCAATTCGGGCATCCGATTGAGGTATACAGGACCTATTTCGGACCGCCATTGTCGAGAGTTGTACAATGACATAGGATTAGAGTTTTTACGAAGTCATTGAAGATGGGACGATGCCCTCCGGTCTTCAAGCTTCAAATTCTATCCGTTACCCCGCACAATAGTCACTCAGGATTGATTATCCTTGATTCTTGTAGGACATCGTTACGTAGAGATGTGTATAAAATGTTGAGAAGACGTGGTGTGGCATCGTGTTGGCGAGATGACGATGTTGCTCCTCATCGGTGTTATCGCCGGATTGGACTGATAAAGCAGACGTTGTTCAGAGCTTCGCTGAGATTGGACTGCTGCAATTATCGAAGGTCCTCATTGTCATCTTTGAGGTGTGTTTGTCCTCCCGGTGTTATCTCCGGGTTGGTACAGAGTATCTCGTTGTGAGCACCGAGATTGACGCTGGTCGCATTTGAAACAAGCATTTTTGGGGTTATCGCTGAAACTGCATTCCTTGGGATTATCACCAAGGTTAGTGGCTATTCCCATGGTTGGGACTGAGACTGGATACGTCGTGGTTATCTCCGAGATTAATCAGTCTTCTCTAGTGTGTGTTTCGGTATTGGATCTGCACGCCTCGGGGTTATCTCTGAGGTTGGATTTGTTACTCCCAGTGTGTGCTCTGGGTTGATGCTGAACTTCCGGTAGTATCCGGTATGGATATGGATTTTCTTCCAGGGTTCCATCTTGAAAGACGAATCTGTCCTCCTGCAATTTCAGTGACAGGTGTACAGAAAATTTTGAGTGTCTACAGTTATGCTTGGGTATAATAAGTCGTACATGGAGATAATGTATGATCAATAAAGAATCTACCGCTTCTAGTAAAAGAAGAGAAATGTCCTATGTGATTCGATAAATGACAACCCAGTAGTCCTTGGTCAAGGCAAAATGAAATTAGAAAGGAGTTTTTAATTTGTATTATTCGGAATTGTGCATTTAAGAGTCGAAATACATATAATTAAATAAAATAAGACTTGACAGTAATTCCATGTCTTATATTTAATTGGGACATTGTATGGTGGAAATAGAAATATCATTCAAATATGACGTATTTTTGTTTAAATATGTTACATGAGCTAAGAAAGCTTGACATCCGTTTTTCAATAAACGAATAGCTTTATGGCTTGAGATGACCGTGATTGATTTTAATGGTTTGGTCGTTTGAATTCGCATAATAGGTTGATTAGGAATATGAAAGCTAACAACCTTATGAAAATAATCAATTATAGCATGATGAGTAGTTAACCAATCAATCCCTAGAATCGAGTCAAATGCAAGAATTTTTAAGGAGATAAGATCGACAGGTAACGTGCGGTTACCGATTTGAATCAAATAAGACATATAAACATTGGATGTAATGAAGGTTTCTCCCAATGGAGTTTCAACAGATAAGTCAAAGTTTAATTTCTCCGGAGTCAAATTTAAACGTTAAGCGCAAGTAGGAGAAATAAAAGAATGGGCAGAACCGGTATCAAATAAGGTATAGACTTCGCTAGAGTTTATGATTAGCATACTGTTAGATTTTATGCCCTAGAGACCAATTATTTGATATAATTGTTTAATGTTTTGATATTATATTTGATTGAATAAATGAATGATTTTATTATGGTTTTTTTACTGCGTTATATAAATGTTAACATAATAAAAATCCTTAGAATAGTGATACAAATTATATAATTTCAAGTATGTGACTTGAACATGAGATTATTTAATTACAATTAGTATCATTGTTCTTAAATGTCCCTAGTCGAGCATCATTGTTGATGGGACAACAATGATGCATTAAGACTAATATATGGATTGACTGATGACCAAATCTCATTGGTAATAAATATATGAGATATTAAGTCAATGCATAGGTACATGTTAGAGAACGATGTACTGGACAGACCCACCATAAGAATTCTATGTGGAGCATTATGCGAAGTGTCATTAGCAATTCTCATAGTGACAATGATGTAATGGTCCTCCGACCTGAAATCACTATATTACTACACGGGAATTTATGTACTTTGATATCATCAAATGTCACCTTTAATAGGGTTGACTATAAAGGTGATTATTAGGTACATCATGAATCGTGTGAGGAATATGAGTGATCTAGATGGAATTTAACCCTCCTATATATTAGGGGTGATATCCATAGGCCTCTTGATTGAGTAGGACTATGAAATGCATGGCCATGCTCAAATAGTGATTTGTTTCATATAGTCTACTCATTGATTTATGAAGAGTATGACACATTTCATGACTCGAGTTTAATCTAGGATATTAAGGTTAAAAGGATTAAATTACATTAACATTGGCCACTAAAAGGTTGCATCGAATCATCGATCTTTTTATTACTTGGGTAGCAGTGATGCATTACTAGATGTCGCTCACTGTTTATAATTTTATAATATGATTTTAAAATTATTGCCAACGTAATAATAACCTATAGGGTCACAAACATAGAACGTAATTAAAAGGGAATTAATTTAAATTGTATAGATTTAAATATATCAATATGATTGATATTATTTAAATTACGAATTTAAATTAATAGGATAATTTATATATAGGTATATTAATTAAGCAAGACTTAATTAAGATATATATATATATATATATATATATATAAAAATTCTGATTTTATTAAATTCGGTTTTGAATAATTCCTTTTAATCGCTATATATATGATATGCAGTAGCCATTTTAGGTATTGTTTATAAACCAAAACCCTAGCCGCTCTTAGAGAGAGACTAGAGAGAAACAGTTTCGAAATCCTCATCCTTGGTGGCTAGTACCGCAGTTCCTTTTACTGCAGATCGTATGTAACATTCCAGAATTTTAAATTATAATATTAAATATTTATTGATTTATATAAGTATTTAATGGATATGTTTATTGTTGAATAAATAATTGTTCAATTTGAGTTGATGTGGTTTAGTTAATTATTTGTTGAATAATTAATTAAGGAGCTAAGAAAATTAATTGTAATGAGATTATATACTAATTTAATTTAATAATTAAGTTAGAGAGCTAATAATGATTAAATGAATTATAATATTTTAATTAGAATTTGTAATTTAAAATAAAGTGTTAGTTGGTTGAATAAAATTATAATTATAAAGGAAATTATAATTATGTGATAATGATTTATGTGTTAAAGTAATTTAATAGATTAGTATTTGAATTGATTAAATTGATTATTTAATTTATTAGAAGTGTGACAAATAACATTGCTATAAAGGAGTTATTAAAATAAATTAAGAGAGTTTAATTCAGTTTTGCCAAATATGTCTTAATGCATAATAAGTTTTTAATCTAATGATGCTTTATCAAACAAGGTATAAGAATTAATCCATTTGTTTTAATTAGGTTTATAAAACAAGGCATAAAGATTAATTGATTATTTTTTAGTGGCTAGCCAAACAAGCCTATGGATTTTGATTTTCAAAATTTTATAACTGATGTCAGTTAAAATCCTATACTTAATATCTATATTATTATTATTATTATACGTTATATGATAATACGTAAGATAGAGTTAGGAGAAGAAAATATCAGAAGAAGAAAAAGGGAGAGAAGAAGAAAACTCTAGAGAGAATTGAGAGATATCCTAACAAGTTTTGATAAAGGAATTGGGAAAAGAAGGTTCTTGATCAAAAGGGAAGGGTATCATCTTCTTAATCAAAGATAGGAACTTAATCTTTTTCTTTAAAAGTTTAGTTTTCCTCTTCCCAAAAAGTCTCTGTAAAATAATTGTAAAAGATGAATTATTGATATGTATATAGTTTTGTATGAGAATTGTTTGTAAAAGGTTGTTTCATGAGTTTATATGTGATTATAGAGAAATTAAGTCATGTATGTATGCAATTTGTGAAGAAAACCATATTATAGTGTTTATATGAAAATATATGAGTATGGCTTAATTTAAAATGAAATTAAGGTTTGATTAATTGTTAATATATATAAATTGACTATTGAATTTGATAGAGTATGTATAATCATAACCATGG
Source organism: Panax quinquefolius (assembly GCA_020205615.1). Lineage (NCBI taxonomy): Eukaryota > Viridiplantae > Streptophyta > Magnoliopsida > Apiales > Araliaceae > Panax > Panax quinquefolius. Next base: position 86,497,544 of record CM035171.1, on the reverse strand, counting down.
TATTTTGAATTTACTGTTTTGATTGAAAAACAAAATCACAGTGTTGATTTTCATTAAAAATGTCAAAAATGAAGTTTTTGCCAAAAGCAGTGAAATTGAGTGTTGTAAAGTTGGTAATTGTGTTGTTATATGTGCTAGAAGTCTTTACAATAGGTTTACATGAAGTCTATGTATGAATTACATGTTAATTAGTTTGTTAGATTGGAGCTTGTAGGCCAATTTGGCTTTTTGTTCATGTTGTTGTCGAGTTCTGGACTTTGGGGCATGGCAGCTTCCCAAAGAAAGATAAAGTTTCACGCCACAATCACGACGCCCATACCGCAGCCAATCGTTGGCTTCGTGACTCGTCTTGCCGTTGTGGCCTTGGCACCAACCACAAAGTAAATCGGGAAATAAGCAAATATGAAAGTTAGCGGTAATGGTCTTCTGCTTTTAGTTTATTACTCAAATTTTGAAAATAAATGTTATGTGTTAATAATAGGAATGTTACATGATGATTTCAATAGTATTAAACTATGAATGAGCATGTTATCAAGTATTAACATAGTTTGATTATGTGAATGGGTAATTTGACCTACATGATGTATATATTTGTTTATATAGATATAAAATGTTGGTAATGACTAATTATGTCATGATGACATATGTATAGGGTATTGATTCAAGTTGTAAGGTTTAGCTTGTCCTAAAGGCAAGTTCTCTAACTCTACTTTTATAATTGTGCGAATATTTAAACTCTTTTGAGCAAGTTCTCTAACTTTACTTTTATAATTGCTCTAACTCTACTTTTATAATTGTGCGAATATTTAAACTCTTTTGAGCAAGTTCTCTAACTCTAACCTAAGCACCCTATTTATAGAAAATTGCTTAGAACACCAAAGCAGAAAAGTTAATATAATATTAATATAATTTTCTTAAACATCCTACACCCACTTCTTTGGAAAAAACATCAGCCACACATGTTCCAAAACAACAAAAATGTTTTTCTTAAATAAAATAATTAAAATTTCCAAAAATCAATTATTCAGGAATTTTGGAACTTCATTAATTCATAATAAATAGCCATTTTATCAGAAAATTTGAATCTCGCGACGTTTTATAGGAAATTTAATTCTCTAAAACTTTACAGAAGAAAGTTTTTCTAAATTAAAACAGAAATTGACCGAAATCCATAAACGGACGATTTTACAAGCTATAATCAAATTTCAGTCAAGAAATGGGCCCACATACATGTTTAACATGTTTTAAACAACTTTTACAACAAAAATACTCTTCCTCCTCATATAATCATATATCCCACATTCATTGTAAAAATATCATCATTATTATATTATAATAATATAATAAAATATTATTTTATCAGAAAAGATAAAATATCGATTTTCAACAATTGTCACTATAAAAATTTTCTCCATCTATATCCACATAAAATGAATATTTTCCTCATCATATAAATCAATAATTAATTATTCACAAATAATATTACGTAATCACAAGATCGGTAATCTAATTCGTTCCTACGAAAGAGGGGCTTTCCAATAAGAATTTCTTATTATCGGCGCGCAATTAGGTGACCAAACCTTTCCTTAGATGTAACTTTCTAGACATTGCCAATAATGTTTTCTAATAATATTATTCAGATAATATGAATTATTTCTTCGATAATGGAAAATACTTGTGTAGTGACAATTATTGAAACAACAAGAATATAAAATATCAACGCAAAGAATTATTGAATCAATAAAATAAAATATCGAATAAGAACTCATCGTAACAATTATTGAGTAGTGCCTTCACGTAAGAATCAATAATTGGTGCAATACCCAGTAGCTACTATGCAACAACGCCAGACATCAGTATTTTAACCAACCGGTATTCCAACAATTATTAATTCAGTAATAACTATGCCGTTATTTATAAACAACTTATACTTGTCGTTTTCTTCATCCAATCGCTTTTTTTGTTATGGGGCCCACAAAAGATCACTATTGGTCATTGCACTAATATTCCCCGACAAAGAAGAATATTCCACGACCAAACGAATATTCCCCGACAACAATGAATATTTTATAACCACCTACTTATTTAAAATATTTGCGTATTTTACCCAAACTAATCACATTAATCAAATCAACCCTTACTATTTCAAAATGATAAATAAAGGAAACTAAATTTCATTTATTAATAATTTGGAGTCTTACAACCTCCCCTCCTTATGAAATTTCATCCTCGAAATTGACGTACGTACCTGGTGTTTCGAAAAGATGAGGATACCTCGCTTTCATTTCTGTTTCCAACTCCCAGGTCATCTCCTCAATAGCATGGTTTCTCCACAAAACTTTAACTTGTGGTATGACCTTCGTGTGTAGGACATGCTCTTTCCTATCCAAGATCTTGACAGGTACCTCTTCGTACGTTAAGTCTTCGGCTATTTTGTCTGGTTCTAACTCAATAACGTGGTTTGGGGCTTTCACATATTTACGTAGCACAGATATATAAAATCGTGGATTGAGCTTTCCTCTCTTCCCAAATCTTGTAACTCCCCTCCATGGAGCCACACGCAACAATACATGATCCCCAATACTAAATTCCACGTCCTTTCGATGAAGATCCGCATAACTCTTTTGTCAATCCTGTGCCGTTTGTATACGTTGTCGAATCATTTGGATCTTCTCTGTAGTCATTCGTACCAACTGTGGTCCCAACAACGTTGCTTCTCCCACCTCATCCCAGCATATTGGAGAGCGACACTTTCATCCATACAATTCTTCAAATGGAGCCACACCTATACTTGCCTAATAACTGTTGTTGTAGGAGAATTCCACCAATGGTAAATACTTATCCCAACTCCTTTTGAAATCTAGGACACAGAGTCTTAATAGATCTTCAAGAGTTTGAATAGTCCTCTCTGATTTTCCGTCCGTTTGAGGATGGTATGCCGAACTAAATCGTAAATCCGTCCCATAGCTTTTTGCAAGCTAACCCAAAATCTTGAAGTGAATCATGGGTCACAATCCAAAACTATGGATACTGGCATGCCATGCAATCTCACAATCTCATCTATGTATATACGAGCAAGACGTTCAAGGGAATAAGTTTCCCGTATCGGCAAGAAATGAGCAGACTTAGTTAATCTATCAACAATAACCCAAATAGCATTTATGCCTTGAGAAACTGTGGGAAGACCCGTAACGAAATCCATGGTAATGTGTTCCCACTTCCATTTCAGAATCTCAAGTGGTTGCAATGGACCCTTTGGCACTTGATGCTCCGCCTTTACACGTTGACAAGTTAAACACATCGAGATAAACTTTGCAATCTCTCTCTTCATATTATTCCACCAAAAAGTATGTCGAAGATCACGATACATTTTGGTACTTCCAGGATGGATTGCAAATGGTGTATTGTGTGCCTCCATCATGATCTTGTACTTCAAATCAGAATCGTTAGGAACACAAAGTCTGGAGTGGACTCAAAGTATTCCTTCTTCATCGATTCTTGCTTCTGGAATAACACCTTCTTGCACTTTCTTCTTCATACGCATCAGCTCCGCGTCTGTGGCTTGAGCAACTTTAACTTTTTCGATTAAAGTCGGTTCTATGCGTATATTTGACATCATCGCACTCGTTCATGCATATGATCTTCTACTCAACGCGTCCGCCCACTACTTACTTTTTCCGGATGGTATTGAATAGTGTGGTCGTAATCTTTCAGCAATCGAGAGCCAACCGTTCTTGACGATGTTGAGTTCTTTTTGAGTGAAGAAATATTTGAGGCTTTTAAGGTCTGAATATATCTCCACTTTCTCCCCATATAGATAGTGCCTCCAGATCTTTAGCGCGAAAACGACTGCTGCCAACTCTAGATCCTGAATATGATAATTCCTCTCATATTCTTTAAGTTATCGTGAGGCATAAGCTATGACTTTCCCATGTTGCATGAGAACACATCCTAACCCTTTGCCTGAAGCATCGCTGTAGATAACAAATCCATCAAATGGTATTGTCAAAACAGGTGCCGAAATGAGTCTCCTCTTGAGATCTTGGAAACTCTTCTCGCATTCCTCGCTCCATACGAATTTTGTATCATTACGAGTCAGCTGAGTTAACGGAGTAGCGATTCTAGAAATCCTTCCACAAATCTCCGATAATAACCAACTAAGCCCAAAAAGCTTCGTACTTCGGTCACCTTCTTTGGTTGCTCCGAACTTTGTATTGCTTCAATCTTCGTCGGGTCAACAGACACTCCATGTTTTGACACCATGTGCCCAAGGAATGCTACTTCCTCAAGCCAGAACTCGCATTTCTTCAGCTCGGCATATAGCTTGTTATCACGAAGCCTTTGTAGTACCAGCTTCAAATGGCGCTCATGATCTTCACGGCTTTTGGAATAGATGAGGATGTCATCAATAAAGACAACAACGAACTGATCCAAATATTCCTTGAATACTCGGTTCATCATATCCATGAAAGCGGCGGGAGCATTAGTCAATCCAAAAGACATGACTATGAATTCATAATGCCCGCATCGAAGTTCTCGAAAGCGCTTTTGGAATATCCTCGCCTAACCTTCAGCTGATGATATCCAGAACGAAGATCGATCTTTGAAAAGAATTGTGCTCCTTGCAATTGGTCAAACATGTCATCAATACGAGGTATCGGATACCTATTCTTGATAGTGACATGGTTTAATTCCCGGTAATCGATACAAAGTCGCATACTCCCGTCTTTCTTATTTACAAATAAAACAGAGCACCCCAGGAGATGTACTAGGGGCCTAATGAAACCGATGTCCAATAATTCCTGTAGTTGGACCTTTAACTCCTGAAGTTCAATAGGATCCATTCGATATGGGGTTTTAGAAATGGGCTTTGTACCAGGTTTAAGGTCAATAGAGAATTCAACTTCACGCTCGGGGTAGGCCGGAAGTTCTTGAAATACGTCGGGAAAAAGTCAATAACAACATGAATATTATTCAAATCTGACATGTCTTTATTCAAATCCATAACATGGGCTAAGAAAGCTTGACATCCGTTTTTCAATAAACGAATAGCTTTATGACTTGATATGACAATGATTGATTTTAATGGTTTAGTTGCTTGAATTTGCATAACAGGTTGATTAGGAATATGAAAACTAACAACCTTACGAAAACAATCAATTTTGGCATGATGAGTAGTTAACCAATCAATTCCTAAAATCACATCAAAAGCAAGTATCTTTAAAGAGATAAGGTCAACAGGTAATGTGATGGTACCAACTTGGATCAAACAAGATTTATAAACAAAGGATGTGATGAAAGTTTCTCCTAACGGAGTTTCCATAGATAGGTCAAAGTCTAATTTCTCCGGAGTCAAGTTTAAACGTTGAGCACAAGCAGGAGAGATAAATGAATTGGTAACACCGGTATCTAGTAATGTATAAACTTCGCATGAATTTATGATTAGCTTACCCGTGATCACCTCGTTTGGGTTCCTCGAATGTTGACCAGTCACGACAAACGCTCTTTCAGGAACCGTTGACTTTGACTTTTCAGGGACAGCCTTTTGAGTCACCATCCCCGCTAGACTTGGTTTCGCTACAGTGAAATCTCGAGCAATATGCCCTTCCTTTCCATAGTTATAACATACCTTAAACTGTTGTGGGCAGTTTGGGCTGATATGTCCTTCTTTTCCGCACTTATAGCATATGACTGGTGGTCGTTCTCCTCCCTTGGAATCAGTTGCTGCTGGTGCTAAAGTCTTCACATTGTCATTGTTGAATCTCCTCTTTTTAAAATCTCCCCCCTAGTCGCTTCTTCTATTTTCATGGCCACAATTTCCACCAGAGTGGTTACCGCTTTTGTCTGAATGTTTTCCTCCCCGCTGGTTTTCATTATTCCGATGAATGCTGCCACTGGTATGACCCTGGTTACGGTCCCTTGGTTGAACGTACTCGCTATCTCGCTCTAATAATTGAGCCCTGTTGACAACATCTGAATATAAAGCAAATTTATGAGAGATAAGATATTGCCGAATCTCGAGTTTTAAACCTCTCAGAAACATCCTCGTCATTCATTCCTCATTCTCTACCAAATGAGGTGCAAACCTGGAAAACTCTGCGAACTTCGCCTCATATTGGGACACCGTCATGTTGTTTTGTTCTAGTCTAATAAACTCTACCTCCTTCATATGGCGAATACTTTCAGGATTTTATTTTTCGTTGAAAAGTTTTTGAAATGTTTCCCAAGACATGCGAGTAATGCAGTGCGGTCTGAACGCCAGACATCGTGTTTTAACCACCGGGTATTCCAACAAGAAGTTAATTCAGTAATAACTATGTCGTTATTTATAAACAACTTATACTTGTCATTTTCTTCATCCAATCGCTTTTTAAGTTATGGGGCCCATTAAAAGATCAAGCTACTGCAGTAAATTTAATATTCCCCGACAAAGAAGAATATTCCACGACCAAACGAATATTCCCCGACAACAATGAATATTTTATAACCAACTGCTTATTTAAAATATTTGAGCATTTTATCCATAACTAATCACATTAATCAAATCAACCCTTACTATTTCAAAATGATAAATAGAGGAAACTAAATTTCATTTATTAATAATTTGGGGTCTTACAAAAACACTATGCAGACACTATGCAACACTATGCATAATTGAATATAATATATTCTATTTATAGAATAACTTTAAAAAAGTATTCTGTTTTATTACATTAATAATTCCAATAAAACAAAACTGAGTGACTTATCACGTAAGCTTCAATAATCAATATTGTGTGCTACTATGCAACCATCCATATTACTGTACTTTTAACACCGGGTGTTTCAACAGTTAATGGTAAAACTTCCGCCGTTATATTTATAAAGTATTTTTGTCATTTTCTCAATCCGATAATAATTCCGTTGCGGGGTCCACCAATGATTGTATCGTCGTACGGATATTCCCCGACAAAAGAATATTCCCCGACCGATCGAATATTATATAACAACTTGCGTACTTTGCAAAATTTATAAATACTATCCACAACTATAACATTATATCAAATCCACACCATAATATTAAAAAAAAATATTTCGAGAAAATTAAATCTTTCTTCATAAAATCTGGGGTCTCACAATCTCCCCTCATTATGAAATTTTTCCCTCAAAATTTACGTACGTACCTGGTATGCCAAAGAGGTGAGGATACCTTGACTTCATTTCAGATTCTAAATCTTGAGGTATAACCTTTGAGTGTTGAATACGATCCTTCTTATCCAAGATTTTAACACGTATCTCCTCATACATTAAATCTTCTGCTATCTCATCTAGTTCTAATTTAATAACATGGTTCGGGTCGTCCACATATTTACGTAACATCGATACGTAAAAAAAATGTTCTGAACACGCAACATACTTGGCGATAAAACAAGTCTATAGGCCATATTTCCTACTTCATCGAGGATTTCAAATGGACTAATTAAATCGAGGGTTGAGATTTCCTCTCTTCGTCGATTCTTGTTTCTAGAATAACGCACTCTTGAACCTTCTTCTTCACATTCATCAGCTCCAGGAGTGTAGCTTGAGCGACTTTAACTTTATTGATTAAAGTCGATTCTACTCGTATATTCGTTATCTTCATGTGGGTTCGTATATTCGCACTTGTAACCGCATACGATCTTCTACTCAATGTGTTAGCTACCATGTTCGTTTTTCCTACGATGGTATTGAATGGTACGATCATAATCTTCAACAGCTCGAGCCAACGTCTTTGGCACATTATACGATCATTTTAGGTGTAGAAAATATTTGAGGGTTTTAGAAATGGGTTTTGTACTGGGGTCAATACAAAATTCGATTTCACGCTCTAGGGGTAGGCTAAGAAGTCTTCAAGAATATGTCAGGAAATTTATTAACAATAGAAATATCATTCAAAACTGTGACTCTCATCCAAGACTTGGATAGCACGTCACATTGATACCAACTTGCCACCGTCATTCACAACGTTGCCTACAGAAAGTCTGGCTTTGGTGCATTCCACACAGGAAAGTCAACAACGAAAAGACCGGGGCTCTTTACTTATGGCTTGATATGACAATGATTGACTTTAGTAGTTTGGTTTCTTGAATTCGCATAACAGGTTGGTTAGGAATATGAAAGCTAACAACCTTACGAAGAGCATGATGAGTAGTTAACCAATCGATTCCTAAATTCGCATCAAAGGCAAGTATTTTCAAAGAGACAAGATCGACACGTAACGTGAAAGTGTTGATTTGAACAAGATTTATAAATAGCGGAGGTAACGAAGGTTTCTCCCAACTAAGTTTAAATAGATATATCAAAGTCTAACTTCTATAGAGTTAACTTCAAACATTGAACACAACTAGGTGAAATAAAAGAGTAAGTAGAACCGGTATCTAATATTGTATAGACTTCACAAGATTTTATGACTAACATACCCGTGATAATTTTATTCAGGTTCCTTGTCACGAAAAAACGCTCTCTCTTAAACTACCGGCTTTAGCTTGTCTGGGACATCCTTTGGCATCACTATCCCAGCTGGACTTTACGTCACCATACGACAAAATTGAGCTAGGTGACCTTCTCTTCCGCAATTAAAACACGTTTTGAATTGCTGCGTAAAGTTTGGACGGATGTGTCCCTCCTGTCCGCATTTGAAACATACAACCGGTGGTCGTTCTTCTTCTTTTGAAACGGGTGCCGGTGCCAACGTCTTCACGTCATTCTTGAACCTTCTCTTCTTGAAATGTCCATTCTTATTGTTTTGACCATGATTACCACCGAAGTGGTTACCATTTCTGGCATGTTGATTCCCTCCATGCTTATTGTCACCGCTTTGATGGTTGTTATCACCGAGATTTTCATTTTGTCACCTCTCTTTTTGGTTGCATTGACTCGTTATCGCGCTCCACTAACTGAGCCCTATTTACAACATCTGGATATAAACACAGTTTATGAGAAATAAGATATTGACGTATCTCCTGCTTCAAACCTCTTAAAAACATCCGCGCCATTCTCTCTTCATTATCAACCAAGTGGGACGCAAATCAGGACAACTCGGCAAACTTGGCTTCGTACTGCGACACGGTCATATTGTTTTGCTCCAACTTGATAAATTCCACCTCCTTCATGTGACGAATGCATTCGAGAAAGTACTTGTCATTGAACAGCTCTTGGAACTTCTCCCAAGACATCTTGAGTGCGTCTGGCTGGGTATGTTTTACAGATTCCCACCAGTGATCTGTCTCTTCATGCAACATAAAGGTGGCAAAGGTAACCTTTTGCTCCTCAGAGCATCCTAAGACATCAAATATCTTGGTGATCTGCTTTAACCACGTCTCTGCCTTAAGTGGTTTTGGCTTTCTCAAAAACTCCGGTGGTCCCAGCTCCTTGAATTGCTTAGCGGTGACCAATCGTGGGTTGCCATTGTTTCCTTCTGCATTATGAACAGGAGCCGCCTTCGCCTGATGTTGCATGAATTCTAAAAAGCTCCTAAACGTGCCATTGTTCGTCAATTGATCAGTGTTGTTGTTTACAGGAGGATTATCGTCATCCTGTTGCACATTGTCCTGATTATTGATTTGTGGAGAATCAACGGTCTCCTGTGCTACATTGCTATTCTCAACATTCTCGGATGTCATTTTCAGATACTGCCACAAAACAAAGGTTAATTGACATATAACATATTATCCCAATACTTTGACCGACCAATTATATACCAAATAAACTTAGGTAGGTCATACTAGCAAAGGAATTCCTCGTCTCTCCCCTCCTAGTTCTATTCTCACATCCTAGCCAGGGATCATATCCCTAAGCTTTGATACCAACTGTGATGCCCCCAAAATTAGGTATACATCACCCATCATGAGTCGCCAGATACATGGTACAGAATTTAAATACAACTTAATAATACAACTGTCGTGTACAATACGACAAAACATAAACTGTGAGTTTGAATACAAATATTGTCTACTAGAGAGTATACAAACTCAAAAGGAGTCCTCATTACAATTATTATCACACTATTTCACAGAATAGTGAGGACTACTAATGCACCATCTAGGACCATCACTCCGTTCCTCGACTCGTCCCAGCTATATTCTCATTTCTTGAAGAGAACAATGAAAGAAAGGGTGAGCTCAACTAGCCCAGTAAGAAATATTATGACTAAGATAATGCAGAATAAATTATCGTTAGCCTTCAACAGTGTTAAACTGATACAATATAACAAACATCAAGTTTAACTGCAGCGGAACAACTAATCCATTAGAAGAGTCGAGAATAAAATCTACTATCTTCTATGATTTAAAAGGTTTTTCATCACTTTTATTGTTGAGACTCAGCTTAATAAATAATTCACATCATCAAATCATCCTTGTACTACAGGCCAATGATATTCTTTAGTATCACGACCATGAATTATCTATGTTTTCATCAACGGTCCTGATCATGCCATAAAACAATTCATCTTTGCACCCTTGGCCGAAGAGAATCCATAGCCATAATCATACCAAAAATTGTCCATCAATTCATTACGGGCCAATAAGGACTTTTTCCACATTATTTGTAACATTACGGTCATGATTACACCGAATAATCACTGGTCATAATCATACCAAGTCCATCTATGCACTACAGGCCACAGATGACTTTCAAAAAATATAAATATGAGGATGATGACAATGATATAAGAATTCAATAAAACAAGTTCAAGAATTAATTTGTCCAAGAACCAATAACGTCTAAATTGTCAACATGATACTGTTTTGTAGAGTAAAATTCAAGAATGCTCAGAAGAATATTTCCATGAAAAGATACTGGATGAAACGCAATTATCAATGATATTCCACTAATTTCATGGAGTATAGAAGTCAAAACTTTAACCAACTGAGTATAATAAAGAATGGAATAACAAAAGAAATCACCATGCATGCGGTACTTTGCATAGGCAAAGTTATTCCAATGTAATACTAAATAACGAAACCAAAGTCGTGCAAAATTCAAGCACCGGCGGGATGTTCCAACAGAATAATAAAGAATGGAATAATAATGAAATCACCATGCATGCGGTATTGCGATAAACAAAGTTATTCCAATGAATAATAATAAAGATGGAACCGTGTCCTGGTAAAAAAGCATGCATGTGATAATCCAATGTAATAATAAAGACGGAATCGAGTTCGGCATAAAACGCATGCATGTGATATTCCAATAGAATAGTAAAGACGGAATAATAGAAGAATGTCACCAAGTATAGGGTAGCTCACAGATCAAAGTTATTCAAATGTAATAATAAAGAATGGAATAACAGAAGTTCTCTTTATGAATACAAAAGAAATAATACCCCTTACGAGTACAACAAATAATATTCCCTACCTTAAGAGTCATGGATATATGAGTAGTGAAGTAGCAGAATACTTTTCTTCTTTCTCTCTATAGTTTCAGTGAATACGTAAGACATAATGAAGGAATGAGCTTCTATTTATAGAAAAATGGATTGCATAGTATCTAACTCATGAACGGTCCAGATTGATTTACTTTAATCTGACTGTCCATATTTAAAGCAAAATATTTTAAATAAAATATAATATATTTTATTTATAATCTAATAAAACGAATAACTTTATAAAAGATTTTACTATGCAAACACTATGCAGGCACTATGCAAACATTATGCATAATAAAATATAATATATTCTATTTATAGAATAACTTTATAAAAGTATTCATTTTTATATAAAATATTTTACTATGCAAAATACTATCTACGAACATTATATGCAACACTATGCATATTAGAATATAATATATTCTATTTATAGAATAACTTTATAAAGTATTCTGCTTTTATTACATTAATAATGCCAATAAAACAAAACCGAGTGACTTATCACGTAAGCATCAATAATCAATACTGCGTGTGCTACTATGCAACCACGCCATTCTTTGTATTTTTTTAACAAGAAGTGTTTCAACAGCTTAACAGTAAAACTTCCATTTATTATTTTCATAAAGTGTTTTTGTCATTTTCTCAATCCGACAATAATTTTGTCATGGGTCCACTAATGATTGTCTTCGTCGCATTTGGATATTCCCCGACAAAAGAATATTTCCCGACCAATCGAATATTATATAACAACTTACGTACTTTGCAAAATTTATAAATACTATCCACAACTATAACATTATATCAAATCCACACCATAATATTCAAAAAAATATTTCGAAAAAATTAAATCCTTATTCATAAAATCTAGGGTCTCACAATCTACCTCCAATACTCCTGCAACTTTGGGCTGATAAGTAGGTTTTATACATATTTATCTGGTATCTATTACTTGAATTATTTGCTTAATCTCATGTTTCTTAGTTAATTTTCATGCATTTTGTGTTCGTTTTGTAGATTATATGCTTGGGAGTTAAAATCGCAAAGAATTGGTATGAAATTGCAAAGAAAAGCAATTCATACTTTATTTGGGCTTTCATTTTCATTTTATGTTCTTGGCTTGGAACTTGAATTACATTTTAGAGCTTCTTTTTAGCTTTCCGGAACATCTTAGATCATTCCAATCGGAGGTCGGATGCAAGAGTTATGACATTTATACCAACGGACGTCGAACGCCACTGTTTTGGGTGGCCATTTGCATAGAAGTCACTTCCAGCCAAATTTTGACCTTCATTCATTCGTTATTTCTAAAATCTCAAAGAGTGAAAGTTGTATAGCTCGTCGATATCTTCTATTTGATAGGTGGCAGGCCTCGTAACTCTTCTCGGATCAAAAGTTATGGTTATTTTCCCAAAGAACATCTAAGTAGAAAATTTTCCTTCGCAAAACCCCCACCGAGGTTGGCATACAAGTCACAAAGCAGGCCCCTAGCCCGCCAGGGTGGGCCCTTTTCAGGCCTAGACCTCCGTCGGGGTGGGGGTATGCCCAGAAAATGCGAATTTTGGTCAATGTTGAGTCCGAGAAGGATTGTTTTAATTCGATTGACTCAAGGACTTCCAAGAGGACTTCCAAGGGGACTTAAAGACATGTAAATAGACTTATAAAAGGAGGAGAATCACAAAGATTAGATTAGAGATTAGACTAGAGAGAGGATTCAATTAGATTAGATTAGAGTAAACTAGATCAAAAACACTAGTTCTTATTAGATTTGGAGATTGACGCAACTTGGAGACCATTGAAGATTCAAAGTAGGAGCAATGATGAATCATCAAATCTATAAACAATAGATTCTATCTTCTCATCTTCTTCTATCTTTGTCTTTGTAAAGCCCCCAAGTTTGAGTACTTGAAACTTGAACAAGGTGTTTCACGATACCATTTTTTTGAGCGGAATAATACTAATAATAATAACAATAATATAAAGATCAACTTAATTTACATATTCATCAGAGTCTGAATCCCAAGTACGTAACCTTTAAACATTCATTACAACCCATGATAGATAATATATATATCATACTTGTCTTAATAAAGTTAACTATTACATAACATAGCATTGCGTTCATTCAGCAACCTTTCCCTTTCCCTTGTTCTTAGCAGAGCTCTTTGGTTGTTCACTCTTAGCTGAAAACATTTAAATTAAGCAAGGATGAGCATTTGAGTGCCCAACAAGTAATAGCAATTATATATATAAGTTGAAAGAATTTAAATGTTTTCTTTGTACTACCCTTCTACAACAAGTCAATAGTTGTGAAGTAATCTGAATCAATAATAATAACATAAAAAACTCTCTTTCAAATTTTTGAAACTACATATTGACTATAACTAAGGTTACGGTGACATGCTATGAAAATTGTTTTCATTTTCGAAAAGGGTAAACATAAATTCATCTGCAAACTGTCATAACTTACGAGCACGGGGGGTGATCAGCCTGTTATGCCCTGCATTGATCAATACTACATGCAAGAACGAGGGTATCGTTCACTCTGTCCACCTTGGGTGCATAAACAATTTTTCCGTGTAGGGAGGTTCATACTTGTCTGGGTTCCAAATCAAAGGTTTTATCTTGTTCAACAATAATCTATAATTCAACATATATATATATATATATATATATATATACAGGTAATTGACAAAGGTATATCAACATGTGATTAAATACAATGATTATCCAAGTGGGGACACTTGTATAACTATTTATAGAAATTAACGAACAGAATATATATATATCTGAATTACCATATACTAACATGTTGATAATCAATGAGCGTATATAATATAAGGTTAATAATCTGCACAGTAATAATATAATTCATAAATATTCTTACTCATGTCCATTGCATAAAGAAAATACAAAGGTAATATACTTGTCTGATGCGCTGCTTATAGTTCACAACTTGATTTTACCTTTTATATCACGACCTATCATTAATCAAATCATTCATTCGATTAGAATAATATACTATAACACATAGTACTGCATTTCGCAGTCAGCACATATAACCTAATCACATTGTTACCCATGTTTAACAACCATTGAATCACACATCTAATTAAATTATCTAAGTCCAGATCAATTTCTGAAACATGTTGGTGTACCGACAACTTTATCGGGTAATTATCAAGTCTAAGACTCTATTCTGTAACTCAATATCTATAAATATCAGTCATATTATTTTTGAATGACTTATAATAATTTTAAAATATTTATTATAATTTATCATGAATTTTTAAACATCGAAATCATTATTAAATGACTTAAATATTAAATAATTTAATTATCATTAATATTTAATTAATATTAAACTATTAATGAAATCATTTCCAAAATGTCAAAGTTATTTATAATAACTCGTAATATTTTTAAAGTATTAATATTGTCCTTAAATGAATTTTAAAACAATTAAAATCATTTTAAATAATTACCATTAATATTTAAATATTAATGCACTATTTATCAAAATATTAAAAGTCTTTAATCATTACTTAAAATATTTTAAATTCATTTATATCCTTTTAAATGATTTTTAAATTAATAAAATCATTTTAAAACTATTTATTTAATATAATTATTAAATAAATTTAATATCATTAATAATAAATTAATAATTAATAATATTAAATTATTAATGAAATTATCCTTTAAATATTAAAAGTTATATTTTATAACTTAAAATATCTTTAAACACTTTATTTTTATTTAAAATAATTTTTAAATTGATTTAATATAATTATTAAATAACCTTAATATCATTAATAATAATTAATTAATGAAATTTACCTTTAAATATTGAAAGTTATATTTTATAACTTAAAATATTAATAAACTCTTTATTTTCATTTAAAATGATTTTTCTAATATTAAAAAATTTTTAAACTAATTTATTTAATATAATTATTAAATAACTTTAATATCATTAATAGTAAATAATTAATAAAATTTGCTTTAAAATATTAAAAGTTATATTTTACAACTTAAAATATTTTAAATAACTTATTATCATTTAAAATAATTTTTAATATAATAAAATTATTTTTAATTAATTTTTTTAATGTATTTAATAAATAAATTAATTATCAAAAATATTTAAATAAATACTAATATTTATGAAAAATATTTCAATATATTAAAAGTTAATTTTTATAACTTAAAAATAATTTTTAAAATAATTTTTGTATTTTTCAGAAATTAATTACTATTTTTAAATAATTTTCAAAAATTAATTTAATTAATTTTAATCGCTACTAAAAAAATGGTCATTTGTGATGGCCTAAATCCATCACAAAAAGTAGGAAAATCATCACGAAAGGTTTACGTGATGGCTTTAAGCATCACAATGGCCGTCTTGTATATGCCTATCATGAAAGGTTTTACGTGATGGTTTTGGCAATCACGTAAACGCTTAGTGCTTTTGTGATGATTAATACAATCACATTAACATATAATCTATTGTGATTGTCAAAGTCATCATAAAAAAATAAGACTTTAGGGATCAAATGTAAGAACGTGAATCTCTATTTACGTATAATTTATTTCACTATATTAATTGTATCAAATGATACTTGTAGGATTCGAACCCTCTCCCATTTGCAAACTAAATAACGAGTATTACCACTACACCAAAGTCCAGATCATGATTATAATTTTAAAATAAAATATAAAAGGAAACATATATGAGTTGACTTACTAAACAAAATTACTTTCAAATAAGATTTGGCGATTGCAATGGCAGTCACAAATACTTTATAATGATGGTAAAATTAGTCATCACTAAGAGCCATCATATATTGTATTGTTTTGGGATGGCTTGAAAATTCCATCACAAAATACCTTCTTTTTGTAATTGCAAATAAAAGTCGTCACAAAAATCTAACTTTTTAATGATTGTCCCGACCATCTTAAAATATTGTTTTAATTATTTCTTATATTAAAATATTAGTGATAGCTTAAATGTAATCACGAAAAGGGTATATCTATAAGTGATGACTTAGTGCGTCACAAAAAGAAAATTTATTTTGCGTGAAAAAATTGGTGTGATTGACATGGCCATCACAATTATAATACATTGATGACAAAATTAGTCATCACTAAGAGCCATCATATATACTATTATTTTGTGATTGCTTAAAAGTCCATCACAAATTACTATCTTTTGTGATGGTTTTTAAAAACTGTCACAAAATTCCGTCACGTATTCTTGTTTTTCTAGTAGTGAATTAAGTCTATCGCAAAAGCCCTTTGGCGACAGAAATCGTCGCCTTAGGTGTTCTTGAGCCCTCAAGAACATTCATAGCCAGTTTCGAGATGCCTCGTTTGACCGGAAATAAAATCGAATCTGTGATGTTTCTGGACATGTTGTTGATCAGATCATGTAGTACTAATGTAGGACTACATGACACAACAACAAACATGATCATAACATTCATAACCAACAAGATCTGGAGCCTTGAACAAGTTGTCAGAGCTGTTCTTCATTTCTGGGTTACCTAGAAATGAAAAACAGTTCGACTGTTCACTTTTGGGCTTCCATAACTTATGATCCGTGTAATCTTTATGTGATGTAATGAATTCAGTATGTAGCCAGCATGACAAGGAAGGGTTCTATCACTATATATCACTAAAACAACAACAGATTGAGCAGATTCATACTGGTCAAACCATGTCAGACGACATGTTCAAGCGTTTTCTGGGTTACCCAGAAAACAGCTTCCATGATCGTTTGGCCTGGTTTGACCATCCTCTATAATCACACAGTTTGTTGATTAGGATATTCTAAGGCATAAACATGGAGTTCATATACAAGACTACAATCTAGATGCAACAAAAATAACAAAACAAAAATACACTGAAAGATCTAGCCGGTTTAAAATGTTGTCGGTAGGTTACGGGTTGTTTCGGGTTACCTAAAACGCCTTGGCCATGGCCTCATCAACGCACTTTGACCTTGAGTAACTTACAATCGGTTCATGTTCTGACTTTGATTCAAGTTCTAGAATAAAGATCTCATGGCATACTACATGATTAAACATTAAAACAACAAAAACACATATCATACCGAGATCTATGGGACCTGACATTAGCTTGTCATACCATATTTTTCGGTTTTCCAGATTTTGAAGAACATCAAATCCGAGCCTATAGATGTTATGGATCTAACATCTATCAACCAAGATCATCATTATACATCATATTTAACATGTTTAACACAAAAAATTAACATCTAACAACAGATCGAAGGTCGATTTCATGGCTAGGGTTTATACCTTCTTTGAACAATCTTGATTTCTGGCTTCTGATTTGGTTATGGTGTTCGTGAGGCTTTGATTTGGGACTGATATACTAGTATATTTCAGAGGTTAGAGAGAGAGAGAGAGGACTTGGATGGGTATTGTGATCAATTGAGCTACCAAATGCAATTTCTCTCTCTTCAAATCTATTTATAATGCTAGTATGCAATGTATATGGCTAATTGCTGTGAATTATTGTGCACATGAGGTTATTGGGTTTGGTCACCAACTCCCACACTTGTCAAGCTTTGTAATTTACATAATAAAGAAATCCAAAGAGGGGTATTTTGGTCTTTTTGCTCATAAATTTAATGGCATTCTTGTCATTCTTGCAAACCTTTAGGGTTTGACCCTTAGGGTTTAGCACAAATCAAATGTAGGGTTTTCAATTTAGGGTTTGCACAAAAAAAAATTAAATAAATTGTAGTTTCACTACTAGAAAAACAAGAATACGTGACAGAACTTTCTGATAGTTTTTAAAAACAATCACAAAAGATAGTAATTTGTGATGAACTTTTTAAGCAATCACACAATAATAGAAAATCAAGCATACGTGATGGATCCTAGTGACGATTTTCAAAAGCAAACACAATTAATAATATTTCGTGATAGATTATTTGGGCCATCACAAAAAATAATATATATATGATGGCTCTGGTGATGTTTAATTTTGCCATCGTGGATATATATATATGTGACAACTATTTCAATCACCAAATATTGTCCAAAATTAATTTTTAATTTTCGAGATGGCGTGAAACGATCACCAATATATTTCTCCTTAACGTGATTACATTTAAGCCATCACAAAAAAAAAGTTCAAAATAATCTATGGTGACAGCTAAAACCATCACCAATATATTTCTCCTTAACGTTATTAGTTTAGGGTTCTTTGATAGATGTTGGGTTTGTTAATTGTTTGATGAACCTATGACATGTAGCTACTTATTTAAGTAGTTGGTTATGAATTTATTTTTAATTAAATGGATCAGATTTCTTCATTTTAATAAATTTGTATGATTTTAAGTTTCCAATTTATTGTAATTTATGGCATTTACAAATTTAAAATATAAAATTGGCAATTAAATATATTTTAATATAGGAATTTTGTGATGGCTTTACTATCACCAAAACGTATAAAAAGGTTACAAAAATAGGGACAATTGTGTTTGCTTTAGCCATCACACGACTTATGTGCCTGACTGCTTTGGCCATCACAAAAGGATGTGATTGCTTCGGCCATCACAAATAATTGGTGATTGTTTTGGCCATCACAAAAAGATGTGATTGCTTCGTCCATCACAAATAATTGGTGATTGTTTTGTCCATCACAAAAAGATGTGATTGCTTCAGCCATCACAAAAAATGGTGATTGTTTTGTCCATCACAAAAAGATGTGATTGCTTCAGCCATCACAAAAAATGGTGATTGTTTTGACCATCACAAAAAGATGTGATTGCTTCGGCCATCACAAATAACTACTATGCTATCGAGATTACTTTCGCCATCACAAAAGACTTGTGGGATTTTGTGATGGACAAACTAATCGCAAAATACATGTTCGCTAATGTGACTGATTTAGTCATCACAAAAGGATTGAATGTTTTGGTGACTGCCAAAACCATCACGTAAAACCTTTCATGATGGGCGTATACAAGACGGCCATCGTGATGCTTAAAACCATAACGTAAACCTTTTGTGATGGTTTTTTTAGTTTTTGTGATGAATTTTTGCCATCACAAATGGCCATTTTTTTTAGTAGTATTTCTAAAATTTTGAAATTAGGGTTTCCTAATTATGATTAATTTTCTAATTACTTTATACAGGAACATTAGGGTTTAAAATCACTAATTATAATAAACTTTGCTAATTTAGCAATTAAGGTTTACGATTTTGATAATTAGGGTTACTAAATTATAATTAGGGTTTCTAATTACCAAATTAGGGTTCTAGATATTAGGGTTTTAAATTACTAATTAGGTTTTCCATAATTAGCAATAAAATCTACTTTACATGATATTAATCACATTAACACAATCACCAATCAATCTTGAACTCTAATTTGAATTTCAAATTAGGGTTTAGCATTTAAAATTAGGGTTTTTAATATCTTAAGATTTTCTAAAAATTATTTAGGGTTTCTAAATTTTTAATTAGGATTTACCTAATTAATCATTTAATACACAACATAAAATATATAACACGCTTATATAACGATCTTAAACTCACAATTGATTTTCAAATTAGGGTTTCCCCCCACTAAAACTAGGGTTTAACCAATTAATATTAGGGTTTTGAAATTATACATTATAATTAACCAACCATCCTCAATACCTATATACAATACATATTTATAGTACTGAAAAATTAAAATATAATTAATATTATATTATTATTCTCATTCCTTGATAAAAATCTAAAATTAGGGTTTGGATTCCATATCGATTTATTCTTCATATTTAACCTTAATAATTAAGGTAAAATAATTAACTTAATAATTTTACTAAAATTCATATAATAAAATAATTATTATAATTATTCTAAAAAACATTTCATATATTATTTAAATAATATATGCTTATATTTTCATGGAAAATAATTAATAAAACATTTCTACAATAAATTAATTATTATAAGAATATACTTTATAATAATCAATAATCCTAAAATAAAATTATTTGTAATCTTGTATGTAATAAATATATTTTTATTTACCACATAAATACATATACACATTATCTTGTACAAATCCTCATCCTTAAAAAAAATTATATGCAAAATTTCTTATTTATTTATATAGAAAATATCGGGTTGTTACATTCACCCTCCCTTATAAAGATTCCGTCCCTGGAATCACCGTTTTAAAAACCTACACATATAAGAGTACATAGCATACACAGTCATTTCAAGTAGATCTCGATCATAATTAATCGAACTGATCTTTAACTTTTTACATAAAGCTTGTCTTTCTGATTAAACGGAAATTTGATTTCTAAAAGAACTCAAATTTCTCCTTCAAAATTTCTTTATAAAATAATTTACTATATATATGAAAATCATGTATATAAGAAAATAAAAGTTAGACGAATAATACCTGGAGTTCTAGTGCCAGCTGCCATCGTATCCTGGACAGTCATGTCGTAAACCATTGTTGTTGATTTTGTTGGCTTGTTTGACGAAGTCGGTCCGGTGATTGCTAACGTCCCGCTGCCAGTGCCAGTAGTCACACTTCCTGCCTCCGTCCTCCTCTTCGAACAATCCTTCACCTTGTGTTCAGTCGACCCGCATAGAAAACATCCACTATTCATCCTAGGATTAGGGCAGTTGGGAGAGATATGACCTTCCTACCCGCACTTATAGTAAACAAATTTTCCTTTCAGACACTCCCCTGAGTGGTTCTTTCCACAATTCTTACACGGCATAGTCTGTTTCTTCATACCTTTTTGCTTCACCAGCACACTTCCAAAACTGCTCCCCTTCCTCTTGCTACTACTACCTCTATTCCCACTATTAATTTGCATATTCCCAGCTGAAAGTAGTATGCATACAAGCCAATCATGTTTGATGATAAAGCATATACTTTGTAACAATCTTATTCATTTATTAATAAAAAGTATTAATTTATTAAAGGCTTTTAATTATCTACATGATGCTGTTTTATAATATGTGATAAACCCATAGTTTTAAGCAATGCTTTTAGAATAATGATGATGATCATTCTAATGAGATCTAAATTCTTAGAAAGCTTAAAACTAAAATAGTTCTCAATCATTGGATTACTAAATTGGGGATTAGTGAATCCGGATAGATTGGTACATACGTTGCTTGCTCATTGGATGAAGATGATTGATCTCATGATCATTTGTGTGGAGACACTAAAGCAAGTATGTAGGTGCTTATTAGAGAATAAGTTCACTGAACGTGGCTCGCTAAGGAGTACCTAATGGAGTTTTATTTACTGTCGATAGGAATTCTGTAGTGATAGTAGTCAAGTGATCCTTGGACTTGAGATCATCATAGTATCTTGTGTATGATGAGTTATACTTTGACTTATTCCTTAAGACCCTTAGGGTATATCAAAGGGTATGCTTGGGTATAATAAGTTGTATATGGAGATAATGTATGATCAATAAAGAATCTACCACTTCTAATAAAAAGAAGAGAAATGTCCTATGTGATTCGATAAATGACAACCCAGTAGTCCTTGGCCAAGGCAGAATGAAATTAGAAAGGAGTTTCTAATTTGCATTATTTGGAGTTGTGCATTTAAGGATCGAAATACATATAATTAAATAAAATAAGACTTGACAGTAATTCCATGTCTTATATTTAATTGGGACATTGTATGGTGGAAGGATTGAATTATGCGGTAACTATTTACTCAAAGGTTCTTTTATGATTAATGTTGAAATCTATATTATCTGGAAAGTCGTTGATCATTAGGGGAGGCTTATCCTATTGTAGAATAAATATTATTTATTTAAATAAATTAATTGTTTAATTTATTTATTTAAATAAGATTAAATTATTCTAATTGATTTATTCACAACCGGT
Organism: Panax quinquefolius; assembly: GCA_020205615.1. Taxonomy (NCBI): domain Eukaryota; kingdom Viridiplantae; phylum Streptophyta; class Magnoliopsida; order Apiales; family Araliaceae; genus Panax; species Panax quinquefolius. The sequence continues at coordinate 86,475,257 of CM035171.1, read as the reverse complement.
TTAATATGGAGAACCTAAAGGGTCACACCATAAAAGGAAGAATAATTATTTAAGAAGTAAATGACATAATCGTAATAATATGTTATGTATATTTAATTTAATCTATGGTGATAGAATAAATTAAATAGCTTAATATTATTATTTTATATTTTAGAAATATTAAATATAAATTAATAAGAGAGTCTTATTAATATTATTACAATTATTATTATTTTAATTTCTAAAGAGTTTAGGAATTAATTTAATATAAGTACTCTCATTTATTCCTAATTGGATTAGGAAGGAAAATTAGTTAAAGGAGTTTAATTAATTATCCCTAATAAGATTAGGGAGCTTTATTAATTAAAAGAATTAATTAATTAAAACCCAATTCCTTAATTGTTAAGGTGGGTTGCCCACATCTATAAATAAGAGGAGTCTTATTATGGGTGGTATGGGTTGTTGACTTTTTCAAGATACGACATAATTCCAATTGTTGGGAGAGTACACCCTTTCTATAAAGATAGAAAAACTAGGGTTTAGCCAACCACCCTTCTTCTTGAATTCCTATTCTTCCTTGGTGGATCACCTCTAGAGGCCAAACACTTGGGTGGCTGACGTTGATCAAAGGAAGGAACCTAACCCGGTGGATTCAAGTTGAACGCGAAAAGGATTGGAGGTGAACTTGTACCTGAGGAAGCTCGGATCTTCAAGGGTATGATTTTATTCTTTATCCTTTCGTTTAATTAATAATTGTGCATAAAGGGTGATCCGGGTATATGGTTTGTAAAATTTTAAACTCTGATTTTTTACACGCTTACGCATTAATTTTGCAATTTGATTGCGTTATGAATATTACAAACCTAACAGTGGCATCAGAGCCAAACCTTTATGCGAATTATTAATTGTTTTAATTTGATATGTATATTGATATGTGTTTAGAAGAATTTAATTGGGCATAATTTAATTGTATAAAATTTATTTAAAAAAAAAAAAAGGGATGCACCGTTGAAAACATGAAACATATCTTGATCTAGTATTTTTCTTAAGGTCATTCTCATCTTTGAGAGATTGTAGTGCAATATAACAGGATGCTTAATAATCACGTGCTTGGTCATTTAATTGGAAACATGTGCACGGAAATAAAAAAAATAAAAAAAAAAAAGGAGCTCAAGTGCACGGTTTATTTTTTTTTGAAAAGGAACGCATGGCAGGATGAAAAATCTTTAATCAGGTTAACCGTATATATATATTATAATTATATACGGATATTATATATATATATATATATTATACGGTTAATATAATATATATATATATATTAATTATTTTATAATTAAAATAAAAGTTTATTTTAATTTTAAAATAAAAGTTTATTTTAATATTAAAATAAAAGGTTTATTTTAATTTTAAAATTAAATTTCATGCTAACTAATTAGAGTTGGAATTGGATTCCATGATAACTAATTGGAGTTGAAATTGATCTTTTCTTAAATAAAGGAGTTTATTTAGATATGAAATAGGATTTCATATTATTCAAAATAAAAGAGTTTATTTGTGAATAGGAAAGAGAATCCTAATTTCCTTAAATAAAGGAGTTTATTTAAATATGAAATAAGATTTCATATTATTCAAAATAAAGGAGTTTATTTGTGAATAGGAAAAGAATATCCGTGTTTCCTTTAATATTTTTTTTACATAGAATTGGATTCTATAATTAATTAAAATAAAAGAGTTTATTTTAATTAAAGATTTTTTATATATACATGGAATTGGATTCCATAATTAATTAAAATAAAGGAGTTTATTTTGATTAAAATTTTGATTAAAATAAAATAGTTTATTTTATTCAAAATAGGATAAATTAAAATAAAATAGTTTTATTTTGATTTAAATTTGGATTAAAATAAAGGAGTTTATTTTGATTCAAAATAGATTTTATACTAACTAAATTTGCCCATTAAATGATATCAATATATATATTAAATGTTTATTATTCATGAGATGAATGTTATTTATTGATGCATATGGTGATGTGTATGATAATAAATGAGATTGATTATGGACTAATGACCAATGCGATTGGATTTATTTTAGTTGGATGCATGAATGTATGAGTTTTATTAAATGGGGTCTGCGTACCTCGTCTTCTCTAATTTTTTCTTAATATAAATTCTATCTCCCTCCTATGTACTTCCCCTTGACTGCTGATCAAGGTTTCTATTTATTTTAAAATAGTTTTGTAATAGGAATAGTTAGAATTAATTTTGAAAAATTGGAGATCAAGGAGCAATGAGCGCTTGAAGACCCGTTTGTAATGGAGCCCGGGTTTAAATGTAATAGTTATATTTAAATATTATTTCTTGCACCCCTAGGGTTTGACCTTTTGGTTCACTTGGTGGCTCTAGTGAACCAAACTAGAATAAAAGTCCATAATCAATCCGGGTAGAATATAGTATTCTATATGTGCATGCTTATACTATATATATTATATATTATGCAAACATGCTTCGCATGTTAATTAATATAACGCGTATTTTATATATATATATGCATGCGCTTAAAAACAAGATGAGACAAATTAATAACAAACCCTCATAATTTTATATTAAGTCCTAAGCGTTCAAAGATATTTGGAATATCGAGCGTCGCCTTCTAGCATGATAAAATTAATAGAGTATTAAATATTTAATATGAGTTTGTTGTGTCACCACAAGGCAAGTATTAAGTATTTAAGATGTTAATTTATCACATTTGATGCTTATAAAGAAAATTGAACAATATTGTTTTGTTGTGTCACCACAAGGATGATATTTTCTTTTTTGAATATATGGAGTGCTAGGTGGGACTTAACTTGGATAATTTTGATTCGGATGTGCCACCACTTGATCAAAATAATCTAAGAGGCAAAATACAAGGAGTTGCATAGTTGATGTAATTGACAAAAGTTGTCTACCTATTTATTTATATATAGTTTGTTGTGTCACCACAAGGCTATATACATTTGAAATGGGATCCTTATTCTCACTAGCAAATCTTTAATTAGATTTTGCGAACTATATAAGTGAGGTAATATAGTTTGAAGAAAATAGTGGGAGATACCAATTTAAAACAAGACCTAATTTATTTTGGTAATTAATAAAAGAATGTATGTTAAAATGTTGTTAATTACAAATTCATTTACGAAATTTTACAATGTCTAAATTACTATCATCTGCGTAGCATATTAGATCTGAAATTAACTTAATAGAATTAAATGGATTGGTTAAGGAATTTGAGAATAGTTCTCATAGTGAAAAAGCTATCTTATGTCCTTAATCGCCTATCCTCGCAATAGTTGCGAATAATGCCTCTGAGGAAGAGATTGCTACTTTTAGAAAGTGGCAAGATGATGCACAATTGGCTCAATGCATCATGCTAGCATCCATGAGTAAACGAGCTTGACGTCGACGTGAAACTATGGATGCTCCTACTATATTCCTGCGCACATCAAGTAGTTGATGGTGAGAAAAGCGGGACTAATAGATATCGAGATATCTAAGGAGCTCTTCCGATCTAGAATGACCGAGTGACACTACTGATGCAGATAAAAGTCCTTAACATTATCAATTTGATTGATCAATTAGGACAACGAGTTTTGTCATGGATGGAGAGTTGAGCCAAGATTTGATCTTGCACTCACTTCCTGGACTCCTTTCACAATTGTTGTGAATTTTCATATGAACAAGCTAGATACCGACCTACGTGATTTGCTTATCATGTTGAAAAATGTTGAGAGTCACTTTCAACCAAGAAAGACCATGTCTTCTTGGTAGGGGCCAAAGGATCTTACGAAAAGAAGAATGATTCAAAGAAGGTAAAAGAAAGGTAAAAACAAAGGATAATAAGAACAAAAGCGATACTCATAGCAAAGGAGTTTGCTTCCCTTTGCAATAAGCACGGACCTTTGGAAAGAAAGCTGAGAAGCATCATGCAGAGGCTAACCAAAGAAGCTTAGTGAAGTTTGGTTCTAATCTGATTTTTTTGTTCATGATTGAAATAAATTTTCTTTAAGTCAAGGTTCTACTTGGGTATTGGATACCGATTGTGGTTATCATAAATATAGATTTATGAAGGACCAAGCGATGTAGAAAGCTAAAAAATATAAGTAATCCTATGTGCGGAAAATGAAGCAAAGGTTCTTTGCATTAGCTATAGAAACTTATAGTTTAACATCGCCTACGAGCAAATCTATTAAGTCGATAAGTTGTTATTGTATTCCAATTCTTGTTAAAAATATTATTTCCATTTTATTGTTGGACAATGAAAACTTTGGTATTATAATTAAGAACAATTGTTGTTCTATTTATAATAATAATGTTTTGTATAGAACTGGAATATTACTTAATAAATTTTGTATACTTGACTTACATGAAAATAATTTTGCATATTGAACAAATTAGTATAAGAAAAGGAGATGATCATTCAAAGAGTTGAATGTGTGTATTTGCTAAAATACAAGTGTGAATTATTTGAAAGGTTCAAAGAATTCAGAAGTGAAACAAATTTGCAAAGTATTAAGACTCTTTGATTAGATCAAGGAATAAATACTTGTGCAATAAGTTTCTAGATCATCTCAAATGGTTTTTCTCATAATGGACACATCCTGATACACAATAATTGATTGATGTATCTGAATGAAAAATCGCACCTTGTTGGACATGGTGCGGTCCATAATGATTTTACCGACATTCCAGTATCCTTATGGGATAATGTCCTAGAAATGGCTGCATATCTATGAAAAGGTAACCTCAAAATCCGGCCCCAAGACTCCATAAAAGTTATGGATAGGGAGGATTCCTAATCTTAAGTATGTTAAGATAAGGGGTTGTCCAACTTATGTGAAAAGGTTTCAAAGGATAAGCTTGGGATAAGATTTGACAAGTGTCGATTTGTGGGACATCCTAAAGTAAGTTTAGGGTATATGTTCTATAATCCTGCTTAGCAAAAGGTGTTTGTTGCGAAACACACTACCTTCTAAGATAAAGGTGTTTATCATTGAAGGGGCTAGTGGGAGGATAATAGATCTTGAAGAGTTCAAGAACCACAAAACACTATAAGTCAAATAAGAGGAACCTATAGATAGACCTATTGTACCACAAACCAAATCGTAAATCGGAATAGTACAAGAAGATACCTAGGAGGTATGGATTCATCATGGATGATGATGATGAGGTACATCATCATAGAAGATGATGATCCGAGTTACATTCGATGAGGTAAGACTTCTAGTGTGTACAAAAGGGACAAAGGGGAGCGTGTGAAATTTCTAGTATTATATGTTGATATACTACGGATAAGGAATGACATACCAATGCTACAATCAGTAAAGATAAAGTTGTCTAAACATTCCTCCATGAATGATTTGGAAGAGTATCTTAATTGGGGATATAAATCTATATAAATAGATTTAAAAAGATGCTCGACTTAACCCAAGGAATGTATATTCATTTGATGCTAAAGTCGTTTAGCATGGCAAACTCCAAGAGATGTCTCATGTCGATGAGCTATGGAGTGTATCTCTCTTAATAGTCTCCTGAAAAGAGAGGTCGCATGAGTGACAATCATGTATGCAATGAAATGTACGAGACCTGATGTTGATCAGTCATATTTTGGGGAAGTTCACTATGAGTCGGTGAAAACATCTTAAAGTTCTTAACTTGACACTAAGGATGTGATCATACATGGTGGATGCGAATTAAAACTAGAGGGCTTAACAGGACTCAAGTTTTTCGAGACGGACGAAGACAATGACGAAAAATCCACTTTAAGGTAAAGGTTTACCTTGAGCGGTGGTGCGATGAATTGGAAAGGTTCCAAACAAACCAAAGAGTTCTTTGGTTTAGTGATAAAGACAAAGTATATAGCTATAAATGAAGGCTACCAAGTTGATTGTTTGGATTAAAAGTTCATTCTGAGAACTAGGAGCAGTTCCCAAGTCTCATCTTGGATCTAAACATGTGTTGTGGCACTTTCATTTGATTATAAGAATCATTGAAAGATGGGAAATCACTATAGAGATAGTGGACTCTCATAAACAACATTACATATCCATTAACTAAAGCTTATCCAACAATGCAGGATAATCGTCACTTTGAGAAGAGGAGTATGAGTTACCATGACGATTGGCTTTGAGTGCAAGTGGGAGATTGAAAGTAGTATGCATACAAGCCAATCATGTTTGATGATAAAGCATATACTTTGTAATAATCTTATTCATTTATTAATAAAAAGTATTAATTTATTAAAGGCTTTTAATTATCTACATGATCTTTGTTTTATAATATGTGATAAACCCATAGTTTTAAGCAATGCTTTTAGAATAATGATGATGATCATTCTAATGAGATCTAAATTCTTAGAAAGCTTAAAACTAAAATAGTTCCCAATCATTGGATTACTAAATTGGGGATTAGTGAATCCGGATAGATTGGTACATCGTTCTTGCTCATTGGATGAGGATGATTGATCTCATGATCATTTGTGTGGAGACACTAAAGCAAGTGTGTAGGTGCTTATTAGAGAATAAGTTAATCGAGCGTTGGCTAAGCTAAGGAATACCTAATGGAGTTTTATTTGCTGTCGATAGGAATTCTGTAGTGATAGTAGTACAAGTGATCCTTGGACTTGAGATCATCATAGTATCTTGTGTATGATGAGTTATACTTTGACTTATTCCTTAAGACCCTTAGGGTATATCAAAGGTATGCTTGGGTATAATAAGTTGTACATGGAGATAATGTATGATCAATAAAGAATCTACCACTTCTAATAAAAGAAGAGAATGTCCTATGTGATTCGATAAATGACAACCCAAAGAGTCCTTGGCGAAAGGCGAAATGAAATTAGAAAGGAGTTTCTAATTTGCATTATTTGAGTTGTGCATTTAAGGATCGAAATACATATAATTAAATAAAATAAGACTTGTGATGTAATTCCATGTCTTATATTTAATTGGGACATTGTATGGTGGAAGGATTGAATTGTCGGTAACTATTTACTCAAAGGTTCTTTTATGATTAATGTTGAAATCTATATTATCTGGAAAGTCGTTGATCGCTGGGGAGGCTTATCCCTATTGTATAATAAATATTATTTATTTAAATAAATTAATTGTTTAATTTATTTATTTAAATAAGATTAAAATTATTCTAATTGATTTATTCACAACCTGGGTTTAATATGGAGAACGTAAAGGGTCACACCATAAAAAAGGAAGAATAATTATTTAAGAAGTAAATGGCATAATCGTAATAATATGTTATGTATATTTAATTTAATCTATGGTGATAGAATAAATTAAATAGCTTAATATTATTATTTTATATTTTAGAAATATTAAATATAAATTAATAAGAGGAGTCTTATTAATATTATTACAATTATTATTATTTTAATTTCTAAAAGAGTTTAGGAATTAATTTAATATAAGTACTCTCATTTATTCCTAATTGGATTAATAAGGAAAATTAGTTAAAGGAGTTTAATTAATTATCCCTAATAAGATTAGGGAGCTTAATTAATTAAAAGAATTAATTAATTAAAACCCAATTCCTTAATTGTTAAGGTGGGTTGCCCACATCTATAAATAAGAGGAGTCTTATTATGGGTGGTATGGGTTGTTGACTTTTTCAAGATACGACATAATTCCAATTGTTGGGAGAGTACACCCTTTCTATAAAGATAGAAAAACTAGGGTTTAGCCAACCACCTTTCTTCTTGAATTCTATATTCTTCCTGGTGGATCACCTCTGAGGCCAAACACTTGGGTGGCTGACGTTGATCAAAGGAAGGAACCTAACCCGATGGATTCAAGTTAAACGCGAAAAGGATTGGAGGTGAACTTGTACCTGAGGAAGCTCGGATCTTCAAGGGTATGATTTTATTCTTTATCCTTTCGTTTAATTAATAATTGTGCATAAAAGGGTGATCCGGGTATATGGTTTGTAAAATTTTAAACTCTGATTTTTTACACGCTTCCGCATTAATTTTGCAATTTGATTGCGTTATGAATATTACAAACCTAACACCAGCTCCTTCGGTCTTACCCTTATTCTTCTTCTCCTTGTTGTAGAGGCTCATAGCCTCACTCCCCTCCTCAGCAATAATAGCCTTCTTCATGAGTGCTGCAAATGTAGGAATCTGCAACACCGCCACCTTGTTATAAAGCCAGGGTTTTAATCCCAGCTCAAACCTTATAGCTTTCCTAGCCTCCGTATCAACTTGATGCGGAGCAAACCTAGCTAACTTATTGAATTTGGCAGCGTATTCTGACACCGTCATATTCTCCTGCTTTAACTCTAAAAATTTCACCTCCATCCTAGCCTGCATACTAGGTGAAAAATAGTTTTTTGAAAAATAAAGTTTTAAACCCTTCCCAAGCAACTACACTTGCTTATGCCCTCGCCTGATTCGCTTCCCACCAAAAATTTGCCTCACCTTCATCATGTATGTGGCAAAAGCGGTCTTTTGCCCCTCAGCTACCCTAGCTATTACGAACGCCTTCTCAATCTCCTTAACCCAAGTTTGGGCTTCTACAAGGTCAGTTGTACCTTTAAATTCCGGCGGTCCCACAGCCTTAAAGTCTTTGAAATTAATGACGGTTATCCGTGATTTCCCAACGATTTGGTATTCCTTACTGCATAGCTTGTGCTACCATGTTTGCAAAGTGTTGCATCGGGTCTGCTTGTTGTTGTCCCTCAACGTTGTTGACAGATTCTTCTGCCCTTTGGTTTTGAGTTCGACGTCTTGGAGGCATTATCTGATCAAATAAAATCATAAATTTAACTTACATTCTAAACCTTATCGTATAAGTTTAATATATTCAACTTGTTTCATTTCTCTAACTTAGATTCATATTCATTTAACGAATATTTTACATAGCATAACACATAATGCTTTTAACATCATTCATCCCTTTGTGATTACAAAATTCGGGATTTACAGCCTTGACTTAATACAAAAGTTGGGAACATAAACTTACATAGACATACTTATCATATATATTAACATTAAACACACCTATATCACAGAACCTATACTACCTATTCGCTACGCCTTTTTCTTGAACAACTCTTCGCCTGATGATCTTCCATTCCACAGATAAAACATGCTCCTGGTTTATAGTCAGGACAATACAGAGTAGTATGTCCTTCATAACCGCAAAGATACCATATTCTTTTCCCTTTCTTCTTATCGGATTTTCCTAAGTTCTTGTCTCCTATCTTTCTTTTCCCCTTCTTGCTCGGAGCTGCACACGATGTGTTGTTTGTGGCTCCCATCTGATCAGTTTGGATTTTAAGCTTATCTTGTTCTTCCATTGTTTCTATTAACGCTTGACGCAACTGACTATTCAATAGCTTTTCTATTTCCCACAGCCTTTCTAGAGAAGAAACCTTGTTCCTCAGATCCTGCGCCTCAGTTGATGCTTAATCAGCTTCAACTTTAGTGTCTGAATCACTATCTGTCAGCTCCACCATCTCCGGATCTGGTACTACGTTTTCTATGATAACCACGTCGTCTGAGTTGTTTGCATCGTGATCCTCTATTTCAGCTATTGACTTCAATATTTGTAACGCCAGAGAAAATTGAATTTTTAGAAGAATTAAAATTTTATTTAATTATAAGGATTAAATGAATTTAATGGATTATTTATGGAGCAAGCTAATTGAAGGTTGTTCTAAGACCTAATCATATCAGAACATCGTAGTATTTTGGCTACGTGGTAGAATTAAAGTGTTTGAATTTCCAAGACGAAAATAAAAGCTTTTCGAGAAATTTTCCGAAAAACACTATTCACACATTTCTGCTCGGGAATTATTTTTGAACTTCCGAGAAATACGTAACGATATAATATCAAGGTGAGATGGAATATCCAATAATATTTTAGTTAAGGAAAACGTAATATTTTTCCTGTGGACTTAAAACCTAACGTTTAAGGAAAATGATTTACGAGAAGGAAATGTAATGCGATTAATGAATTAAATAATTATTGTATAATACGTAGGTATTATACGAAGTAATGAATATGAGTAGGATACGAAGTATTATACGAGTATGTGTGAATAATGGTATGGCGTATACGATGGATTCATATACAAGTTAGAATACGAGATGAATACGTAAATTATACGTTATAAGGCTGTAAGCCAAATGTATTGAGATAGTAGGATTGTGTAGGAAATATTAAAGTCCAATGGGATTTGATAAGGCCCAAATATGAGGAGGATTAAGTCCAACGTAAATTAAATATGTAAGCCCAAAATGATTAAGTATGTTAGTTAAACCTAAGCCCAAGCTAAGATCCAATGAGTTAAGGTGATCCATGGGGCAACCCATGATCATGTGGTAAATCTTGGTGACCAAGAGTTGTGGTGAGCAAGAAAAGAAACTTAAAGGCTAAGTGTTGTGGGGAGAAAGTAAACTTAATGACCAAGTATACTTAAGGGCTAAACAATGGATAACTTAAGTGGTGGCCAAGCAAATAATGTGGAGGCCAAGTTAACTTAATGCCTAAGTTAGGAATAGTAAGGAGGTGGATGGCCTAATGACCAAACTACCCTAACCTAGCAAGTCCTATAAATAGCAAGCTTCCATTTCATTTATTGGTTGTTAGTTTTTCATCCAACTTAAGTTGAGAGATTATTTGGTAGAGAGAATAAGCACATATAAAGCTAGACTTCCTTTGTTAGATTTCCAACCAACAACTTATAGCTTATTGGTTTGAGAGAAAAAGCATGAAAAGATAGACGTTAACCTTTGTTATTTCAAGAAGCAAGAAGAAGATTAAGGATTAACAAGTGTTAATCAAGAGTAAGTATTCTTGAACCTTGATTCTCTTTCTCTTCCATTGTTAGAGAATGGGGTATTGGTAGAACAAGCATGCTAAGAAGGGGTTGAAATAATGTATCAAAGGGCTTAAGTCTTAATAAGCCGTATAAGTCATGAATAAGTAATTCATTCGTAAATAAGTTATGAACTCATAATAAATGTATAAGAACTTGTAACATGTTCACATTTATAAAGTGAGTATGATAATAAGAAGTAAGAAAATGGTTAAAAATCATTAACCATAATAAGCCATATGGAAAGAAGACATAAATCATGAAAATGGAAATATAAGTAATCTATATTTTCAGAAGTTACAAAATCATCAAGAATAGGTAATAACTTATCATGTTTATAAGTTAATGTAGTGTGGGTGTCAAGATGTTAGTATAATGGATTGAATCTAGTTGAAACGGTTTAAAAATCTCAAGTAACGAAGTTTCGTCGGAATTCACACGATTAGACGACAATCGTCGAATTCGTGAAATTCTCGGAATGGAAGTCGAATTTTGAAATTGAGCTTGGAAACGTTGGTTTTCAATGGAGACAAGTCTTATTTGGAATTATAGAGTTGCGGACTCGAAAATGGTCAGATTTCGACTTAGAACGAAGAAATGAGCGTTGAACGTTCACGAACGTTTATCGTTTTCATTAAAAATGGACTAATAGGTGTTTTTTTTTGCAAACAAAGTCGAATAGATAAAATTCTTGCATGAACGCATAGAGGATGTAATTTGTGAACCGTAGGCTCTTGAACAAGCAAATTCGGACTTATAACGAAGAAGTTGCGAGTCCAGAATCTCTCGACTTTGAAAAAATCATCCCAGTTTTACGGTGCACGAGTCTGTGGCGTGCATGGCACACAAAGAAACAAAATTAGCTCCTTGCCACTTGATGCCAAAGTGGCCCATCATTACCTGAAGAGTCACGCCACAGCACGACATATAACACAGAGACTCGCGATGCGGCGCCGAGTATGGATTTTTGAGTATTAAGTGGTGACGCCGCATCGCGGCACCAAGTGCAATAGCCGGCGCTGCAGCGCTAGCCTAAAAACCTAGACAGAAATGAATGGTTACAAGTAGTAGATGAAGGGAAATTTATTAGTAACGAACTAAAGGACTTAATAAAACATTGTTAAGTCATAACTAAACCTCAAGTATGATCACTTAGAGTTAAAGAAAGTTAATTGAATGTAATCAGGAACGATGTACAATAAGCGTACATAACCATTGACGATCGAGTTTCAATTAATAACGTAAGGACGTTAGTAAGCCGTAAGAAAAGATGATTAACTCGAAACGAGTTGTATTAATGAAATAAATTCACTTAAGTTATAGAAGAGAGCGAAAGTTGGTAAGAATGGTGTAAAAAGAACGATGGAAAGCGAAAACCAATAATAACAAATCTAAAAAGGGATTAGATTGAGAAGAAGGGTAAGATTCTTTTGGAACTACGTATGTTCATTCATGACCTAATGTGGTATGCTATGTGATTATGTGTTGTAGAGACCGTAAAGACTCAAAGTAAACGTAATTATACTATAGCAGATGCTGAAGGCAAGTTTTTCTTAAACGCTTGTCTAACCTTCGTGTTAGCTAGATTTTCAAATGATTTAAATTATGAGATGCATGTATGGTTTTAAAGAAAGAGTCGATGCCAGTTTTAGCTCGGCTAGACTAATCTTGATAGATTGATTGAACTATTTACAAGTCTTTCAATATAGAATTTCTAACGCTATCCTATGCCAACTCTTTGGTACGGATTAAAGGTAAGCCTGAATATGTATAAAAAAATGTATTTTCATCAAGTATTCGATGGGCACGTGAGGTTGCCACAACTTAAACGTATACACATTTAATGAATGTAGTGTTGATCAATATAGAGTACTATAGGCTGATCACCTAGAAGTGCTCGTAAGATATGCCGAACTTACGGACTTCGTGTCGGGTTGTCCTTTTCACAGAGACTATAAGACGTTCACGTCTTGAACCAGAATTGATGAATTACAAATTATTGTTATTGCAAAATGTTTTGAAGGAAAAGAAACGCTATTTTAAGTTATTGATAGTACTTCATAACTATTATCCAGTTATTGAAGATATATGATTCCTATGTTTCAAGCATGCTTTTAAAATGAAATTGTTGTACTTGCTTAGCTTGTTATGCTCACTCTTGCTTGAACCATATGAATGCGACTTAGGCCAAGAATGGATGAAGGATTCTACAAGGATAAAGAGAAGGCTAAAGTGAACGTGTAGATTACCTATGTAATAGTATAGGTTTGTAATGATAATATTTGATATTATGACAAGAACAAATGTAACGGTTATAAAGAACCTGGGGAATGGTAGTATTGTTTTGGAATATGTATAAGATATATTCGTTCCTTTGAGGCATTTCAATTTAATGTTTGTGTGAACTGTAGCACCATGGAGCACCATATGTCGGGTTGAAAGAGACCCGGATTTCGGGGTGTCACAGTTTGGTATCAAAGCATTAGCTTATAAAACTTAAGGGGGGAAGAACCTTAGGATAATAACCTCGTTAAGGAAGAGAAGTCCGAAGGAAGTAAACTCGAGCTTTACTTGAGTTGAATGAGTCAATAAGGTATTGAGAAAACTCAGTACCGAAAGATTTAAAAGATGAAAAGTAACCCTAAATAAATTAAATGTGATTGTGCTTATACTATTATGTGTTATGTACTAATAAACATGTTATGTGTTATTATAGGATGTCGATCGATAGCTTAATGTATAGAGATATACACGCGGTGAGCGAAGAGCATGTGAACCGAGTAGAGCCTGTACCCATGCCAGTGGCGGAGGTACCAATAGTGATTCTAGAGGAGTTGGAGACAGAGGAGTACTTTTCTGAGGAAGACTACTCTGAGGGAGAGATGGATATAGCATCATAACTTAGTACGATGAACGATATGGAGGAAGGAATGGAGGTAACATCGGTTGAAACGGTGGTACCTGCACTAGAGTCATCACCTCCAGATGCAATGAGATCATTGTATCTAGCAGAGCTTGACAAGAATGTGCAACTGAGTGCAATTGTACAGAATCAGAATGAAGAGATTAGTGCTCTTTATGTAGCTAAGGAGACTGCAGAAGTGGATTTTGAGTCTGAGCATGATGAGAAGGTGCTCATGATAAATAAGGCTAGGGATTTTAAGAAGGAGGTCGATGAGCTTCGTAAAGAACTGGGGGAAAAGGACTGGAAGATAGCACGGATGTCTTACATGCATGAGAGTGCTCGTAAGGATTTCAAGCTGAAGGTTGCTTGTTATTCCAATGAGTTAGGACAAACCCGTCATACGATTAGTCGGGATACTGTAGCGATGATTGCGAATGAGAAACACGAGGATGCTGTTATGCATTATTAAAGTCCATAGTTATAAGTATGTGTGTAGTGACGTACAACCCTCTTTTGTATAACAGGGTAGTCTTTTGTAAATCCCAACTTTTGAGAGGTACCATTTCGGGATAAAAATGTAATAGCTTTTGGTTATGAGAACAAATTGTAAATAGTTTCAAACTATGAAGAAGCATATGAATATAAAGAAGTTTTCTTTAATATGCTTTGTTATGACATAAGTTGGTATGTGGCGAATAATAACGAAGTAAGTAAATAGATAATAATGAAATTTTATTTGTTTAATCTGAAAATGCCGCTAAGGAGAAGATAACGTAATCAGGAAGCAGAATCATATAATGATAATCAAGGGGGTCAAAACAACCCTATGCAAGAGTTCGTTAATTTATTAACGACTACATTTAACCAAACCAGGGATAGAATACCCGCGAGACCTAGGGTAGAAAGAACGACTACTTTTAAAGAGTTTAAAAGCGTAGGTCCGCCGGAGTTCAAAGGAACGACGGACCCAATAGAGTCCCAGACATCGGTAAAAGCAATAGAGGAGGCGTTTGTTATTACAAATGTAGGTGAGGCGCAAAAGACTTCTTCTGCGACCTATATGATGAAGGGGGAAGCCAACTTTTGATGGGAGGCTCACCAGGGTGGGGCTAGAATAGATGCGGTAATGTGGGAACAATTCAAGAAAGTTTTCTTCGAGAATTATTTCCCTACAAACATGTAAGGAGGGATCTGAGGGAGAGTTCTTAGAATAAATAAGGGGACATGACATTTCCCCGATATGCGTAAATTCAATGAATTGGCAAGGTTGTTCCACGCTAAGTGGACTTGAGGAGATGAAGGCTCGTAGGGTTTGAGCGGGGCTGAAACCCACAGCTCTATAATAGGATTGCGGTGTTCCAAAGGGTTTCTATGGGACCTTTCTAGAAGGGTGATTATAACATAAGGTGGTAGTGAGTTGTAGACTCAATACTACAAAGAGGAAAGAATGAGAGTAAGGGATGAGGGATGAACCAAGTTTAACTCAGGGAATCTTGGAGTGAGTCAAGGGGATCCTAAGCGTGGGGATCGAAGTGTGTAAGGCAGTGGAAAGACTCATCTAGAGTCATCCCAAAAGGGATTAAAATACCTTTTAAACATTAAGGTAGAGGAGGAGGAAATAACTTTTGTTAATTTATCCGTGGAAATTTTGTTTCATGAATAATACAGGTAAGAAGGTATCAGTAGATAAGTACTGTTAATGTTGAGAGAAAAATTTGAAGTAATTCTCGGTATAAATGGGTTGATTAACCATAGAGCTATAATAAATAGTTATAAGAAAAGTGTGAACCTTTAGTATTCTCAGAAAATCTAAGGTAGTAATTTACGTTAATAAAACATTGCAACCCTCTTGTCGTCTAACCTTGACGTAAGTTAGGAGGATGTTAAGGAAGAGGATGAGTCGTTACGGTTGCGTATCGACTATCGTATTAGGAGTAAATTAGCAGTTAAGAATAAGTACCCATGGCCCAGGATCAATGATCTATTGGATCAGTTGAAGAGGGCAAAGAATTTTTTTAAGATGGATTGGTGTACGGGGTATTGTCGATTGAAAATAAGGAAGGAGGAGGAGGTACCTAAGATGACGTTCAGAACTTGTTATGGTATGACAAGTGTCTGGTTATGTCATTTGGGTTGACTAATGTGCGGAAATTAGACTTTCCGTAAGTGGCGCCAAGCAAGTCGGTGGTAAACAGATAGGTTCTCTTGTGGGATGCTATGGTTAAAGGTACCATTAGCGTCACAGGATTTAAGAAGATGGTTAAGTGAGGCACCTGTATTATCTTTATCAGATGACACAAGAAATTTTGTAGTGTATCTCGATGCTTCGCATAGATGACGAGATTGCGTGCTCATATAGCATGGCAAGGTCATTGCATATGCATCATGCCAGTTAAGGGATTATAAGAAGGTCTATCATACTTATGATCTATAATTGACAGCTATAGTTTTTGAATTAAAAATTGAAGACAGTATTTATACGGGGAAGAAGTACTGTGAGATATACACGGATTATGGGAATCTGAAAGATATCTCCACATAGAAGGAGTGGAATATGCGATAGAGAAGGACGGTGATCATATATCATTCAGGAAAGGTAAACATAGTTGCCGATGCGTTAAGTAGGAAGGGTAAGGAAAACAATCGATATTAAAGACTCAGAATGAGTTAATAACGGAGATGGCGAGAGTGGAGTTAGAATTTAAATTACAGAATGAAACAATAGAAATGTTATTCAAAATGTAGACTCAATCCACGATAACAGAATGAGTTAAGTAGGTACGACTAGTTAATGAGGGATGCAAGCGAATGGAGAAGATGACGCATGATAATTAGAAGACTAAGTATAGTCTTGTTTTGAGGGAGGAATTTGAGTTCCAAATAATTTTTAAAGTTAAAAGAATAATTAATATGATAGAGAAATAGCGTAATGTGTTAGTAAGTGTTTAACTTCTAACTCAAATTGTTAATAGGAAGTGATAAGTCATGTGAGATAAGATAATACCTTTGGTAAAGGTGAAATGAAAGAACCACAATGTCGAAGAAGCATTGTGGGAACTCAAGATTAAAATGAAGAAAACTTTTCCTCATTGAGGTAGGTAATAGTAGCAAGATTCTGGGGACAGAATCCTTATAAGGAGGGAAAAATGTAACGCCTGAGAAAAATCGAATTTTTAGAAGAATTAAAATTTTATTTAATTATAAGGATTAAATAATTTTAATGGATTATTTATGGAGCAAGCTAATTGAAGGTGGTTCATGACCTAATCATATCGAGCGTCGTCGTAGTATTTTGGCTACGTGATAGAATTAAAGTGTTTGAATTTCCAAGACGAAAATAAAAGCTTTCAGAAATTTTACGAAAAACACTATTCACGCATTTACTAACAAAGAATTATTTTTGAACTTCCGAGAAATACGTAACGATATAATATTAAGGTGAGATGGAATATCCAATAATATTTTAGTTATGGAAAACGTAATATTTCGCCTATGGACTTAAAACCCGACGTTTAAGGGAAATGATTTACGAGAAGGAAATGTAATGCGATTAATGAATTAAACAATTATCGTATAATACGTAGGTATTATCTGAAGTAATGAATATAGTAGGATCTGAGTATTATACAGTATGTGTGAATAATGGTATAAATGTATACAATGGATTCATATACAAGTTAGAATACGAGATGAATACGTAAATTATACGTTATAAGGCTTTAAGCCAAATGTATTGAGATAGTAGGATTATGTAGGAAATATTAAAGTCCAATGGGATTTGATAAGGCCCAAATATAAGGAGGATTATGTCCAATTTAAATTAAATATATAAGCCCAAAATGATTAAGTAGGTTAGTTAAACCTAAGCCCAAGCTGAGATCCAATGAGTTAAGGTGATCCATGGGACAACCCATGATCATGTGGTAAATCTTGGTGACCAAGTGTTGTGGTGAGCAAGAAAAGAAACTTAAAGGCTAAGTGTTGTGGGGAGAAAGTAAACTAAATGACCAAGTAAACTTAAGGGCTAAGAAATGGATAACTTAAGTGATGGCCAAGCAAATAATGTGGAGGCCAAGTTAACTTAATGCCTAAGTTAGGAATAGTAAGGAGGTGGATGGCCTAATGACCAAACTACCCTAACCTAGCAAGTCCTATAAATAGCAAGCTTCCATTTCATTTATTGGTTGATAGTTTTTCATCCAACTTAAGTTGAGAGCTTATTTGGTAGAGAGAATAAGCACATATAAAGCTAGACTTCCTTTGTTAGATTTCCAACCAACAACTTATAGCTTATTGGTTTGAGAGAAAAAGCAAGAAAAGATAGACGTTAACCTTTGTTATTTCAAGAAGCAAGAAGAAGATTAAGGATTAGCAAGTGTTAATCAAGAGTAAGTATTCTAGAACCTTTATTCTTTTTCTCTTCCATTGTTAGAGAATGGGGTAATTGTAGAACAAACATGCTAAGAAAGGGTTGGAATAATGTATCAAAGGGCTTAAGTCTTAATAAGCCGTATAAGTCATGAATAAGTAATTCATTCGTAAATAAGTTATGAACTCATAATAAATTTATAAGAACTTGTAACATGTTCACATTTATAAAGTGAGTATGATAATAAGAAGTAAGAAGAATGGTTAAAAATCATTAACCATAATAAGCCATATGGAAAGAAGACATAAATCATGAAAATGGAAATATAAGTAATCTATATTTTCATAAGTTACAAAATCATCAAGAATAGGTAATAACTTATCATGTTTATAAGTTAATGTAGTATGGGTGTCAAGATGTTAGTATAATGGATTGAATCCAATTGAAACGGTTTAAAAATCTCAAGTAACGAAGTTTCGTTGGAATTCACACGATTAGACGACAATCGTCGAATTCGTGAAATTCTCGGAATGGAAGTCGAATTTTGATATTGAGCTTGGAAACGTTGGTTTTCAATGGAGACAAGTCTTATTTGGAATTATAGAGTCGCGGACTCGAAAATGGTCGGATTCCGACTTAGAACGAAGAAATGAGCGTTGAACGTTCACGAACGTTTATCGTTTTCATTAAAAATGGACTAATAGGTGATTTTTTTGCAAACGAAGTCGAATAGATAAAATTCTTGCATGAACGCATAGAGTACGTAATTTGTGAACCGTAGGCTCTTGAACAAGCAAATTCGGACTTATAACGAAGAAGTTGCGAGTCCAGGAATCTCAACTTTTGAAAAATCATCCCACGTTTTACGGTGCGGAGTGAAATTTGTCATGGCCAGAAACAAAAGGCAAATTAGCTCACGCCGCAGTGCCAAAGTGGCCATCAGCCCCTGAAGAGTCACGCCGCAGCGCGACATATAACACAGAGATTCGCGTCGCGGCGCCGAGTATGGATTTTTGAGTATTAAGTGGTGACGCCGCATCGCGACACCAAGTGCAATAGCCGGCGCTGCAGTGCCAGCCTAAAAACCTAGACAGAAATGAATGGTTACAAGTAGAAGATTAAGGGAAATTTATTAGTAACGAACTAAAGGACTTAATAAAACATTGTTAAGTCATAACTAAACCTCAAGTATGATCACTTAGAGTTAAAGAAAGTTAATTGAATGTAATCAAGAACGATGTACAATAAGCGTACATAACCATTGACGATCGAGTTTTAATTAATAACATAAGGACGTTAGTAAGCCGTAAGAAAAGATGATTAACTCGAAACGAGTTGTATTAATGAAATAAATTCACTTAAGTTATAGAAGAGACAGAAGTTGGTAAGAATGATGTAAAAGAATGATGGAAAGCCGGAACCAATAATAACAAATCTAAAAAGGGATTAGATTGAGAAGAAGGGTAAGATTCTTTTGGAACTACGTATGTTCATTCATGACCTAATGTGGTATGCTATGTGATTATGTGTTGTAGAGACCGTAAAGACTCAAAGTAAACGTAATTATACTGTAGCAGACGCTGAAGGCAAGTTTTTCTTAAACGCTTGTCTAACCTTCGTGTTAGCCAAGTTTTCAAATAATTCAAATTATGAGATGCATGTATGGTTTTAAAGAAAGAGTCGATGCCAGTTTTAGCTCGGATAGACTAATCTTGATAGGTTGATTGAACTGTTTACAAGTCTTTCAATATAGAATTGCTAACGTTATCCTATGCCAACTCTTTGGTACGGATTCAAGGTAAGCCTGAATATGTATAAACAAATATATTTTCATCGAGTATTCGATGGGCACGTGAGGTTGCCACAACTTAAACGTATACACGTTTAATGAATGTAGTGTTGATCAACACAGAGTACTATAGGCTGATCACCTAGAAGTGCTCGTAAGATATGTTGGACTTACGGACTTCGTGTTGGGTTGTCCTTTTCAAAGAGACTATAAGACGTTCACGTCTTGAACCAGAATTGATGAATTACAGATTATTGTTATTGCAAATTGTTTTGAAGGAAAAGAAACGCTATTTTAAGTTATTGATAGTACTTCATAACTATCATCCAATTATTAAAGATATACGATTCCTATATTTCTAGCATGCTTTTAAAATGAAATTGTTGTACTTGCTGAGCTTGCTATGCTCACTATTGCTTGAACCATATGAATGCAGCTTAGACCGAATGGACCGAAGGATTCTACAAGGATAAAGAGAAGGCTAAAGTGAACGTGTAGATTACCTATGTAATAGTATAGGTTTGTAATGATAATATTCGATATTATGACAAGAACAAATGTAACGGTTATAAAGAACCTGGGGAATGGTAGTATTATTTTGGAATATATATAAGACATATTCGTTCCTTTGAGGCATTTCAATTGAATGTTTGTGTGAACTGTAGCACCGTGGAGCACCATATGTCGGGTTGAAAGAGACCCGGATTTGGGGGCTCACAATATCAGCTCGGGTGTATGGGTTTGATCCTTCTTCATGCTATATGCATATAACAAGCCTTTTGCACCAGACATCTACACACATAAATTATCCTGATTAGCATATAGTTCATACACACATCAAACAATAATTTTATATAAGTTATCTTTTATTTTGTTTGACAATGAATTTATTCAATTCATCTCTTTTTAAACTCTATATGAGTTATTTATATTTTCAACGTTTCCCTCTGTTTTAAAGTTATAGCCTAAGGTCTAACCCACCTAAGGTTTTTAACCCTAAGCTTTGATACCAACCTGTAACTTTCATGTTGCTTCCAACCATAGCACCTTACAAGGGTACCTTTCAGCTTGCCACCGACTAAATTGGCGTCCCCTACGGAGAGTCTGGCTTCGGTGCATTCCACACAAGGAAGTCATCAGCGAGAGGCTCGGGGCTCTTTGCAGATTAATGCTTATAGCTCTGATACCAACCTGTAAAGCCCCCAAATCCAGGTACTTGAAACTCGAACTCGGTGCTTCACGATACCATTTCTATGAGCGGAATAATACTAATAATAATAACAATAATATAAAGATCAACTTAATTTACATATTCATCAGAGTCTGAATCCCAAGTACGTAACCTTTAAACATTCATTACAACCCATGATAGATAATATATATATCATACTTGTCTTAATAAAGTTAACTATTACATAACATAGCATTGCGTTCATTCAGCAACCTTTCCCTTTCCCTTGTTCTTAGCAGAGCTCTCTGGTTGTTCACTCTTAGCTGAAAACATTTAAATTAAGCAAGGATGAGCATTTGAGTGCCCAACAAGTAATATCAATTATATATATAAGCTGAAAGAATTTAAATATTTTCTTTGTACTACCCTTCTACAACAAGTTAGTAGTTGTGAAGTAATCTGAATCGATAATAATAACATAACAACTCTCTTTCAAATTTTTGAAACTACATATTGACTATAACTAAGGTTATGGTGACATGCTATGAACATTGTTTTCATTCAAAAAGGTTAAATAGAAATTCATCTGCAAACCGTCATAACTTACGGGCACGGGGGGTGATCAGCCCGTTATGCCCTGCATTGATCAATACTACATGCAAGAACGAGGGTATCGTTCACTCTGTCCACCTTGGGTGTATAAACAGTTTTCCCGTGTAGGGAGGTTCATACTTGTCTGGGTTCCAAATCAAAGGTTTTATCTTGTTCAACAATAATCTATAATTCAACATATATATATATATATATATATATATATATATATATATACAAGTAATTGACAAAGGTATATCAACATGTGATTAAATACAATGATTATCCAAGTGGGGACACTTGTATAACCATTTATAGAAATTAACGAACAGAATATATATATTTGAATTACCATATACTAACAAGTTGATAATCAATGAGCGTATATAATATAAGGTTAATAATCCGTACAATAATAATATAATTCATAAATATTCTTACTTATGTCCATTGTATAAAGAAAATGCAAAGGTAAGATACTTGCCTGATGCACTGCTTATAGTTCATAACTTAATTTTATCTTTTATATCACGACCTATCATTAATCAAATCATTCGTTCGATTAGAACAATATATTATAACACATAGTACTGCATTTCGCAGTCAGCACATATAACCTAATCACATTGTTACCCATGTTTAACAACCATTGAATCACAAATAATCACACATCTAATTAAATTATCTAAGTCCAGATCAATTTACGAAACATGTGATTATCAACAATTTTATCGGGTAATTATTATCGAGTCTAAGACTCTATTACGTAACTCAAGATTATCTATAAATATCGGTCATATTATTTTAAATGACTTATAATAATTTTAAAATATTTATTATAATTTATCGTGAATTTTCAAACATCAAAATCATTATTAAATGACTTAAATATTAAATAATTCAATTATCATTAATATTTAATTAATATTAAACTATTAATGAAATCATTTCCAAAATGTCAAAGTTATTTATAATAACTTCGAGAATATTTTAAAGTATTAATATTACCCTTAAATGATTTTTAAAATAATTAAAATCATTTTTAAATAATCACCATTAATATTTAAATATTAATGTACTATTTATCAAAATATTAAAAGTCTTTAATCATTACTTAAAATATTTTTAATTCATTTATATCCTTTTTAAATAATTTTAAATTAATAAAACCAGTTTTAAACTATTTATTTAATATAATTATTAAATAAATTTAATATCATTAATAATAAATTAATAATTATTAATATTAAATTATTAATGAAATTATCCTTTAAATATTAAAAGTTATATTTTATAACTTAAAATATCTTTAAACACTTTATTTTTATTTAAAATGATTTTTATAATAATAAAATCATTTTTAAATTAATTTATTTAATATAATTATTAAATAACCTTAATATCATTAATAATAATTAATTAATGAAATTTACCTTTAAATAATGAAAGTTATATTTTATAACTTAAAATATTAATAAACTCTTTTTGATTAGGATATTCTAAGGCATAAACATGGAGTTCATATACAAGACTACAATCTAGATGCAACAAAAACAATAAAACAAAAATACAATTTGAAAGATCTAAATAGGTTTAAAATGTTGTCAAAATCGGTTCTGGAACATTTTTAGGGTTACGGTTACCAAGAAATTAAATGCAAACGGCCGATCAACCTTTTTGACCTTGAATAACTTACAATTGGTTCATGTTCTGACTTTGATTCAAGTTCTAGAATAAAGATCTCATGGCATACTACACGATCAAACATTAAAACAACAAAAAATACATATCATACCGAGATCTATGGGACCTGACATTAGCTTGTCAGACCATATTTTTCAGTTTTCCAAATTTTGAAGAACATCAAATTCGAGCCTATAGATGTTATGGATCTAACATCTATCAACCCAGATCATCATTATACATCGTATTTAACATGTTTAACACAAAAAAATTAACATCTAACAATAGATCGAAGGTCAGATTTCATGGCTAGGGTTTATACCTTCTTTGAACAATCTTTATTTCTGGCTTCTGATTTGGTTATGGTGTTCGTGAGGCTTTGATTTGGGACTGATATACTAGTATATTTCGGAGGTTAGAGAGAGAGGGACTTGGATGGGTATTGTGATCAATTGAGCTACCAAATGCAATTTCTCTCTCTTCAAATCTATTTATAATGCTAGTATGCAATGTATATGGCTGATTGCTGTGAATTATTGTGCACATGGGGTTGTTGGGTTTGGTCTCCAACTTCCACACTTGTCAAGTTTTATAATTTACATAATAAAGAAATCCAAAGAGGGGTATTTTGGTCTTTTTGCTCACAAATTTAATGGCATTCTTGTCATTCTTGCAAACCCTTAGGGTTTGACCCTTAGGGTTTAGCACAAATCAAATGTAGGGTTTCCAATTTAGGGTTTGAAAAAAAAATTAAATAAATTTTAGTTTCTAAAATTTTGAAATTAGGGTCTCCTAATTATGATTAATTTTCTAATTACTTTATACAGTAACATTAGGGTTTAAAATCACTAATTATAATTAACTTTACTAATTTAGCAATTAGGGTTTACGATTTTGATAATTAGGGTTACTAAATTATAATTAGGGTTTCTAATTACCAAATTAGGGTTCTAGATATTAGGGTTTTAAATTACTAATTAGGTTTTCCATAATTAACAATAAAATTCTAATACTTGTTAATTAATCACATTAACACAATCACCAATCAATCTTGAACTCTAATTTGAGTTTCAAATTAGGGTTTAGCATTTAAAATTAGGGTTTTTAATAACTTAGGGTTTTCTAAAAATTATTTAGGGTTTCTAAATTTTTAATTAGGGTTTACCTAATTAATCATTTAATACACAACATAAAACATATAACACAGTTATATAACGGTCTTAAACTCACAATTGATTTTCAAATTAGGGTTTCCCCCAGTAAAACTAGGGTTTAACCAATTAATATTAGGGTTTTGAAATTAAACACCATAATTGACCAACCATCTTCAATACGTACATACAGTACATATTTATATTACTGAAAAATTAAAATATAATATTATTATATTATTATTCTCATCCATTGATAAAAATCCAAAATTTGGGTTTGGATTCCATATCCATTTATTCTTTATATTTAACCTTAATAATTAAGGTAACATAATTAACTTAATAATAAAATTAAAATAAAGTAATTATTATAATTATTTTAAAAAATCATTTCATATATTATTTAAATAATTATGCTTATATTTTCATGGAAAATAATTAATAAAACATTTCTATAATTAATTATTATAAAATATACTTTATAATAATCATAATCCTATAAAATTATTTGTAATAATATATAATAAATATATTTTTATTTACCACATAAATACATATAATAAATACATTCCTCATACTTAAAATAAAAAAAATTATAAGAAATTTCTAATTTATATATAAAATATCGGGTTATTCTAAAATTTTAAATTGTGGATTCTTAGTTTTAATTCAATAATCATGAACTAATTCTTTGTTTGAGATTACAATGGATCTTATTGTGTAGTTTATTTTAATATGCTTATTATCAATTATTATATTCTATCGTGAGGATTGTCTATTGTGATTTGGACTTAATTGTTTAATTTCCTAGCTAACAATTACCGTGATAATCTATATGAACTCGAGAGATGAAGTATAGATTTAGATCTTATCATGATAACATGTGTTTATGATTTCTGCATAGATGGAATTCATGATTCGTGTTTAGGATAGAGATATGCCTTTACGCCATATGTAATCATATAGAGAACTTGTGCTTTAAATCTTTTTTAATTGTAATTCATATAGAAATATAGTGGATTAGTTAATTAGGGTATCTTGCTTAATTCTATCATCTATGGATTTAAGTGAGTATGGGTATTATGCATCGAGAGGTGGTTTTATCTGCTTTAGTGTTCTTGATTAACAATTCAGTATAGAGAATAATTGATGAGAAGTGTGTTAACTTAAATGAAACAATAAGTGAAGTTGTGATCTTAAATCTCTGTAATATTAATTTAACTAGTGGTAATTAGAATTAGTTTACTTATAAATTGAAATTCATTCGTTTAAATAAGATTGAGTTGGTTACGGGTTAATACTTGGTGATTTTTATTAAACAATTCCTCGTGGAAACGATACTCTACTTTCACTTTATTACTTGTTGACCACGTATACTTGCGTGTTGTGCGTAATTAGATTTTATCCAAGATGTTTTTGGCACCGTTGCCGGGTACAATTTAGTCTAGATTTTAATATTTTTACAATATCAGTTTAATTAGTCCAGTTTTACTTAAACATTTTTGTTTTTGTTTTTGTTCTCCCTATTTAAGGTTTTTGACATTGGTTTATGCAAACACGATCCAAAAATCCAGACTTACTTCCTTTTGAGGACGGCATTTAATGAAGATTTCAGAGGTTAAGTAAGTGGATCAAGGAAACAAGGAACGAATTCGAAAACTTTGATAAGGAAGAAGCAATGGCTACCAAAGACTAGAAAACGTTGAGGGATTTTGCAACACCTAAGGTGACTGATCTGCAGTCGAGCATCACTAGGCCTGCAATAGTTGCGAATACTTTTGAAATCAAGTCTGGGACCATTCAGATGATGCAAAATTCAATTCAGTTTGGGGGAATGGCAAATGACGATCCGAACGAACATTTAATCAGTTTTCTGGAAATGTGCGACACTTTCAAGTACAACGGGGTGTCGGATGAGGCAGTGAGACTTCGCTTGTTATCGTTCACTCTACGGGACAAGGCGAAGAGTTGGTTACATTCTCTGCCACCGGGATCGATAACTACGTGGGAAGACTTGACTTAGAAAAAGACTCATTTTATAACAAGAAATCACATCAAAGCTCTAATGGTCAGTACTATATACTTGTCTACCCAATTCCAATCTCGTCATTGGCCAAAATAAACTTAAATTATCAAACAGCTGGACTTATGCAAGATGAACATAGTAACTAACTATTATTTTGAATTTTTATTTATTTCTTATTTTTTTAAGAAAGTGAATACAAAAACTAAATGTAACTATATGAACTACAATGTAAATAACTAACTATATGCAATACGACACTAAAATGCCCCCAAACTTAAACTAGACATTGTCCTTAATGGCTGAAATAGAAAAAAAGTAAAGCAGATGACTTCCCTGAAAATATAGCAATCCTCCTCCTTGTCCGCTAAGTTTGGAGAATAGATTAGGCGCATGGAACAAATTGGGTACCACAATTGAATTTGACTTTAATAACCTTTTCATAATCTTTTGCATGTCCATTGGACCTCCAATACCTACACTGAAGATAGAAAACATAGATTAGAATAACACTTGGATTGGTAAGAGAACTTAATAAGCAAACTAATTCCTATCTACTAAATAAACTAGTAAAGCAAATAAATAGAAAAATTCTTGGGCTGCCTCCCAGTTAACGCTTGAATTATAGTCTTTCAGCCTGACTTTGTCTGGTCAACGCTATCCAATTCCTCTTTGATAATTGAGGAAACCTCCATCCATCGGAAATAATATAGCTTTTGGTAGGTTCCCAATTGTGATAGCCATTGCTTTCAAGTCACCTAGCATGCTCTAATTTGGTGTGCTCTTAATCAAGAATGTCCCACAGCTAGGTGTTTTCTCCATTGTGTATGTGATCACTTTGGGGCATGGAAGCTTGTCACACACAATGGGCTCTTCGTCTATCTTCTCTTTATCGTCCCACCATGGATTCAAAATTGTACTCGCTCTTATGTCATCAACAGCTTCGCCGACGACATGACTACAAAGTGGGCATGATTTTGTAAATCTGACTGACTCTTTGATCGTTGGTGGAGACCCATTAAGATCTTCGTCGACCTCTATTTCATTATCCCCAATTGTCTCCACACTTTCAATATCTTGTGGCTCATCCAGTCGTAGACTTGGTTCGGGTTCTCCGTCAATTTCGTCATCAATGTCATAAGGCCAAGTGTTTGGAGGAAGGTTGCTTACGGCTTTGGTCATTTTCTTTGTTTGATCCGTAAGATTTTTATTTGGCATCACTTGATTACTCATCTTCTCCTCATCTACTATGAACTTGGACAATAATTCCTCCATCCTTGAATTTTCTATTTCAGTCTCGAAAGCCATGTATTGAGGACCATTAGTTGAGGTAGTGACTAGTTGTTCCATCCAATTATTAAAATTTTGGTTTGACAGCTCTTGGCTAATACTCATCTCCTCTAGGTTTGTTATGCCCTTCAATATTACATCCCTTAGATTTGGCTTTTCTTCTTGTGGCAATGGAGGTGGACATGAAAATTTTCGTGTATGATGGATTTGGAGAGTAGTATTGGTCTTCATAAGTATCGCTCCATGACGAATCCGGGTGATACCCCCAAACTTGATGATAATTAGCATATGTATAATCGTTGAGGTATTCACCACCGTGGTGTCCCAACCCAAAACTAACGGTGCATTGATGACTCGAATGATTACCAGCACAATAATTGCAATTAACTGCTATCCTTCGATGACGTTGGGATACAATAACGTCCAACTTCCTCGAAAGTGTCTCAAGTTGCGCTGATAATGCAGAAAATGCATTGAGACCATCAATCCCCGCTCCCCTTGGCTGAGTTATTCTCATATACGGCCATTGATAATTAAATTCCACCATGGTACCTGAAAAGAAAGAAAAATAGGAAGAGAATTAAATAAAAAGAAAAAAAAATGTTTATATTAAGACTAATTTGATTGAAACTAATATTGGCAAAAATATATTAACTAATTCCCCGGCAACGGCGCCAAAAACTTGTTGGGTAAAATCTATATACGCAAAACACGCAAGTATATGTGGTCAACAAGTAATATAGTAGTGAATAAAGTATCGTTCCCACGAAGACAAATTAGCAAGAAATTTAACTTCACAATTATCAATTTTCTATTAATCATAATTATATTAAACTATTCAATTCAATGGTTTAAAATTATAGAAACTAAATTAATAAATAAACTATCACAAAACAATCATAAATATCAAAATCTGAAATTTTAAATAATTAA
Source organism: Panax quinquefolius (assembly GCA_020205615.1). Classification (NCBI taxonomy): domain Eukaryota; kingdom Viridiplantae; phylum Streptophyta; class Magnoliopsida; order Apiales; family Araliaceae; genus Panax; species Panax quinquefolius. The sequence goes on along the minus strand of CM035171.1, from coordinate 86,446,490 downwards.
TGGAGAATTAGACTTATGATTTCACCCTAAGCTTCACTCTGATTTTCAAACCTTTATTCCAATTCAACTCAATATCTCAGTTTATTAATCAAGAACACAAATGTAGTACTAGCCACCTCACGATACGCTAATACCATATTAACTTAAATCCATAATTAAGATAGAAACAAGTTAAACACCTAAATGAACCAACTCACTATATCTCTATGTGAACTGAAATTAAAGAAGGTTTAAGATAAAGCTCTCTATCCGATTACATGCGATGTCAAGCATATTTCTACCTTAACAATAATCAAGAATCAACTATTCACAAAGTTCATGACACATGCTATATTAACTAAGTCTAGATTTGAATATCCTCTCTCGATTCCATACAAATCCACAAAGAATTGTTGATCAATCAATTCATAAATTCACGCTCGAATTAACATAGATAAACTAAAAATATTTTATTGAACTGGAAATCAAACTTATAAAATCATCGTTTCACCCAAGGATCCATCACAAGCCTAATAAACAAATTAGTTCATAAGGATTGAATTAAAAACTAAAAAATCTAAAGAAAACATCCTTGCAATTACAAATAAAAAACTAAGATGAAGAATAATGTGAAACCACCCTTCACGTAGCCTTAATCTGCAACCGTCACGAAATTCTCTTCCAATCACTCCTCCAAAGCTTGAAAGTCAAAATCCAAAAATTATCTCTGTAATATGCTTTGCGTCGCCCTCGATTTGTTGTTTTTAACATAATATATATATCCCCTTTATGTTCTAGCCGAAGTTCCTCCTCTTTAGAGTCCATGCGCCTAACAAAAGTCAAAAATCCATGTCCTAACAGTCTTCAAAGCTAATCAGGAGACTACGATTCTATGACCTCGCCTCGTGGGGTACAAGGTTAATAGAGCACTTGGCTACCGAAACTAGTCCATCTTAAAGAAATTTCGCTACTTCATGACTTTTTCCAACTTTGTCCCAAAAAAACTCATTTCTTCACCACTTGCCTCCATGACCACCCTACACATAAAAGAACATAAAACGAGTGGAAACGAACACAAAACAAGAAGATAACTACAAATTTAAGCTTGAAATGAACATCGATTTGTGTATATTAAATCCACTTATCAGCTCCTCCTGCAGCTGCGTCTACAATTGGCATTGACTGCCATCCCAATCCATTATAGAATGTATTAATCACCATCCAATCCGGCATACCATGCTGTGGACACTTCCTTAGCATCTCCTTGTATCTTTCCCAAGCTTTATATAGAGATTCACCCTACTGCTGCTCGAATTGGAAAATTTCTGTCCTCATTTTAGCAGTCTTAGCCATTGGAAAAAATTTGGATAAGAACTTTTGTGCTAGGTCCTCCCATGTTGTAATTGATCCTGACGGTAGAGAGTGAAGCCAACTTCTTGCCTTATCTCGTAATGAAAATGGAAATAGTCTAAGTCTGATTACATCTTCTGTCACCTTGTTGTACCTGAAGGTGTCACATATCTCTATAAAACTCAATATATGCTCATTCGGGTCATCTGTAGCAGCACCCCCAAACTGTACCGAATTATGCACCATTTGAATAGTGCTCGACTTTATTTCAAAAGTGTTGGCTGCTATAGCTGGCCTAACTATACTTGACTATAATCCATTTATATTTGGCATTGAATAATCTCTCAAGGCCCTGTGTTCCTCTCTTTTCTCTTCTGCTGCCATGTTGGATGTTGTGGTCTCTAACTCTGGTTGTATATTTCTACGCGCTCTCGATTTCCAAGCACTACCGTTGATGCTTTCCTGTGCAGGAATCAACTCAGGATGTGATGATCGAGTGCGCATATACTATGCACAAGTACCTGAAATTCTAATAAAAATGAAAATAAAATAAAAATAAGAATAAGATAAGAATATTATAAGTCATACAAATTTAGCTTAAAATTGATGACAATAATATTAAAAATAGACGCCTCTCCCCAGCAACGGCGCCAAAAACTTGTTACCTTCTTTCTAGTCTAATAAACATGACTTTAACTCATGCAAGCATACATGGGTCAACAAGTAGTACAAAGTAAGAAAAGTATTGATCCACGGAGAAAAGTGTTAAATCTAAATTATCATGCATCAACTATATCACTATTTTAATCTAAATTATCTTCTAGACAATATCTATACTCAAATAAATCCTCATCACATTTATTGATACATTATTTTACAAAAATGGTGAGGACTACTAAACAATCCTTTCTAAAACCTTCATTCCAAACCCCAGGCTGCACTCGCTTTATATTCTCGCCTCCCGAGAAAAATGGAACAAAAAAGAAAAGGTGAGCTCAACTAGCTCAAGAAAAGAATATTATGACTAAGATAATATACAACAAATTATCGTTAGTCTTCAACAGGAAAAAATATAATAGAATACAATAGACAACAAATTTTAAATCAATATTCGCAATGAAAATAATAATTCATTAGAAGAGTTAAGTAGAGAATGCAAACTACTATCTTCTATGTATGAATTTAAAAGTTCATCGCCTATCTTTTATCCCTATAACATCAATCAATATACATCCGGAATCAAATATTCATCTTTTGCACTACTGGCCAAAGATATTCATCGATTAGTCATGTTCATTTAAACACTGTTCATCTTTGCACTACGGGCCAAAGATATTCTTCAAAATCATTCATCTTTGCACTACAGCCAAAGATATTCTTAAGAAATCATTCATCTTTGCACTACGAGGCCAAAGATATTCCATAATATCATCATTTAAAGACCGAGGATGATGAAAATATTTTTTAAAGAAACGAATCCAAAGAAACAAAATGACAAGGATTAAGGATTAAGGATTCGTACTTGGTTTTATCCACGTCCAAAAATACCTCAAAAATAATCATAGTGGTGTAAAATTCAAGAATGATCAAAACATGGATACAATCGAGTTAGTATCCGAATAGATGTTTTGACGAAAAAAGAAGAAATTTTATTTTTCGGTGAATAATATCAGTATCGTGAATAGTGCCTTATACGTGAATAGTGCCGTATATCGTGAATAGTAACTCAGACACCAAAAGATAGAAATTCCACAAAAAACATCTTCACGCTTCATGAATAGTACTCGTGAATAGTAACTCGTGAATAGTAACTTCGTGAATAGTAACTCATGAATAGTAACCCATGAATAAGTAACCCGACATGAAAAAGTTCCAAATTTGATAAAACTTCAGATCAACATTTCGAAGATAATGATATTGAAGAAATAATATCATTACGAAAAAAAAAATAATATCCCTTACCTCGAAAGATCGAGACTTCTAGCTAGAATCACCGTATATAGTCTTTGAAGGAACTTGCACCGCCTAGCAATACTCAAAGTATACTCAAAATACTCACAAGAATAAACCGATAATATAGAGAGAAAACTTGAGCTACGGTGTGATTTTCAATTCTAACCTAAGCACCTATTTATAGAAATTGCTTAGAACACCAAAGCAGAAAAAATTTAATAAATTAATATATATATATATATATATCAAATTCATACGCCAACCTTAGAATTCAGATCCTAGCATTTCCCACATGCCACCTTCTAGAAAAGTAAGAAAAAACGTTTTCATAAAATAAATAATTAAAACTTTCAAAAATCAATTATTTGAGACTTGAACTTTAATAATTCATAATAAATAGCCCTTTCATCAGAAAATTAGAATCTCGCGAGTTTTTATAGGAAATTCAATTCTCTACAACTTTACAGAAGAAAGTTTTTCCAAATTCCAAAGGAAATTGACCAAAATCCACAAACGGTCGATTTTTACGAAGTTATAATCAAATTTCGATCAATAAATGGGGTCCATAGACATGTTTAACATGTTTTAAACATTTATTGCAACAAAAATACTCTTCCTCCTCGTATATTGATATATCCCACATTACGTTGTAAAAAATATCACCGTTAATATATTATTAAAATAATATATTTAAATGAATTATTTTATCGTAAAAAGATAAAATATCAATTTTCAACAATTGTCACAATAAAAATTTTCTCCATCTATATCCACATAAAATTAATATTTTTCTCATCATACGAGTCAATAATTAATTATTCACAAATAATATTACAGAATCACAATATTGACAACCAGGCAGTTCCTAGGAAAGAGGGCTTTCCAATAAGAATTTCTTCTTCTTCGCGGCGCAATTAGGTGACCGGACCTCTCCTTAGATGTAAGAACTTTCTAGACATTGCCAATAATGTTATCTAATAATATTATTCGGATAATATGAATTATTGCTTCGATAATAAAAAATAATGTGTAATGACAATTATTGAAACAACAATGATATAAAATATCAACGCAACAATTATTGAATCAATAAAATAAAATACTCGAGCATAAATTCACCGTAACCATTATTGAGTAGTGCCTTCTTACGTAGAATCAATAATTGGTGCAATCTGGTGTCAACCGCTTTCAACAACGCGTATTAGTGTGTTTTAACCACCGGGTATTCCAACAGTATTAACGGCAACAACTACGCCGTTATTTAAAAACAACTTATATTTGTCGTTTTCTTTATCCAATCGCTTTCCGTTATGGGACCCACACATGGGGTCAAGGCTGCGTCGATTAATATATTCCCAACAATCTGAATATTCCACGACCAAGCGAATATTCCCCACGATAATGAATATTTTATAACCACTTGCTTATTTTGAAATATTTGTGTATTTAACCCTTAACTATCCACATTAATCAAATCAACCCTTACTATTTCAAAATAATAAATAAAGGAAATTCCTTTTTATTTAAAAATTTCGGGGTCTTACACCCCTCATTATTATACTCATGCATGTCGATGCATTGGGTAGGATAAAGAATCCTAGACACTTGAAATGCAACAAGATGAACATGGTACTATGGATAGCAACATGATGCAAATGTATGATGCATGTGTACGGGGTTGTAGCCCAACACGCTGGGGATGATTGCTGGCTCCCTGTTGCTTCAACTGGTGATTGGCAATGCTGACCAAATTTGGTGAGTAATCCGAATCTGTTAGGATGTTGATGTTGGAGTTATCACCAAATTCATGTGTCTTTAATAATGACTTAATCCTGAAGAGGTACCTCTTATGTGTAAGAGATCTGTGGGGATAAAGCTTGGTTTATTTGAGGATGTGTATAATATATTCCATCATCTATCCTCTTTGATAACATGGACCTTTTAAGTTCATTGGATTTCTTTTGACAACAAATCTTTGTCGGGGATGCGACCTTCGTTGACGTGTGCTTCATCGACATATGAATCAACTGCTGAAATATCCTGTGGGATCTACTATCAAGGCTACTTGACCTTCGCTGATGTGTGAATCAACGACTGAGATTCTGTGAGTAGATCGTCAAGGTTGCTTGACCTTCGCTGATGTGTGAATCAACGGAACATTGTGTTGTGACCCCCGCCGGGGATCCGCTGGGGGAATATGAGTAATCAAGCATGAAATCCTCGAATAACTCTAGAGCTCTGATAGGTTTAATTGCTATCGGCTGAGATAATGTCAAGGCTACTTGACCTTCATTGATATGTGTGTCAACGGCTTAACTGTACATTGTAATCCCCTACTGGGGCTTCACATTGTAACCCCCGTCAGGGACTCCCGTTGTAACGACCCTTTCTGAGGTGATTTGGAGACTTGTTGTCCAGATATTATGGATTCGGATTAGCCGAACAGTTCCTATAGGACCACTTCTAGCGTACGGCGGAGGGTCCTGAAGTGCCTCATCACTGTTCTATCAGACAACCTCGTCGGTTGGTGGAGGCCATGATTCGTCCTGTCCGGGTAGATGTGCCAGACGTTGAGGACAAGGAGGCAGATATTCCGATTAAGGATCCCGCTCCTGCTGCACATGTCCCTCGTAGGGAGCTTCCGAATATTCAGGTGGTAAACCCAGAGTAGCTGGGTGATTTGAGCAGACATCCATCGATGTATTTGCATGCTAACGAGGTATGGCGTTAGACTTTGATCATCCTTCTTTCCTATTGATGAGGATTAAAGGGGTCTGATGTTGATCTACATTTCATACAGGTTCCTGGTTTAACACAGCCTCGAGGGAACTGGTTCAGCATTCACTCTATGTACCAGGCTCTTTATCCTGACTATAGAGCAGTAGTGTATGAGTGGGGATTTAGGGCATTCTTCTCCATCCTTCCCCGTCGTTATCCCTGGGGTTACCTTAGGGCATTGTCTGAGCGATGGTTTCATCAGACTCAGTCACTCCATCTGCTAGATTGCGAGGTGATGATGACGCATATGGATTGGCGATTTATCACAGGTATGGAGTTTGGAGGGGAGCCAGTGCCTTGCATGGCGAATATTACCCCTACTGCCATCAGATTGTTATTGGGAGTTTCGACGGTGGCGCTTAAAGGCAGGACTGTCCGTACAGGTCCTTTGAGCGTAGATGCTATGAGTGGGCTTTTGAGTGAGCCCATGCCTGATGATGTCAGAATCAGGGATCGCGCTCTTCGGCGATTGTTCCTGATGATCATTCGAGGCTGCTTCATAGCAGATAACTCTTCTATGGTATCTTTCGCTTTGATCAGCGCCACATGTGATATGGACCGTATTGGAGAGTACGATTGGGGATCTTACACCTTTGTCTATTTCCTCCGGGGCATGCGCATGCGCTCACAGGGTTGGACTGAGGCTTGGCTAGGATTTTACCCATTTTTGCTGGTGAGTATTTCTCTTATCTTTTTCCATTTATAGGTTAAGAGTGTGTACTGATAGCAGATGTTTTGCCATTGTGTTGGCAGTTTTGGGCCTATGAGAGGCTCTCATGCTTGCGTTTTGTGAATGTATTAGGTTTAGATACCTATCCAAGAGGACGACGATGGCACCATTCTATTTTACCGGAGGTCCCTATAGCCGAGGGATTCACTCACTGCCGTATACAACTGGAGTTACTAACAGCTGACGCCATCACATGGATTCCCTTTTCAGGGGAACATTTGACCATCGGCTATGAGGATGGACACCTGACTGGGGTCGAGTATTTGATTTCCACCAGGAGAGTTCCTCTCTTCACAGATGGAGGCTGAGAGCTCTATTTAGGAGAGCGTGCTATTAGGAGTACCACAGGGGAGATTCGTATACCGTTCTTGCCTCCTGCTAGGCGTCATTGGCCCATATCACAGTCACCCATCACTGATATCCCATTGTTTGGGGTTGACGGTTTTGCATTATCAGAGGGTCCATGTACTCGAGAGGCGTTCAAATGTGGTGGTCCCTCGCACTATTGGAGCCCGATCCGCGCTACTAAGTTTATGGGGGATATGGTTCCAGGATCCTTGATGATGACGGATTGGGTAGCTTGTGTCCGAGCTCCGACTCATATGACCGAGATTGATAGTTTGACCCGACAGTTGGACTAGGCACATATATTTATCCCGCTTTTGGGCAGAGATCCAACAGAGGCAGAGTCATTTGGTCCTTCCAGTTTAGGCGCTGGCACCTCAGACGACCCATTCTGTTTTGCCGGCGCAGATCCTCCTCTTTATAGGCCTAACATCCCTGTTGATAGAGATCCAGTGACTCAGGAGGAGATACATTAGGTGGACAGGATTGATGACATGGACATCGAGACCCTGGTCTTCTTCTGATGTATATTCTTGTTATATCTTTTGATAGGCCTCTATTAGATATTGGGTGGCTGTTCCCCATTCTCGCTATATCTTTTGATAGGCCTCTATTAGTAGTAGTAGCTAATGTGCCCCATTTCCTGTATTTGTAGCTATCTGAGTGATGTATTAGATGATGATATACTTAGGAATGTATGCACCATTTTTTCATTCCTATATCATATTGCCATCCATTATCTATTATGCATGTATCATGTTATGCATATGTATGTATGTCCGAGATATTCTCGCATTGACCTGGATGGTCTTATGACACACGGCCGTCTGAGATGTCTTCTTGACGATTAGCCAGTATAGAACATACCCCACCGTCGGTGGTTGTATTGGGTATCTGATCGTGGTATGATAGCATGTCACCACCGAATAGGGGTGGCGTAGATCGATTGTTGCGACATACCATGACTTTATTGATGATTCGAGTTCCGCGAGGTTTATAAACGGGATCTTAAAGCATTGGCTCTGGAGGATAAGCGGTATTACGATTTGGTACCCATGAGTTGACTCTACTTTGGAGAGTATGCCGCGTTTGACGATCTTGCCTTTAGACGCAGGACCTTGCGTGCATCGGCTTTGGGAGACATGAGTAGAGCGATTCATGACTCTCACCGGATTCTGGGCAAGAGTAGTGCGAGACGAGTTGACATCTAGCCACATGATATCCCAAAGATTTTCTCGTATGTGATGATTTGGCTTGGAGGATAGCTATTCACGATATTCCGGGGATTTCACCGCACCGGAGGATCATTGGCGCTTGGCCAGAGTTGATGTACTGTTGCTGTGCGTATTGTCGTATGTCTATATGCCACGATATATGGACGAGATAGACATTGGTATCATTATGGCTGTGAGAGCTCTTAGAGAGGGTCGTACCATTGTACCTATGATTGTAGTTGAGACCCTGCGGTCGGCATCCTATTGTTGTACGTATCCTACAGGAGTGTTCACTGGGAGTTCGGTCATGTTGTACGTGTGGTTTATGTCATACTTGAGACCGGTTGGTACCATTAGACGGCATGGGTATCGGTTCACCCATGATGTAGCCATGTCATACTCCTTTCAGCCGTCGGAGTGTTTAGAGATCCATTCAGCATATTGTCGTGCTCGAGGCTTTGTTCACCATACAGCTTTATTACTCACGCTCCGGGCATGGACTATCTCCATCTGGCTGGTTTGAGAGGTGTGACTACTTATCACCCACTGGCCGTGATGTCACAGTTCGACCAGTTTTAGGATTTCCATCCTTTTGAGGGGGCGATAGGTTAGCGTTCAGCTTCTTGATATCTCTCAGTAGAGGACCGATCCCGTGTGTATTTTTGTTGGGATCAGCGTGAGATAGCTTCTTTTTCTGTCAGTCATCCAGGTTGTTCTGTAGAGTATTCCGCATGGATGGAGACATAGATTTTGTCAATATGCACGATATCTGCGATCGGGATAATGAGTCATACGATGTAGAGCCCATGGACGACATCGATACCTACATCGAGGAGGAGTCCGCTGTTGGGTTGCCAGCATTTCTTCCGGATTCTCTTAGTACCGATCTTGTTGTGATTCGACACTTTCGACACGATGCTTAGAAGCGAGTCTTCATCGATGACCTTTGAGAGAGATCGGGCTCGATCTATGATGTTGGCCCCTTTCTTGATGGGAGAGACGCAGACTCTATTAGAGAGAGCGAGGCATTAGATCGCGAGAGATCTTTTTTGTTGTTGAGCGGGAAGAGGCCATATCGGCCCGGAGATGCGATGATAGTTGAGCGGGATAGTCTATATCTTGCGGGATGTAGGCATCACGAGATAATCTTTATGATGAGGTCCCCTACCACCCTTTGGCATGATCGTAGAGATTAACGCATATATTGATGATCATATGGTCACCATGTAGATGGCTGCAGATCTGTTGGGTCGTGTGGATATTCTCATACAGGAGACCACAGATTCGCCTCCTTCTTCTAAGAGGGACGCCATGTTTGGCTTGTTAGCTCGCATATACCCTAACTTGTAGATGGGCTTTTATTTTCCTGCACAGACTAGCTTAGCCATTTTGTTATGTACAGTTTACATTGTATAGATCAAACAACATTATATATATGACAAAGAAATATATTTTTGGATCACTTCCCTTTTAGATATGCCTTGCTATTTGCTTGATATTTTGCCTTTTTGCTTGAGGCTTGTGGTCTTGATGTATTCTGAATTCCTTCTGGGTGGATGGACATTGAGTTGTCTCTGGATAGTTCAGAATGGATCATCGAACTATGTGTATCCCTACCATCTTTGGTGTCTTGGGACTGGTTTCTGGATGGACATGTGGAGAGGAGTGTGGCATTCCTCTCTGAGACTGACCGCACCACAGATGGTCGCTAGTACTTCTATTTAGGAGAAGACTAGTTAATTCCATCTCTTATGGATTGGTGTTGCTCTTCAAGGTATGACCGCAACATAGATGGTCGCCGAATCTCCTATTTGGGAGGAGTTAAGGTAATTCCATCCTTTTGGTCTGAAGCCAAATGAAATGTAGTGGATTGAAGGATGATCCCAGTACCAACTGACAAGGGTTTGTGTTTTGGTAGGGGGTGAGACCGCACCATGAATGGTTGCCTACGTACTCCTATTGAAGAGGAGATCAGGTCTGCGTAGTTCGAACTTGGTGTAAGAGGTTCAACGTGTATATATGAAAATGGTGTTGGAATGTTTTTGGTTGTTTTTGTTTTTGTAAGGGTAGAAATGTTTTTGTTGTTTTTGTTTTATTGTGACCGGGCCATATGAAATGGTTGCCTACGTACTCCTATTGAAGAGGAGATCAGGTCGACGTAGTTCGCCCCTCAGGACAAGAAGAAAAGCGTAATCCCATGTGCAAGTCAGAGTGCGGGGAGTAGAAAGTTTAATCCTAGGTTGAGGATAAACTGCAGGTATGAGAAATTTGATCCTAGGTATGGGTAGCTAAACTACAAGTGCGAGAGGTTAAATCTGTGGTGGGATGACCTAAGTCGTAGGAACACAAAGGAGAGCCAGGCTGCTGGCTTGAAATGTATGTTTCCCTGAGGGGCAAAGTGTAGGAAAGTTGTAGGTGGTAAAGGGTTAAAGAACCGGAATGACTGGTGACCTGATGGTCCGACACCAGGGTGTTTGCGAATTACTTCAGACATAGTACCGTTTCATGGCGTCTGAGTTGATGAGTTGTTGAAATTCATCGCCGTCCATTTCTTGCAATTTGAGAGCGCCTCTTGTCAATACTTCTTTGACAACAAACGGGCCTTCCCAGTTAGGAGCGAATTTTACTTTAGCTTGATCTTGGTTGTCAAGAATCTTCTTCAAAACCAAGTCATGTTGTTTAAACTGCCGTAGCCAGACTTTTTTGTTGTAGGATCTGGCGATCCTTTGTTGATATAACTGGCCATAGAAGATAGCCGCGGTTCGCCTTTCATCTATTAGAGACAATTGGTGATACCTGTCTTGTACCCATTGGTGTTCATCCAGTTGAGCGTCTATCAACACTCTGAGGGATTCTATTTTAACTTCTATGGGGAGTATTGCTTCCATCCCATAGGTTAAAGCGTAGGGGGTTGCCCCAGTGGAAGTATGCATTGAGGTTTTGTAGGCTAACAGAGTCAGAGGCAATAGGTCAGGTCAATCTTTGTGGTTGGCGAACATCTTTTGCATAATCTTCTTGATGTTTTTGTTAGCCGCTTCAACCTTTATTCATTCATCTTTAGACGATAGATGTGCGGAGTTAAGATGTTTGATGTGGAATTTACTGCATAATTCCTCCATCATTTTATTGTTGAGGTTCTTGTCATTGTCTGACACAATCACCTTTGGTTGTCCATATCGACAAACGACATTGTTTCGGATGAAAGCAATGATGACTTCTTTAGTAACCCTAGGGAAGGAAGCTGCTTCTACCCACTTGGTGAAGTAGTCTATCATACTGAAGATAAATCGATGACCATTACTGGCTTTAGGCTCAATGGGTCCGATAACGTCCATTCCCCACATTGAGAAGGGCTAAGGTGAACTCATATTGTGGAGTTTCCATGGAGGGGCGTGTATAGCATTCCCATGAATCTGGCACTTATAGCATATCCTGACATGGTCATTGCAATCAGCTTTGAGAGATAGCCAATAATGTCCCGTCCTGAGGACATTTTTGACAAGGAGGGAGCCACTCATGTGGGGGCCACAGACTCCACCATGGATTTCATTCATAAGAGTTTGGGCTTGATCTTTGTCTAAACATCTGAGGAGAACTAGTCCTACATCTCTTTTGTAGAGCGCATCTCCACTCAGGTAGAATTTCATAACAAGTCTATGGATCCGCCTTTTCTCAGTCAGGCTCTCCTCAGCGGGTGTAGATCCATCTCGTAGATATTCCTTGATATGCTGATACCAAGGATGTTGGATGGGAGGTAGCTCATCCGATACTTCTCCAACGTAATTCCTATAGGCTGGGGCCTTGTGTAGGGAAATTGTGACGCTCGGCAAGTGTTCCTTATCTGATATGTGAATCAAGGAGGCCAAAGTTGCTAATGCGTTCGCAAAGTCATTCATGTTACGAGGAATGTGTAGAAATGAGATTTCTTCGAACTCTAAAGCCATCTTCAAAACTTGCCGATGGTAAGGCAGCAAATGTAGTTCCTTGGTTTGATAGATTCCGGTGGATTGTCTGATTACCAACTCCGAATCTCCAAAGACAGTTAATCGCCTGATGCCCATTGAACGGGCAAGTTTTAGCCCCATGAGACAACCTTTATACTTTCGGTAGTATTGTTGGTGGCGACAAAGCTGTAATTTGGCGGCAGCGGGATCTGCTCCCGTGCTGCGAGATACTAGAAGCGGCTCCGGCTCGAAACCTTCCATATTAATGACTCCATCAAAATACATCTTCCATGATTGGCGTCGTATCGTTATTGATGATATTACTACATTTGTCATTACTCCTTCATCGGGAAATATGTTTCAAGGGTTTGAAATCCCCAAGAAGGTCGCGGCTGACTAGTTGATCCGCGATTCCTTGACCTTTGATGGAATTTTGAGTCATATATACGATGTCAAATTGTCGTAGGATCAACTGCCATCTGGACAACCGGTAATTTAACATGGGTTTGTTGAACACGTACTTGAGAGGATCCACGTGGGATATGAGATGGGTTGTGTGACCATGGAGGTAATGTTGTAACCTCATGGAAGCCCATGCTAAAGCATAACACGTCTTTTCGATCAGAGTGTACTTGTGTTCACTGCTGTTGAACCTTTTGCTGAGATAATAGATAACTCGTTCTTGGCCTCTATCGTCCTTCTATCCCAACATGCAGCCCATGGCATTGTCACTTATGGACAGGTACATAAATAGGGGAACATCATCCCTAGGTGGTACCAACACGGGAGCTTTAATTAGCTGTTTCTTAATTGTGAAGAAGGCATTTTGACACTCTTCATTCCATTTCATAGAGGAGTTCTTCCTTAATAGCTTGAAGATTGGCTCACAGGTTGCTGTGAGTTGGGAGATAAACATGCTAATGAAGTTGATTCTTTCCAAAAATCCCGGTATTTCCCTCTCTGTCTGAGGAATGGGCATTTCTATGATGGCTTGGATTTTGGCAGGATCCAGCTCAATCCCCTTGTGGCTGACTAGAAATCCTAACAACTTGCCCGATTTAACACCAAAGGCGCATTTAGCTGGATTCAACTTCAAGTTGTATTTAAGCAACCTGTTGAACAATTTTCTGTGATGGTCTAGATGGTCATCCTCATACCGGGATTTGACAATGATGTCATCCACGTAGATCTCAATCTCTTTATGTATTAAGTCGTGGAAAAGAGCCATCATAGCTCGTTGATAGGTGGCTCCGGCATTGATGAGGCCAAATGACAACCATCTATAGCAAAAGTTTCCCCAAGGCGTGATGAAAGCAGTCTTCTCACGATCTTCCTCAGCGACCATGATCTGATGATACCCCGCAAAGCAATCAGCAAAGGAGTACATGTCGTATTATTAGCGATATTATCGATGAGAATGTGGATAAATGCACGGAAAGCTATCTTTTAAGCAAGATTTGTTCAAGTTCCGGTAATCCACGCAAACTCGCACCTTCCCTCCAGGTTTAGGCACGGGCACAATGTTGGATATCCACTCAGGATATGTAGACACCATTATGATGCCAGCTTGAAATTGTTTCACAATTTCTTCTTTCACCTTTAAACTCCATTCGGGTTTTGAATCGCTTTGAGCTTTTGCTTGGTAGCTTAAATCCCTCTTTAATGGGAAGGCGATGAAGGACAATGTCGATGGACAAACCCACCATGTCTTCATGAGATCATGGAAACACATCCACGAATTGGGTTAATAAGCGTAACCATGTCATTCCGTTGGTTTGGGGTAAGGTCTGAACCAATCTGGATTAACTTAGGGCTTTCTAAGGTTAGAGATTAAAAGAAGTGGTTTGATCAAGGTTGGTTTGGGTTTGTCTTTGACCCATTCTTGAATTTACGGAGGCACCTCAATGTCATCTGTATATCCATCAAAATTTGAATTCATCTCTACATCAAAGGTACAATCCTTGTGGAGAAGAGGCACCATGTCGAGAAAATCTACAGGCACATCTAAATTGAGTCACGAAACAAAATATGCTTTAACTTAGTATATATGAAATGTATTGATCATATACGGTGTTAGCATATCTTGGCAAAATAAAGCTAAATATTATACGAGAAAAAGTAAGCGGTTATTATATCTACGAGGTAGAAAAGAGTTTACGCCCATTTTATCCTTGACGACCAATGCAAGGAATGCTGTTCCAATTGGCAAAGGCAAAGTTCGGGTGGACCGCAGTGATGAAGGGATTGTCATCATCCTCCCTGTCTCGAATGATGGCCATTACGTCTGGGCAATCATCGTCTGGGGTGTATCTGCTGGTATGTTCATCATGAACGATGATGCTTATACCAGACATCATCCGTATGACGTCTTGCTTGATCCTTCGTTCCTCTTCTTCCACTGTGGGATTTGGAACAAAGACTTCTTTCTCCTTTACCGGTACTGACTTAGGAAATAACATAGCCATCACATTGGCTGGCACCTTTACAGGAGGTTGTGCGGACTCAGAGTTTGAAGGCGAAGATAAATGCCACATGGTTGAAGCTGAAGGAATTTGCTGATGTTTATTTGGATTTCTGTGACTAGAACTGACAGAATATCCTAGCCCAGCTGTTCCAGTTTGCCTGGTTAAGTGAATTGGGTACTTGATACCACAACGATCTTTACCCACCCTTGTCGACTTATGACCCAACGACATCATTTCTTGAGTAGCCGACATTACTTCGACAGAAATCTTAGGTTCGGGTAATGGCGTTCCAATAGCATGGTATTGGGTATTGCTTATTTCCAAAGTATGAAAACTGACTAGTTCTACATCTGCATTGGCATTGATGAATGGTATGTCTCCGTGCTGAGGAATCTTCGGTTCAGCATTGATTGTGACTAGGTTATTGTTGATAATGTATTTCAACTATTGGTGAAGAGTGGAGGGGACTGCCCCAGCCATATGAATCCATGGTCATCCCAAGAGCAGGTTGTCTCCCGAATCTATCTTGAGCACATGGAAAGATACGCAGAATGTGTGAGGACTAATTTCGATTGGCAGCTCAATTACTCCGACCGAATTACGGCGGGCTCCATCAAAAGCTTTGATGATAGTATTCTACTCCTAATTCGGTTGAGATTGATATTCATCTTCACCAAGGTAGCGTATGGGCAGATATTCAGAGAGGAACCTCCATCTATTAAGACTCCAGCTACCATATATCTGGAGGACAAGACCGCATGATGCACACGGCTTGCGATGGCCGGTCCCTTGAGGCGGTATGTCATCATCGATGAAGGATATCACATTATTGTTGAAAATGTGATCAACCGATGTTGAAACTTTTCCGTATCCAGCGATGTCGGAGATGAAGCTTCTTCTAAAACCTTTAACAAGACCTTCCGGTGATTCTCGGAAGTTAGGGCCAAGTCCAAAATTGATATTTGTTGTGGAGCTTCTTTCAAGCTTA
Organism: Panax quinquefolius; assembly: GCA_020205615.1. Classification (NCBI taxonomy): domain Eukaryota; kingdom Viridiplantae; phylum Streptophyta; class Magnoliopsida; order Apiales; family Araliaceae; genus Panax; species Panax quinquefolius. The sequence continues at coordinate 86,430,744 of CM035171.1, read as the reverse complement.
AAACCACAGTAGCTTCATTATGACCCACAGCACGGAGGAATTTTTCAATCTTCTCCATGGGTATTTTTCCCTGTGATTTAGTGGTGGGCTTCATCACCCGGTGGGGAAGATACTGTGGATTTTTCTTCGACACTGTAGCAGTTGTATATGAGGTGGATCCTTCAACTTCTCCATAATTCCATAGAACTTTATGCAAGCTAACAATAGGATATTGTGCTCTGCACGGCAAGTTGATTGGCTCGAGAGCGGCCACTTTCAAAGGATTTTTGCCTCCCTTGAGTTGAATTGTTGGCGTTGTGAGTAATGTATTAATCCCATCAGTTTCAGTGGATATGACTGCTACCACACTTTTCCATTTAGTAGGGCCTACATTCTCACTTGCACGTAACATAGCATCGTCGTCTACTAGGCGCAGGACACCACTGTCGATTAGATTTTGAATAAGGTGGCGGAGTGCCCAACATTCTTCTATGATGTGACCGCGAGACTGGGAATGATATTGACACACTCCATCAGAGTAGTACCGTCCTAAACGGGGGTTGATTGGAGGTAGAAGGGAACTGATCCTTCCTTCATTGATTAACATATGAAGGATTTCCTCCATAGGTTGGCCCAAATAGGTGAATTCCCTTTTGTTGGCGAAATCCCGACGGACTTTGGCATTTGCTCTTTTTGTCACTTTGTGTTCCAGCATTTCATTTTCTAAAAGTGACGAGGGAATATTCATGACAATAGATAGGAGACTGGCATGCTCCTGACTGATTAACTGACGAGTCATTTGATGTTGATAAGTCACCAGTTCTGCCAATTGCTCAATTTGCTTACAGAGAGCTTTCATCTTTCGTTCCATTGTGAACTGGAACTTGGCATAATCCCATTTGTCATCACCGTCTTTGAGGGTATGGGAAGATTCACAGCTGAAGTTGGAACTCTGTCCATTACTCCAATTAATCATGTTGACCTCTTCTTCTTTGTGTTGAGGAAGAGGGTTGTCTTGAACATGAGACTGATCTGGTTTGGTGACCACGATCTCTCCGTTGTCTATCAGGTCCTGGATCTTGTGTTTCAAGGCCTAACAATCATGAGTATCATATCTAGGTGCCCCGGTATGATAAACACATTTCCTAGCAGCATTAAAACCCCATCCATTAGAAATTTGGTTTGGTGGAAGAAGATGTAATTTTCTTACATGTGTTGTCGAAAGATTAAGAATGTTCTCGAGGTATCCCCTAAGGGTGTAAACACTCGAGGCGTTTGACTTCTCCACCTTTTGGTATTGGAGGGTTCTGATGTGCTTGAAAGGGAGTGTAACTTCTCCTTTGAATAGGCATGTTTTGATTGCCTTTTTGCCCTTTGTAGTCGTCGAAACATCTTCTTCTTTCTTTTTATGGACCCTCAGAAGTTGTTCCCATAATTTCCAGATTGGATGTGATCAACAACAGCTTTGAGTGCAGCTAGGTCTTGAATCTTTCTGGATTTCATTCCCATCTCAGCCATCTCCCCATGTTTGACCATTTCAGAAAATGGTTTGCGATCTTATGCCGGCTAAAACTCTCTCATAGAAGGGAGCTTCTTGTATGTCTATGAAAGTCATGACCATCTCTGATTCTGTCATGGAAGGACTAACTTGGGCAGCCAGGCGTCTCCACCTCTGAGCATACTCTCTAAAAGACTCGTTAGACTATTTCTTGATCTTGGTAATTTGATACCGATCTGGAGCCATCTGAGTTTGAAAGCTATATTGAGTGAGGAAAGCATGTGTTAGCTCTTCCCAGCTATGGATTTTGGAGTTGTCTAATCTTGTGTACCACGAACGGGCTTCTCCAGTTAGACTCTTTTGGAACAATTGCATTCTAAGCTTTTCGTCCTCTGCATAAGATCCAAGTTCTCCAATAAACACCTTTAAATGTGTGTAAGGATTTCCTAACCCGTCATATTTTTCAAAGTCAGGAGTTTTAAATTTTTCTGGATAATGAACACCAGGAAAAATAAACAGATCATCATATTAAACACTCCCGTGTGTTCCAATTCCTTTGATAGCGCGAAGGGTTTCTTCCATTTGGAGGACTTTCTTTTTGATGTCACTAGTGTCTGGATCTCCAGTGGGATGGGCAGCATCATGAGTTTTGTTAGTCGTATCCAATTGTAGTTCAGGTATGGTAATGATCCAGATTCCTCCTTATGTGGAGGATTCAGCATGTACGGGTATTTTCTGACCCTGTGTAGACTTGTGTAATTCTTTTAGTAGAACAGCCAAATCTGTAATTTGTTTGCTTAATCCGTCGAATTCTTTGCGAGAAACTGGATTAAGTTCGATCTGGTCGGATAATGACATGATTATTTGTAGGCTTGTTGCCTTTTGGACTTTGGCCAGGGTAGTAGGTCCAATTGATTCCTGCGAAAGACTTGCATAGTTTAGTCTTTAGGGAATGTGTATAATAACATGCTATGTGATGTGTCTATTATAGGAATTTTATCTTGCAAAACAGATGTCAGCTATTTGTAGCATGTTAATATGTATGTGTATACATTTCTTCATATTTCTCATTACATGGAGATAGATATAGAATGAAATTACAAGTAATTGTGTTTTACAAGTAATTTGAAATGAGAGAGCATGAAGAGACTTTCCTCCGTTTTGGGTTTATCAGAGGCTGACCTATCTTAGGTTACTCTCGCGACTTTTTGGCATGAAGGTTCCCATATTATCGTAATCTACTAGACGGGAAGTTAATCTGATCTTTCAACTGGAGCGAATTTGGGTGGTGCCTTTCTTGTGCCTCGAAGAATTAGTCTTCTCACGAGTCCAGTAATCAAACACCGATGGGATAGCCTCCTGGTGGAGGGACCACACAACATACATTCACATACGTCGCGTCTCACAGTATGAAAATGATGACATGTGCGAAGCACTAATATCACAAGCAGATATGGTACGAAACACTAATATCACAAGCAGTTTATGGTGCGAAGCACTAGCATCACAAGCAGTTATAGTGCGAAGCACTAAGTGCAATAAGGAAATGCATTCGTACACATTCATCAAATGTAAATGCAACATCCACACACAAGTAGGTAACAATTTTGAAAAGATTGTAATAGCGGCTTAAGTCCTCTTCTTTGGAGTCCCCAAGCGAGTCTCCACACATCGACGTCGGGATTTTTGGATGTCCTTTCCGTTACTTGTTCTTTGGTGTTCTCGGTTTATGTGATATTTGTTTGAAAAAACAAGTGAAAAAGGTCCGACATGTATAATGTCGACAATGGACTGTTAAGAGTTGCCGATTGGTTTTTAAATGGTTGTACCAACACAATGAGAAAAGGTTTGTACATTGACCCGATGATGTGACAACTTTATATCTGGTCGGTGAAACCGAGATTCATTAGGGTCAGGGACTTGGTTATCTTGGGGGAAGGTGTTAGGCACCCCAGACATCCGTGTTACCACGGTGACCGCCTCTTTTCAGAAAACTGTTATCTAAATGTGTGTGTGTGGGTCGATGTCTTTGTTATTTGGAAGTAGTGCGAGACCTCGTTCGAACCTATATACACAGGGTTGAATTTATGTAAAAATTCAGTTTTTAACAAGATATGGCAGTGATGTTTTATAAAAGAGGTTTTTCAAACCCTGATGCTCAATAGTAATTGAGACCTTTTACACTCCCATTTTATTAAGTGCTCGGCTTGATTGAATTTTATTTGATAGATGCGAGGCATCCGTACGAAAATAATGTACAAAATAATGACGACTTCCTCGTGGGTATGGAAACCATCTGAGGAAATTCGAGACAATCGCGAAATAATTTATAAGATGCTTATAGTGAAAATGTCCATCACGGGGCACCGAATCTAGATTGATATGATGAATCAGTGATCACATGATTCTAAGTGCATAGAATCTTGCAATTTATATGAAAGCGATGGCGGTATATATATAAAAAAGCAATAATATATATATATATATACGAGATAGGATCACCAACCACGAAAGCACCTCCATGGGGATCGAAAATGTAAATAAAAGGCATAAAAAAGCTATCAACCGTCACGGAGAAACTCGAGGCGGAGACGAAAACGTAAATAAAGTCATAAATATGGAAAACCGCCACGAAGGAAACTCGAGGCGGACGAAATGTAAATAAAAGGCAAAAAGCGATCAAGCGCCACGAAGGAAACTCAAAGCAAGACGAATATATATATATATATATATAAAGCGAGTAAGCAAACGCATATATAAAATCCGAATCTCATCAAATGTAGTCCCACCACAAATTCATATATATAAATATATATATATATATATATATATATATATAAGCGATAAAAACGCACTGCAAAATCTGGCTCATCGAACAATGTTAAACACTACGTTAATATATATGAATGTATATATATATATATATATATATATATATATAAAAGCAAATAAGCGCTATAAAATAAAGGCTCATCGAACAAAGTTCAACACACAGTTAATATATATAAATTTATATATATATATATATATATATATATATATATATAAAAAAGCAAATAAACGCTCGAATCAAAAAGTGCAGGCTCATCGAACAAAGTTCGACACACAATTAATATATATAAATGTATATATATATATATATATATATATATATATATATATATATTAAAGCAAATAAACGCTCCAGACCAAAGTCTAGGCTCAATCGAGGCATAACTCGATAATGTTAGTCAATATATATGTAAATATATATATATATATAATATATAAATATATACATATATATATAATATATATATATATATATAGACTGAAATGAAACCACGGACCAAAGTCCGGGCAAAAGCAAGCAACACGACTCTCAACGTGTAGAAGGGTGTGTGCAGAGATGAAGAGAAAGACTCTAAAGTGTGTGAGAAGGGTTACAATTGACTGCCAAAGAAGACTTATATATCTTTAGAGTGGGTAAACACTGACTTTTGTATGTACAAAAGGGCTATATATGAGCTCACGGGTGTTTAAAAGGGGAAAGTACACTACATGGGGTGAGTGAAGAGCAAATTGGGCAGGGCATCCTCGCCTTTTTCTCTTGCAAAATGGGCAGCCCAAGCCCTCTATTTATAGGCAATTTAACTGCAGTGTGTGTGTGGAGAGGCATCCGGGTGGGCACAGGTTTTTCGTCGTCGTTTCAAATCGTGCACTCGAGACAACTGTAATGTCCACTCGAACTTTCAGAAGTGCAATCCGGAATACCATTTGAGGTATACATGATCTATTTCGGACCGCCGTTGTCGAGAGTTGTACGATGGCATGGGATTTAGAGTTTGTACGAAGTCATTGAAGATGGGACGATGCCCTCCGGTCTTTAAGCTTCAACTTTCATCCGTTACCCCGCACAATAGTCACTCGGGATTGGTTAGTCTTGTGGGACATTATTGCGTAGAGATGTTAAGTGGCATCGTGTTGACGAGATGACGATGTTGCCCCTCACCGGTGTTATCGCCGGATTTGGCTGATAAAGCTGACGTTGCTCAGACTTCGCTGAGATTGGACTGCTGCAATTGTTGAAGGTCCTCATTGTCATCTTTGAGGTGTGTCTGCCTTCCCGATGTTATCGCCAAGATGGTACAGTGTATCTTGCTATGAGCGCCGAGATTGAAGCTGGTTGCATTTGAAACAAGCATTTTCGGGGTTATCACCGAAACTCCATTCCTTGGGGTTATCACCAATGTTGGTGGCTATTCCCATGGTTGGGACTGAGATTGGATACCTCAGAGTTATCTCCGAGATTAATCGGTCTTCTCCGGTGTGTGTTCCGGTATTGGATATGAATGCCTCAGGGTTACATCCGAGGTTGGAATTGTTACTCCCAGACTGTGATCTGGGGTTGATGCTGAATTTCCGGTAGTATCCGGTATGGATTTGGATTGTCTTCCAGGGTTTCCTCATAAAAGACAAATCTTTCCTCCTGCAATGTTAGTGACAGTAGTATAGAAAATTTCGAGTGTCTACAGCACCAATACTTGTTGTTAAGGAAAGAGAACGACTGTCGATTAGTAATGTTACAAATCTTGGAGGGAGGGACACATCGGTCTAAACGATGCATGAACAATCCAAGGTATGTTACAATTGTGAAAGAGAAGGTCACCTAGCCCGATTTTGTCATGCACCAAAGTCAAGTCCAGCTGGGATGGAGGCATCGAAGGCCGTCCCAGACAAGACAAATCTAGTAGTTTAAGGGAGAGCGTTTGTCGTCACCTCCCAAAAAGCAAGGAATCCGAAGGAGGTGATCACGGGTAAGCTAATCATAAACTCTTGCGAAGTATATACCTTATTTGATATCGGTTCAACCCATGCTTTTATTTCTCCTACTTGCGCTCAACGTTTAAATTTGACTCCGGAGAAACTAGACTTTGACTTATCTGTTGAAACTCCGTTGGGAGAAACCTTCATTACATCCACTGTTTATAAGTCTTGTTTGGTTCAAATCGATACCCTTACATTACCTATAGACCTTATTTCCTTAAAAATACTTGCATTTGACGTAATTCTAGGGATTGATTGGTTAACTACTCATCATGCAAAAATTGATTATTTTTGTAAGGTTGTTAGCTTTCATATTCCTAACCAACATATTATACGAATTCAAGCAATAAAACCATTAAAATCAATCACTGTCATCTCAAGCCATAAAGCTATTCGTTTATTGAAAAACGGATGTCAAGCTTTCTTAGCTCATGTCACAGATTTAAACAAAAATACGTCAGTTTTGAATGATATTTCTACTGTTATAAATTTTTTGACGTATTCCCTGAAGAACTTCCTGGCCTACCTACCCCCAGAGCATGAAATTGAATTTTGTATCTACCTTGAACCCGGTATAAAACCCATTTCAAAAGCCCCATATCGAATGGCTCCTATTGAACTTCAGGAGTTAAAGACGCAACTGCAGGAATTATTAAACATCAGTTTCATTCATCCTAGTGCATCTCCTTGGGGTGCTCCTGTTCTATTCGTGAAGAAGAAAGATGGGAGTATTCAACTTTGTATTGATTATCGGGAGTTGAACCATGTCACTGTCAAAAATAGATACCCGTTGCCTCACATTGATGACCTGTTTGACCAGTTGCAAGGTGCCAAATTCTTTTCAAAGATTGATTTTCGTTCCGAATATCACAAATTAAAGATTAAAACCAATGACATTCCAAAGACGGCTTTCAGAACTCGGTACGGGCATTACGAATTCCTAGTCATGTCTTTTGGATTGACTAATGCTCCTGCTGCCTTCATGGATATGATGAACCAAGTATTCAAGGAATATTTTGATCATTTTGTAGTTGTCTTTATTGATGACATCCTAATATACTCCAAAAGCCGTGAAGATCATGAGCAACACTTGAGGCTGATACTCCAAAAGCTTCGTGAGAACAACTTATATGCCAAGTTAAAGAAATGCGAGTTCTGGCTTGAGGAAGTAGCATTTCTTGGGCAAGTGATATCCAATCACGGAATATCTGTTGCCCGACAAAGATTGAAGCAATTCAAAGCTGGGAGTAACCTAAATTAGTGACCGAAATACATAGCTTTCTCGGCTTAGCTCGTTATTATCGGAGATTCGTAGAAGGGTTTTCTCAAATTGCTACTCCATTAACTTAGCTGACTTGGAAAGATATAAAATTCAGTTGGAGCGAGGAATGTGAGAAGAGTTTTCAAGAACTCAAGAGGAGACTCATTTCAGCACCTGTTCTGACAATACCATCTGGCTCGGAGGGATTTGTCATCTATAGTGATGCTTCGGGAAAGGGGTTAGGATGTGTTCTCATGCAACATGGGAAAGTCATAGCCTATGCCTCTCGACAACTCAAAGAATATGAGAGGAATTATCCTACTCATGATCTAGAGTTTGTAGCTATTATCTTCGCACTTAAAATTTGGACGCATTACCTTTATGGGGAGAAAGTGGAGATCTATACGGATCATAAAAGCCTCAAATATTCTTCACTCAAAAGGAACTCAACATGCGGCAACGACGTTGGCTTGAACTGTTGAAAGATTATGATCATACTATTCAATACCATCCTGGAAAAGCGAACGTAGTAGCTGACGCAATGAGTAGAAGATCATATATGGGTACGAGTGCGATATTGTCAACACAAATGCCCATTTTATATGACTTGCAAAGGATGGAGATAGAGTTAAAGACTCTAGGGACACACGTGCATAGATGGACTTGGTATGATTATGACCAGGGATTATTTGGTATAATCATGACCGTTATGTTATAAATGATGTGGTAAAATTCCTCATTGGCCCGTAGTGCATTGATGGACAGTTGTTGGCATGATCATGACCATTGATGAAAACACGAATATCCATGGCCCGTAGTGCATGGATAATTTGTGGTCATGATACTAATGAATATCCTTGGTCGTAGTGCAGGGGTGATTCGATGATGTGGATTATTTATTAATCTGAGTCTCAGCGATAAAACTGTTGATAAACTTTTTAAATCATAGAAGATAGTAGATTTTATGTTCTACTTGACTCTTCTAATGGATTGCTTGTTCCGTTGCAGTTAAACTTGATGTCTATTGTATTTTATCGGTTTAACTTATTTGTTGAAAAACTAACGATAATTTATTACGCATTATCTTAGTCATAATATTTTTACTTGGGCTAGTTGAGCTCACCCTTTGCTTTCATTGTTCTCTTGAAATGAGAATATAAATTTGGGACTAGTCGAGGAACGGGTGGACAGTCCGAGATGTTTGCATTAGTAGTCCTCACTATTACGTGAAATAGTGTGATAATAAATGTATTGAGGACTTATTTTGAGTTTGAATACTGTCTAGAAGACAATATTTGTATTAAAACTCACAGCTCATGTTGTATATTTAAGTTTGTATTTGTATTCTGTACCATGTATTTGGCGACTAAGAGTGGGTGATGTATACCTATTTTGGGGGCGTCAAAAAAACTATAAATGAAAGGTACATAAACATGTGAAGGATATAGAGAACATTCCTATATGTAATTCACTGTAATACAATTAAAACTAAACATACATTTTAATGAAAATCGTTGTCTTAGTCAGAATCATTTTGTATAAGTATCGGAGATTCATAACCATCTTCTTCTTCAGATTCTGTGTCAGTGTCAGTCAATAACTCTTCCTCAGTATCACTGTCATCTGGCACAATAACTGTCTCGGGATCCAATTCATCAGGTTCATATCTACCCTCTAACTTGATTAATTCATTGTTGTCTTCTATATTTATTATAGGAGGTCTATGAAGCATCTCCTCTTGGTAGAAATCACTGTCTATTACTTGGACACGACTGCGCGCGGGAGTATGAATTACAACTTGCCAATTTGTAGGCGGTCTATCCCTTTTCCTAACAGGACTAGGAGTGTAGTATACTTGTACTGTTTGAGTTGGTAAAACAAACGGTTCATTGGAGTACGCAGACCTATGGAGGTCAATATCGACGATTCCATGTCTGTCAACACGTATCCATTTTTCTGAATCAAACCAACGACACTTGAACAAGTTAATATAACCCCCATACGTGCCCTTGTACGACAACTCTACGATTTCCTCCACTCCCCATAAAAGGCACGACCAAGCTCATTGTAACAATCTCCTTGGACACACACTCCAGAGTTCGTTGTTCTTTTACCGCGCCCATATGCCTTTGTATGAAATTCATAACCATTTATTTTGTAACCATTCATACCGACTTGGTCCCCTCGTTCGGTCCCATAGCTAGGACTTGTACATTAGCCAAAATCGTTGATCCCTTAGTCAAAGCTTCTGAATAACTCCATCTTATTAAATGAAGTCATAGTTAATATGGAGTATATATATATATATATATATATATATATATATATATATCGTGTTAAGAAATTGAACTTACTTTGTCCTTCACCAAAAGTGCAAATTTTTATCACGATTGATTTGAATATCTTTATCGATTATCTTAGGGATGCTTCACTTTTAACTCGTTATCATACAATCTATACAATGTTATAAACATTAACATATATATTGGAATAAATTTTCAACTTAAGAGATAAATTATCAAGTTTACATGTGTATATCACAAATTCGTCAATCTCCTCGCAATTGAGAAGAATGTAAGTATGTGCAGCATGCAATTCTTGCTCAGAGAGGAATATGCGCTTTCCTTTTCCATAAGCGCGGCCCGATAGACCAAATACAGAGAGCCGACTATTTAGTTCAACATTTCCCCCATAATCATGTCTCGATACTCGATTGGCCTTTGTCAAGACTTCGTCCGAAAAATAGTCTTAGACAGACGTAGATATTTCATCAAAACTGTATACCTCACATATCGACCCCTCGACATAAGCTCTATTCTTTACCTTCCTGTTAAGGTTTCCCATCACCCTCTCGAAAGGGTACATCCATATATATTGAATTGGGCCCCCAACACGAGCTTCATAGGGAAGATGGATTTGCAAATGCTCCATGGAGTAAAAAAAAACCAAGTGAGAATATTTTTTCCAGTTTACACGTGATCTCTATGATGTTCTTCTCAAGTAAAGACATGTCCTTCTCATTTAATGTTTTTGAACATAAGTCTTTGAAGAAATGACTAAGATCCGTCAAAGCATCCCATATTGGTTTATCAAGCAGATCCCGAAATGCTATAGGAATGAGTCTCTCCATGAACACATAGCGATCATGACTCTTCATCCTTGCAATTTCCACCGCAACACACCTTGCAATGTTTGACGCATATCCATCTGGTAGTTTCAGAGATTTAACCCATGTGCACACATCTTTAACTTGCTTTTTGGACAATGCGTACCTTGCATGCGGTTTGACAATCTTACCATTAGGAGATTCATAAAGTTCTAATCCAGGATGCTTACAAATATCTTTCATGTCCAAACGTGCCTTATCATTATCCTTTGTCTTCCCCGTAACATTCATCACAGTGTTAAACACATTGTGGAACACATTCTTCTCAATATGCATCACATCTAGATTATGACGAATCAAATTTGTAGACCAGTAAGGCAGGTCCCAAAAGATGCTACTCCGAACCTAGTTATGAGATTCGCCAAACCCATTGATTATGTTTGTGGCATCAATCTTACCAAATGGGATGACAGGCAATCTCATCACACGATCTCGCATCTTCGTTCCCGATAATCATGGTGCAGGCATATCATTGTCTACTTTCCCTTTCCTGAAGTGTTCTCTATTTCTTCGAAACGGGTGATCTACCAACAAGAACCGGCGATGACAGTCAAACCAGCAAGGCTTTTGACCTTTTGATACATTGAAAGACTTTGTACGCTCTATACAATATGGACAAGCCAACTTCCCGTGTGTACTCCATCTAGCTAACAAACCCTAAGCTGGGAAGTCACTTATAGTCCACATAACCGCTGCCCTAATATTAAAATTTGTTTTCATTGCAACATCCCAAGTCTGTACTCCATCCTCCCACATTACCTTCAACTCGTCTATAAGAGGTCTCAAGTAAACATCTAAGTTCTTTCCAGGACTCTTAGGACCAGGAACCACGAGTGAAAGAAACAAGTATGGTTGTTTCATACACATCCAAGGAGGCAAGTTGTACGGAGTAACAATCATAGGCCAACATGAGTATGGAACAGCTGAGTGGCCAAACAGATTGAAACCATCGGTGGATAATCCAAGCCTCACATTTCTAGGTTTCAATGCAAACCCAGGATGTGCTAAGTTGAAATCTTTCCAAGCCTGCCCATCTACGGGATGATTTAGTTCTCTATCTTTAGCTGGAGATTTCGCATGCCAACTCATATGTTCAGTTGTTCTTGAAGACTTGTACAATCTTTTTAGCCGATACATTCTTGGAAAATACCTTAGAATCTTAAAAAGTATACTTGATTTTCTTGTAGTCACACCCTCTTTATTAGGCCTAAACCGATCATGACTGCAAAACATGCACCTTGTCATCTGTTCATTTTCATTATAAAACAACATGCAATCGTTGGGACATGCATCAATCTTTTGGTATCCAAGACCTGAATTCTTTACCATTTTCTTACAAAAGTAATAGTTACCAGATAATTTCTCACCGTCAAGCAACAAACTCTTAATGGCCCTCAAGAGTGACTCAAAACACTCATGGCTCATGTTGTGATCAACCTTGATGTTAAGTAATGTCGCCACTACAGACAATGTAGTGTGCTTCGTGCAACCATGCCACAACGGTTCACTACGCTCGTCTAACAACTTAAAGAATGCTTTGGCATCAGAATTCATAGGTTGCTCTCTGCCTTGTTCCCAATCAAAATTTGGCCCTGCAATATCATGAACCATGTCATTCATACGATGGGTACTGCTGCCTGGATTGTGTACTTGTGTAATGCCACTATCTCTTCTCTGCCCATGTGCCCACCAACATTCTTTGTAATTGTTCATGAACCTATAAACAAGTAAATGATAGTTTACTATGTCTCTGTCCATATAATTTACATTCTTACACTTCAAATAAGGACATCTTATCTTGTTTTGACCATTACCACATTCCGGGTGACTATACGCATAATCTAGAAATACTTGGCAACCAGCTCTAAATTCTGATGTAGCACCTATCTGGGCACTTGACTTTCATCGTCTCATCCAACTACGGTCTGAATAGAGGTCCATGATACCACGGTACCTATGTTGACATGAATTATTGTATTCCCTTGTTAGAGATTTACAATTCAGCTCAATGCCATTTATGATGCTTATAAATACATATAGATGTATATGTACATATATAACATGAGTGTGCATCATATATGATTATTCGGGAATTGAACAAGGATACATGCCAAAACAAATTTACACAACTTGAGATCGACTACCCAAAGGCATGGTATATTGTTATGGATCTTAAATTAGAATGAGGTATGGTCTTATGTTATCCTACATATTTAACTGACACCAACCTAAAGCCAATAGATTCCTAGGATTAGAATATAAATCATTGCATCATGCATGGTCTACATATGTGTGACGCCCCCAAAATAGGTATACAACACCCATTCTAAGTCGTCAAAATACATGGTACAGAAATAACTACAACTTTATTAATACAACATAAAAACTGTGAGTTTAACTACAAATATTATCATCTAGACAATATCCACACTCAAATAAGTCCTCAGTACAATTATTGATACATTATTTTACAAAAATGGTGAGGACTACTAAAACGACTTCTAGAACCATCATTCCACACCCCGACTAGTACTAGCTACATTTTCGCCTCCTGAGAAGAAAAATGGAACAACAAGGAAAAGGGTGAGCTTAACTAGCCCAGTAAAGAACATTATGACTAAGATAATATAAAACAAATTATCGTTAGTCTTCAACATGGAAAAATCTAATAGAATACAATAGACAACAAGTTTTAAATCAATATTCGTAGCGGAAATAATAATTCATTAGAAGAGTTAAGTAGAGAATGCAAACTACTATCTTCTATATATGAATTTAAAAGTTCATCGTCTATCTTTTATCCCTGTAACATCAATCAATATATATCTAGAATCAAATATTCATCTTTTTTCTACTGAGCCAAAGATATTCACCCGATTAATCATGTTTCATCTAAACACTGTTCATCTTTGCACTCTACAGCCAAAGATATTCATCAAAATCATTCATCTTTGCACTACGGGCCAAAGATATTCAATTATATCATCATTTAGGGGTGAGGATGATGAAAATATTTTAAAAGAAAACGAATCCAATGAAACAAAAGAATAAATATTAAGGATTAGTACTTTAAACAATCCAAGTTCAAAAATACTTCATAAATAACCCGATAGTGGAGTAAGATTCGGGAATGATCAAAACATGGATACAATAAAACTAGTATCCATAATAGATATCTTAGACGAAAAATGAAAATTTAATTTTTCCGTGAATAGTGTAATATGATTCGTGAATAGTGCAGTAGTATCACGAATAATAACTTCGACACCAAAAGATAGAAATTTCACAAAAAACATCATCATGCTTAAGTGAATAGTACTCATGAATAGTAACTCGTGAATAGTAACTCATGAATAGTAACCCCGACATGAAAAAGTTCCAAATTTGATAAAAAGTTCTAACCAATATTTCAGCATAATGATATTAAAGAATAATATCATTTTTTTTAAAAAACTAATATCCCTTACCTTAGCTAGAATAATACTTCTGGTTGGAATATAAGATATAGTGCTGAAGGAACTTGCACCGTATAACAACACTCAAAGTATAAAAATACTCACAAAATACGCTCGATATTATAGAGAGAGAAAGAGAGAGAAATCTGTAGTTTCTGGTGTGATTTTCAATTCTAACCTAAGCACCCTATTTATAAGAAAATGCTTAGAACACCAAAGCAGAAAATTTAATAAAATATTATAATATATTAAAATTTTCTATGTACTCATACCAGTTGATTTCCAACTCTTAACACATGCCTACAAATAACAAAAACGTTTTTCTAACTAAAAATAATTAAAACTTCCAAAAATCAATTATTCAGGAATTTCGGAATTTCAATAATTCATAATAAATAGCCCTTTTATCAGAAAATTCGAATTTTGCAATTTTTTGTAGGAAATTTCATTATCTACAACTTTGCAGAAGGAAGTGTTTCCAAATTCCAAACATAAATTGATCGAAATCCACAAGAAGGCGATTTTACAGGCTATAATCAAATTTTAGTGAAGAAATGGGTCCACCAACATGTTTAACATGTTTTAAACAACTTTTGCAACAAAAATACTCTTCCTCCTCATATACTCATATATCCCACATTCATTGTAAAAATATCATCATTATTATATTATAATAATATAATAAAATATTATTTTATCAGAAAAGATAAAATATCGATTTTCAACAATTGTCACTTTAAAAATTTTCTCCATCTATATCCACATAAAATCAATATTTTCCTCATCATATAAATCAATAATTAATTATTCAAAATAATATTACAGAATCACGATCTTGTGCAACGAGTACGTTCCCCAGAAAGAGGGGCTTTCAATAAGAAATTCTCCTTCTTGGCGCAATTGATTAGGTGACCAAACCTCTCCTTGAAGCGAAACTTTCTAGACATTGCCAATAATATTTTCTAATAATATTATTCGGATAATATGAATTATTGCTTTGATAATGGAAAATCGTGTAGTGACAATTATTGAAACAACGATAATATAAAATATCAATGCATGAATTATTGAATCAATAAAATAAAATCTTTGAGCAAGAACTCTTTGTAACAATTATTGAGTAGTGTCTTCTTACGTAAGAATCAATAATTGGTGCAATCTGGTATCTTCTTGTGCAACAACGCCAGTATTCTTGTGTTTTAACCACCGGGTATTCTAACAAGATAATAATTGGTAACAACTACTGCCATTATTTATTTATAAACAACTTATACTTGTCGTTTTCTTCATCCAATCGCTTTCCATTATGGGGCCCACAAAAGACTGCGCCGTCGTACGAATATTCCCCGACAATAATGAATATTTTATAACCACCTGCTTATTTTTAAAATATTCGCGCATTTTACCCATAACTAACCACATTAATCAATTCAACCCTTACTATTTCAAAATAATAAATAGAAGAAATTAAATTTCATTTATAATAAGTTGGGGTCTTACAACCTCCCCTCCTTATGAAATTTCATCCTTGAAATTGACGTACGTACCTGGTGTTTCGAAAAGGTGAGGATATCTCGCTTTTATTTCCGTTTCCAACTCCCAGGTCATTTCTTCAATACCATGGTTCCTCCACAAAACCTTAACTTGTGGTATAACCTTAGTGCGTAGGACATGCTCTTTCCTATCCAAGATCTTGACAGGTACCTCCTCATACGTTAAATCTTCAGCTATCTCATCTGGTTCTAACTCAATAATGTGGTTCGGGTCTTTCACATATTTACGAAGCACGGATACATGAAAAACATTATGAACACGAGACATACTTGGAGGTAACGCGAGTCTATAGGCCACATTTTCTACTCGGTCAAGAATCTAAAATGGACCAATAAATCGTGGATTGAGCTTTCCTCTCTTTCTGAATCTTGTAACTCCCTTCCATGGAGCCACACGCAACAATACATGATCCCCAATACTAAATTCCACGTCCTTTCGATGAAGATCCACATAACTCTTTTGTTGATCCTGTGCCGTTTGTATACGTTGTCGAATCATTTGGATCTTTTCCATAGTCATACGTACCAACTCAGGTCCCAACAATGTTGCTTCACCCACCTCATCCCAACATATTGGAGAGCAACACTTTCGTCCATACAATGCTTCAAATGGAGCCACACCTATACTTGCCTGATAACTGTTGTTGTAGGAGAATTGCACCAATGGTAGGTACTTATCCCAACTCCCTTTGAAATCTAGGACATAGAGTCTTAATAGATCTTTAAGGGTTTGAATAGTCCACTCTGATTGTCCGTCCGTTTGAGGATGGTATGCCGAACTGAATCATAAATCCGTCCCCATAGCTTTTTGCAAGCTAACCCAAAATCTTGAAGTGAATCTTGGGTCACGATCCGAAACTATGGATACTGGCATACCATGCAATCTCACAATCTCATCTACGTAGATACGAGCAAGACGTTCAAGGGAATAAGTCTCCCGTATCGACAAGAAATGGGTAGACTTGGTTAATTTATCAACAATAACCCAAATCGCATTTATGCCTTGAGAAACCGTGGGAAGACCCATAACGAAATCCATGGTAATGTGTTCCCACTTCCATTTCGGAATCTCAAGTGGTTGCAATGGACCCTTAGGCACTTGATGCTCCGCCTTTACACGTTGATAAGTTAAACACATAGAGATAAACTTTGCAATCTCTCTCTTCATATTGTTCCACCAAAATGTATGCCGAAGATCACGATACATTTTGATACTTCCAGGATTGATTGCAAATGGTGTATTGTGTGCCTCCATCATGATCTTGTACTTCAAATTAGAATCGTTAGGAACACAAAGTCTGGAGTGGACTCGAAGTATTCCTTCTTCATCGATTCTTGCTTCTGGAATAGCACCTTCTTTTACTTTCTTCTTCATAATCATCAGCTCCGAGTCTGTGGCTTGAGCAACTTTAACTTTCTCGATTAAAGTTGGTTCAATACGTATACTTGACATCATCGCACTCGTTCCTGCATATGATCTTCTACTCAATCGTCGCCACTACTCGTTTGCTTTTCCGAGGATGGTATTGAATAGTGTGGTCGTAATCTTTCAACAAATTCGAGCCAGCGTCATTGCCGCATGTGTTGAGTTCTTTTGAGTGAAGAAATATTTGAGGCTTTTATGGTGCGAATATATCTCCACTTTCTCCCATATAGATAGTGCCTCCGGATCTTTAGCGAGCAACATTCTTTGCCAACTCTAGATCATGAGTAGGATAATTCCTCTCGTATTCTTTAAGCTGTCGCGAGGCATAGGCTATGACTTTCCCGCGTTGCATGAGAACACACCGTAACCCTTTGCCTGAAGCATCGCTGTAGATAACAAATCCATCCGAACCAGATGCTATTGTTAAAACAGGTGCCAAAATAAGTCTCCTCTTGAGATCTTAGAAACTCTTCTCGCATTCCTCGCTCCATACGAATTTTGTATCTTTACGAGTCAGCTGAGTTAACGGGGTAGCGATTCGAGAAAACCCTACCACGAATCTCCGATAATAACCAACTAAACCCAGAAAGCTACGTACGTCGGTCACCATCTTTTGTTACTCCCAACTTTGTATTGCTTCAATCTTCGCCGGGTCAACAGACACTCCATGTTTTGACACCATGTATTTCTTCAGCTTGGCATATAGCCTGTTATCACGAAGCCTTTGCAGTACCAGCTTCAAATGGTGCTCATGACCTTCACGGCTTTTGGAATAGATGAGGATGTCATCAATAAAGACAACAACGAACTAATCCAAATATTCCTTGAATACTCGGTTCATCATATCCATGAAAGCAGCAGGAGCATTAGTCAATCCAAAAGACATGACTAAGAATTCTTAATGCCCGTACTGAGTTCTGAAAGCAGTCTTTGGAATATCCTCTGTTTTAACCTTCAGCTGATGATATCCAGAACGAAAATTGATTTTTGAAAAGAATTGTGCTCCTTGCAACTGGTCAAACAGGTCATCAATACGAGGTAGCGGATACCTATTCTTGATAGTGACATGGTTTAATTCCCGGTAATCGATACAAAGTCGCATACTCCCGTCTTTCTTCTTTATAAATAAAATAGGAGCACCCCAAGGAGATGTACTAGGACGAATGAAACCGATGTCCAATAACTCCTGTAGTTGGACCTTTAACTCCTGAAGTTCAATAGGAGCCATTCGATATGGGGTTTTAGAAATGGGCTTTGTACCAGGTTCAAGGTCAATAAAGAATTCAACTTCACGTTCTGGGGGTAGATCGGGAAGTTCTTCAGAAATCGTCGGAAAGTCAATAACAACAGGAATATTATTCAAATCTGACGTGTCTTTATTCAAATCCATAACATGGGCTAAGAAAGCTTGACATCCGTTTTTCAATAAATGAATAGCTTTATGACTTGATATGACAGTGATTGATTTTAATCGTTTAGTTGCTTGAATTTGCACAACAGGTTGATTAGGATTATGAAAACTAACAACCTTATGAAAACAATCAACTTTGGCATGATGAGTAGTTAACCAATCAATCCCTAAAATCACATCAAAAGCAAGTATCTTTAAAGAGATAAAGTCAACGGGTAATGTGATGGTGCCAACTTGGATCAAATAAGATTTATAAATAGTGGATCTGATGAAAGATTCTCCTAACGGAGTCTCTACAGATAAGTCAAAGTCTAATTTCTTCGGAGTCAAATTTAAATGTTGAGCACAAGTATGAGAGATAAATGAATGGGTAGAACTGGTATCTAATAAGGTATAAACTTCGCAAGAGTTTATAATTAGCTTACCCGTGATCACCTCGTTTGGGTTCCTCGCATGTTGACCAGTCACGACAAACGCTCTTCCAGGAACCGTTGACTTTGAATTTTCTAGGACAGCCTTTTGAGTCACCATCCCCTCTGGACTTGGTTTCGTTCTGATCTGATCTCGAAGCGATATGTCCTTCCTTTCCACAATTATAGCATACCTTGAACTGTTGTGGACAGTTTTGGCTGATATGTCCCTCTTTTCCATATTTATAGTGTGACGCCCCCAAAATAGGTATACAACACCCATTCTGAGTCGTCAAAATACATGGTACAGAAACAACTACAACTTTATTAATACAACATAAAAACTGTGAGTTTAAATACAAATATTGTCATCTAGACAATATCCACACTCAAATAAGTCCTCATTACAATTATTGATACACTATTTTATAGAATAGTGAGAACTACTAGAACCACTTCTAGAACCATCATTCTACACCCCGACTAGCAGTCGCTACATTCTCGCCTCCTGAGAAGACAAATGGAACAACAAGGAAAAGGGTGAGCTCAACTAGCCCAGTAAAGAACATTATGACTAAGATAATATAGAAAAAATTATCGTTAGTCCTCAACAAGGAAAAATCTAATAAAATACAATAGAAAACCAGTTTTAAATCAATCTTCGCAGCGGAAATAATAATTCATTAGAAGAGTTAAGTAGTGAATGCAAACTACTATCTTCTATATATGAATTTAAAAGTTCATCGTCGATATTTTATCCCTGTAACATCAATTAATATATATCTGGAATCAAATATTCATCTTTGCACTACAAGCCAAAGATATTCATCAGTTGGTCATGTTCATCTAAACACATGTTCATCTTTGCACTATGGGCCAAAGATATTAATCAGTCGGTCATGTTCATCTCAACACCTGTTCATCTTTGCACTACGAGCCAAAGATATTCATCAGGAAATCATTCACCTTTGCACTACAAGCCAAAGATATTCAGTAATATCATCATTTAGGACTAAGGATGATGAAAAATATTTTAAAGAAAACGAATCCGGTGAAACAAAAGAACAAGTATTAAGGATTCGTACTTTAAATAATCCAAGTTCAAAAATACTTCATAAATAACCAGATTGGAGTAAAATTCAAGAATGAAGATCAAAACATAGATCCAATCAAAGATAGGAATCATAACGAGACAATCTTGGACACGAGAAAAGAAAATTTAATTTTTACGTGAATAATTGTCGTGATAAGTGAATAGTCTCAGATATCGTGAATAATTATATATCGTGAATAGTAACTCAGACCTCAAAAGATAGAAATTTCATAAAAAAAACATCATCACGCTTCGTGAATAGTACTCGTGAATAGTAACTCGTGAATAACAACTCATGAATAGTAATTCATGAATAGTAACTCATGAATAGTAACCCCGACATGAAAAAGTTCCAAATTTGATAAAAATTTCCAACCAATATTTCAGCATAATGATATTGAAGAAATAATATCATTTTCGAATAAAATAACATCCCTTACCTCAGAAAGAATAGTACTTCTGACTGGAATACTAGATATAGTGCTGAAAGAACTTGCACCGTATAGCAATACTCAAAGTACTAAAATACTTACAAATACACTCGATATTATAGAGAGAGAGAGAGAGAGAGAGAAATCTTTAGTTTCTGATGTGATTTTCAATTCTAACCTAAGCACCCTATTTATAGGAAAATACTTAGAACACCAAAGCAGAAAATTTAATATAATATTAATATTTAAAAAAAAATTCCTACACCTACTTTGAAAATCTGATTTCAGCCATTTGCAACACATGGGGGGGGGGGGGGGGGCCAACCAAAACAATAAAAACATTTTTGTTAATATAATTATTTAAAACTTCCAAAAATCAATTATTCTGGAACCTCTGAACTTCAATAATTCATAATAAATTGCCCTTTTAATCAGAAAATTCGAATTTTGCGAGTTTTAATAGGAAATTCAATTCTCTACAACTTTGCAGAAGAAAGATTTTCCAAATTCCAAACAAAAATTGACCGAAATCCATAAACGGGCGATTTTATAGGCTATAATAAAATTTCAGTCAAGAAATGGGCTCACAGACATGTTTAACATGTTTTAAACAACTTTTGCAACAAAAATACTCCTCATCCTCATATACTCATATATCTCACATTCATTGTAAAAATATCCCCATTATTATATAATAATAATATAATAAAATATTATTTTATCAAAAAAGATAAAGTATTAATTTTTAACAATTGTCACTTTAAAAATTTTCTCCATCTATATACACATAAAATCAATATTTTCCTCATCATATAAATCAATAATTAATTATTCACAAATAATATTATAGAATCACAAGATCTTGACAACTAGGCGGTTCCTGGAAAAGGGGCTTTCAATAAGAATTTCTCCTTCTTGGTAGCGTAATTAGGTGACCAAACCTCTCCTTAGACGAAGACTTTTAGACATTGCCAATAATGTTATCTAATAATATTATTCGGATAATATGAATTATTGCTCAGATAATGAAAAATCTTAGTGTAGTAACAATTATTGAAATAACGATAATATAAAAAATCAACGCATCAATTATTGAATCAATAAAATAAAATACCGAAGCGGTAATTCTGTAACCATTATTGAGTAGTGCCTTTTACGTAAGAATCAATAATTGGTGCAATACCGAGTATCTTCTTGTCAACAACGCCAGACATTCGTGTTTTTTAACCACCGGGTATTCCAACAATATTAATTGGTAATAACTACGCCGTTATATTTATAAACAACTTCATACTTGTCTTTTTCTTCATCCAATCGCTTTCAGTTATGGGGACCATAAAAAGGCTATTGTACCGTCAATCATTTATATTCCCAAAGCAATGAAGAATATTCCACGACCAAACGAATATTCCCAAACAACAATGAATATTTTATAACCACCTGTTTATTTTTAAAATATTCGCGCATTTTACTCATAACTAACCACATTAATCAATTCAACCCTTACTATTTCAAAATAATAAATAGAGGAAATTAAATTTCATTTATAATAAGTTAGGGTCTTACAACCTCCCCTCCTTATGAAATTTCATCCTCGAAATTGATGTACGTACCTGGTGTTTCGAAAAGATGAGGATACCTCGCTTTCATTTCCGTTTCCAACTCCCAAGTCATTTCTTCAATAGCATGGTTCCTCCACAAAACTTTGACTTGTGGTATGACCTTTGTGCGTAGGACATGCTCCTTCCTATCAAAAATCTTGACAGGTACCTCCTCGTACGTTAAGTCTTCAGCTATCTCGTCCGGTTCTAACTCAATGACGTGGTTCGGGTCGTCCACATAATTTCGTAACTTCGATACGTGAAAAACGTTATGAACACGTGTCATACTTGGCGGTAAAACGAGTCTATAGGCCACAGTTCCTACTCGATCGAGGATTTCAAATAGACCAATAAATTAAATGTTTGAGCTTTCCTCACATCGCCAATTCTCTCTTTTGGAATAACAATTTCTTGCACCTCCTTCTTCATATTCATCAGCTCCGGTGTATAGCCTGAGCGATTTTAACTTTATCGATAAAAGTCAGTTCTACTTGTATATCATCACGTGAGTCCCTAGAGTCTTTAACTCTATATCTATCATTTGTAAGTTATATGAAATGGGTCTTTGACAATCTCGCATTCATACTCGTATACGATCATTTACTCAACACGTCAGCTGCCATGTCAGCATCGTCTTATCTTTCTGGAACATTTTGAATCATTCCAATCGGAGTTCGGATGCAAGAGTTATGATCGTTGTACCAACGGACGTCGAACGTCATGGTTTTGGGTGGTAATTTGCATAGCAGTTACTTCCAACTCAATTTCAGCCTTCCTCCGCATAGAATTTCCCAATCCTGAAAGAATGAAAATTGTAGATCTCGTCGATATCTTCGATTTAATAGGTGGCAGGCCCTGTAACTCCTCCTGGATCAAACTTTATAGCCGTTTTCCCAAAGGATGTCGGAGTAGAAAATGTCAGAACTTGGGGCCAGGCAGCAAGGCATAAACTAAACCTATGCCCAGCGCCATGTGCAGGGGAGGAAAGCGATGTCGAGCGTCAAGCCCAGTCTTTGGGGTCTTTGGGGAAGAGGTTGGTTGCGGCTTGGATGCATTTTAGGGTGAATTTTGACACCTTTTTGACTCCAAATAGGATTGGGTTTGTTCCTAAGCTAAAAATTGGACTTGTAACCTATAAATACATGATGTAAGGCATAAAATAAGGGGAGATTACATAGATTATATTAGAGATACACTCCATTAGATTAGACATTAACCCTAGTTCTTATTAGTTTTTGAGATTGAAGGAACTTGGAGATCATTGAAGATCAAAAGCAGGAGTAAGAGGGGAGCATCAGATTTGCTGACAACAGATTCTATTCTCTTCTCTTATCATACTTTTATCTTTTAATGTCTATTCAGTTGTGGATTCTTGATTTTAATTCATTAATTATGAACTAACTCTTTTATTAAGATTTCAATTGAACCTTTTATGTCTATGAATTAATTATTTGATTTATTCCAATTATTTATGTCAAGGTGAATTGTTTATCTTGTCTTGTGCTTATTACTTAATTATTTGATCAGTAATTACCTTGTTACTCTAGAAGGAATTGAAAGAGGAATTCTAGGGTTAGAACTGGGCATGATATCATGTGACTTAGTTATTTGCAAAGTGAATAATTAGGTTTGTGAATTGAATGGAAATATCTGTTCACCGCGTGTAACACATAAGGAATTGGGATTAGAAGGAGTTTAATTCAATTGTTTTGCATTGGAATATAGTAAGATTAATCTGGATTAAATAGAAGGCAATTGATCACTTGGAAAAGGACTTTTGACATTTGAGAATTCCTGTTAACAATTCAGTAGACATAATATTTGGGATAATTGGATAATTGATTTATAGTTCATAATTGGGGATATTGAAGTTTTAATCTTTATTTATTTGAATTCAGTCATAAAGTAATTCAGTTTAATTAATTAATTTAGTTTTCTTAATTAGAAAAATCACAATTTGCCGTTGTTTAAATAAAATTGATTTGGTTAAGAGTTAGTACTTGATAATTTTTATTAAATAATTCCTCGTGGGAACGATACTTTTCTTTTCACTTTATTACTTGTTGACCGTATATACTTGCACGTATTCATTGATTGTGAAATCGACCAACAGCGAGACCTGAGCATATCCGAATCATGGTCTAGGTTGCTCGAGCAATTAAGCCTAAGGGGTGTCTTCACACCTGGTGCCCTAAAGCTGTCTGGTTTGGGAGTGTTCGGCCTAACGCCCGCTACATGGGTAATTTAAGCATAAGAAAACAAATCTTGCACAAGCTGAAACAAGAATCAAATAGAGTGACCGTCTGACTTGTCTCAAAGTGTGACCTTTATTACTCAAGCCAGTAAACTCGAAGGGGTGTCTTAACACCTAGTGCCCTAAAGTCGTTAGATTTGGGAGTCATTGGTTCAAAACTTATTAAATGGGTAACTCTGAATAGCCTAATAAAATGAGACAAGTTAAAAAAGAAAAAAAGAAAAACTTAGAATCTTAAAAGTCATGCAGATAAAACCCCTACTGAGAGTTGCATCATTCATAGTGCGTGTGTCATATGAAATCAATTCTGCGAAGAATAACGTTTAGGGCAAAGATGAAGTATATCTGATAAAGAGATATAAGTCTTTTGAATCTGATTCTACCCATGAACAATGACAATGGATGTTTAAAAGTTTCCTTGCGATTTCATAGCTCATTCAATTTCATAAACTTTAAACTTAAAATACCTCATTCACAAGAATATACTAATCCTGACGGCCCAAGCCATCAAGCTTTTGCACATTCTGTTATTCGTTTGATGTGCAGGATATTGCTTACTCTCGACTTGGTCAACAAAGAGAGTTTCTTATATGAATCCCCAGTAACAACTTGCAAAAAGGGCTGGTGCATTTTCTGATTCCAAGAAACGGAAGGAGTATAAAGCAAGATCAAACCTCTCATCAAAGGAAAGGGGAGAAATGTTGAAAAAAATCATGGCGACATAAGCTTGCCCTTACAAATGAAGGGGAAAATTCTCAAGAGAGTCCTTAACTCAAAAATAAATGCATGACGACAAAATGTCAAGCGAATGAAATCAACACCATCAAACATGTTAACCTGCTCCAAGTATTCACAATTGAGACCTTTACACCGAAGTTCAAATTTGGGCAGTGAAAGAAAGGGTCGCGCTCTCTAGGGACGTCAGTGACGCCTAGGTCATCAGTCCAGTCGGGTCATGAATTAAAAGCATAAAGAAATGGGGCACAAGCGCCCAACATCTAAAAGGAACTCCAAGTTTCCTCAAAAGGGTGAGGTATCTTTCTACATCTAATCAATTTAATTAAGCATGTGCATCAACCTAGGGCAATAAACTCCCAAGGATAAATTTAGATTATCATATCATGCATGGTCTGCACATGTGCAACCGCGCTATATCAGTGCACATCTCCATTAAAAAGTTAAGCATGCATCCCCATTAGAGTTAAATATGTGGGCACATTAAATGCCCAGACTTGAAAAAAAATTCGATGTTGTAAACTACCATTCGAGTATGTATCAAGACAGTCCAGTGATCAAACGTTGTCAACTACTAGTAGGGTGGGAACCTATGTCAATTACCAATAAGGTAGGCACCATTGTTAACTACCAGCAAGGTAGGCACCGTTGTCAACTACCAGCAGGGTAGGCACCGTTATCAACTATCATCATGGTAGGCACCATTGTCAACTACCAGCAGGGTAGGCACCATTGTCAGCTACTAGTAGGATAGGCACCGTTGTCAGCTACCAGCAAAGTAGACACCATTGTAATCTACCAGCGTATACATCGCGAAGGTTATGTGATTTCAGAACGTCATCCCTAGTAGAGATATAGAAAATATCTCAATTTATCTTCATCAAACAAGCATCGATAACATCGACAAAAATCAAACCGTTGGAGTCAACACCAGTATAGGCATCAGCAGCACTGATGAAAGACAACCGTTAGAATTAGCCCAAACATAGGCATCAACAACAACCGATAATGGTAAAGTGATTTGCGATACAATGTGCGATTTGCAATGTGCGAAGTGCAATTTACGATATGCAATTAGCCAAATGCAAAGTGCATATTGAGATTTACGAAAGTATTTTAACATTTATCATATCATTCATTACATTGTGATTTGTATCATTAAATATACCTTGTCATATTTCAAGTGTCTAGTAATTTCTCTCATGGTCATTCCATTGCATTACATAAACATGATAAAGAGGGGCATCTGTAGACACTCGAAAATTTGTTTTCCTGTTACTAACTATTCAGGAGGGCAAAAACGTCTTTTTCACACTCTAGAGATAACCTGGAGGACTACAACATCAAACCAAACCCCTAGAGATAGCCCTAGGAAATCATCAAATAAATTTTAGAGACAACCCCGATGAAAGACAAAATCAATAGCAGTCAAACCCTGGAGACAGCCCCGAGGGACAACCAAAATCCACTTCCACCTCAGAGACAACCCCGAGAGGTAAAAAGGTCATTTTGACAAAGTAACATCAACAACCACATCATAGCTGCAGATAGGGTCACAAAGAGACATTGCAGCACTTCCAAGCACAAACTATGCAAAACAGCTCAACAGACTTCCTGCGAAGACCAGAAGATGTCAGTTTAGTCATAGACCCATCTTCTGAAAGTAGTATGCATACACGCCAATCATGTATGATGATAAAACATATACTTTGTAACAATTTTATTTATTTATTAATAAAATAATGATTTATAGGCAATTATTTATCTACATAATGTTATTTTTATTAATGTGTGATAAGACCATAGTTTAAGTAATGCTTTGAAAATCATGATGATGATCATGCTAATGAGATCTAAATTCTTAGATAACTTAAAACTAAAATAATTCCCAATCGTTGGATTACTGGGGATTAGTGAATCTAGATAGATTGGTACATACGTTGCTTGCTCATTGAATGAGGATGATTAATCTCATGATCATTTATGTGGAGACATTAAAGCAAGTATGTAGGTGCTTATTAGAGAATAAGTTCACTGAACATGGCTCGCTAAGAAATACCTAATTAAGTT
This sequence comes from Panax quinquefolius, assembly GCA_020205615.1. Taxonomy (NCBI): domain Eukaryota; kingdom Viridiplantae; phylum Streptophyta; class Magnoliopsida; order Apiales; family Araliaceae; genus Panax; species Panax quinquefolius. The sequence goes on along the minus strand of CM035171.1, from coordinate 86,403,595 downwards.
TTGCTTGCCTGTCAATAGGAATTCCTGTAGTGATAGTAGTATAAGTGATTCTTAGAATTGAGATCATCATAATATCTTATATATAATAAGTTATACTTTTACATATCCCTTAAGACTATTAGGATATATCAAAGGGTATGCTTGGGTGTAATAAGTTATATATGGAGGTAATGTATGATCAATAAAGAATCTACCACTTCTAGTAAAAGAAGAGAAATGTCTTATGTGATTCGATAAATGATAACTCAGGAATCCTTGGCCAAGGTGGAATGAAATTAGAAAGGAGTTTCTAATTTGCATTTATTCGGAGATGTGCATTTGGGAATCGAAATACATATAATTAAATAAAATAAGGACTGACAGTAATTTCATATCTTATATTTAATTGGGACATTGTATGGTGGAAGGATTGAATTGTACGGTAACTATTTACTCAAATGTTCTTTTATGATTAATGTCGACATCTATATTATCTTGAAAGTCGTTGATCGCTAAGGAAGCTTATTATAATTGTAGAATAAATATTATTTATTTAAATAGATTACTAGTTTAATTTATTTATTTAAATAAGATTAGAATTGTTCTAATTGATTTATTCACAACTGGTTTAATATAGAGAACCTAAAGGGTCATGCAATAAAAGAAAGAATAATTATATAAGAAGTTAATAACATAATTGTAATAATATGTTAAGTGTATTTAGTTTAATCTATTGTGATAGAATAAATTAAATAACTTAATATTTATTATTTAATATTTTAGAAATATTAAATATAAATTAATAAGAGGATTCTTATTAATATTATTACATTTATTGTGACGCCCCCAAAATAGGTCCACATGACCCATTCTGGGTTACCATATGCAGGGTACAGAATTCAAACACAAACTTTATTTATACAACTATTGAACTGTCGTGCAAAATACGATAACACATAAGTTGTGAGTTTCAATATAAATAGCAATACTCACACTCCAAACCAATGATACTTTATATAAAGGTACAGTCGATAACTATTTTAGGAATTAAAATATTTGGAAAATGCTCAAAGAATCCTTCATACATGGGAGACCATACATCTAAATTATAATAGATATCATAGGACTTAAGCATTAACCTTGGTTGACCCAATAGACCCCAAAGAAGAATGATAAGATTACTATCCTGTTCATTCCAATGGTGTGTACTTTCTTACCATATAATTATCTCCATTGTCTCAAATTGAGAATTATATTCCAATCATACTCCAAGATTATATAGATAATGCTCATAGATATAGTCAGCAAGTGGATGTGCATAACCATATCTTATGATAACACGAGTTTGTATGTGGTCAGACATAATGTATAATAGTGGAAACACACCCTTTAAGCTCTTAGTATAATTATGTCCTCCTTATTCTAATGGGGTAAATTTTTAACGCTTTTAAAGTCGGGTCCTCCTCACCCTATTGTTGATCGCCAAAATTAATTATTAAATGATGTATAAAATACGTCCCACATATCTTAAGTCCTCAATACAATTATATATTGTCATACTCTTTTCTTATGTATTGATAAACTTCCACAGTCTCGGACCATCGTACTATTCCCATGTTATCCCCGCTCGACCCAGCTACACTCTTACTACCTGAAAGGAATTGTGAAGCAAAATGGTGAGCTCAATTAACCAAGTAAAGAATATTATGACTAAGATAATATAGAATAAATTATCCTTAGTCCTCAACAAGGAAAATTCTGATAGAATATAATAGACAACAAGTTTTAGATCAACAACTGCAGCGGAACCAGCAATCCATTAGAAGAGTGAAGTAGAACATAATGTCTACTATTTCCTCCAAATTAAAAGTCCATCATTAATATTTTATCCCTGTAATACCCATCAATAGTTCTTTGTTGTACCCAAGACAAAGAGAACTTTCATCACTTGTCTTCACCTTAGTTGAAGATTGGATACCGCAATAGTGTAGTATCAGAATACTCTTCTTCTTTCTCTCTCTAGAGTTTCAGTGAATTCGTAAGAAATAATTAAGGAATGAGCTTCTATTTATAGGAAAATGGTCTAAATAGTAACTGATTCATGAACGGTCCAGATTTGTTTACTATTAAATGGACGGTACATATTGATTTACTATTAAAACTTCAACCGAGGGTCCATACTGATTTACTATTAAAACTTTAACTAGTGATCCATATTGATTTACTATTATAACTTCAACCAACGGTCCATATTGATTCATTATTATAACTTCAATCGGCGGTCTAAAAAATTAGCATATCTCCCCATGAAATAATAAGCCAAACTTACAACAAACGCCTCATGACAAATCCTTCTATTTATATCAAAAATTAAATAAATATTTACCACAAATCATTTATATTTAATCAACACATTTTTAATCTTTCAACAATTATTCATCATTTAATATTATAACTCATAATATTGACAATAAGATAATTCCCAGGAAAAAGGGGCTTTCCGATAAGAATTTCTTCTTATTGGTGCGCAATTAAATAACCAAACTCCTTTCCTCGACAGAACTTTCTAGACGTTGTCAATAATAAAAATAATAATATAAATAATTCTGTCATCTCAATTATTAATTTAATAATATAAATATTGTGCAGATGATACTATTACAATGATTTAACAAAACTAAGTGACTTCTTATATAAGCATCAATAATAAGAGATATTGTGCAATACCGTGTGCTACTGTACAACAACGTGTATTACTATTCTTTTATCACCGGATATTTCAACAGTTTAACAGTAAAAGTCTTGCGGTTATTTTTATAAAAAGGTTATTTTTGTCGCTTTCTATATCTGATAGTTATTCCATTATGTGGTCCACTAATAATTACGCCATCGTACGGATATTCCCCGATAAAAAGAATATTCTCCAACAAAACGAATATTTTATGACCACTTGCTTAATTTGCAAACTTTTCAAATATCACCCTTAACTTTAGCATTTTATCAATTTAACCATTTACTGAATAGAATAATAATTATAAGAAAATTTAATACTTTCATTTCATAAAATTCAGGGTCTGACATTTATTATTATTTTAATTTCTAAAAAAGTTTGGGAATTAATTTAATATAAGTACTCTCATTTATTCCTAATAAGATTAGGAGGAAAATTAATTAAAAGAGTTTAATTAATTATCCCTAATAAGATTATGTAGTTTAATTAATTAAATTTGATTAATTAAATAAAACCCTATTTCTAATAAGAGTAGAAGGGTTGACTAATATTTATATAAGAGGAGTCTTATGCTAGATATCAATAGATGTAATTCCAATTGTTGTAGAGTACTCCTTTTTCTACAGAGATATTAAAAGTAGGGTTTAGCCAACCACCCTCCTTCTTGAATAATCATTCTTCTTTGGTGGATCACCTCTAGAGGCTAAACACTTGGGTGGCTAATGTTAATTAAAGGAAGGAATCAATCCCGGAGATTCAAGGAGATTGTGAAGAACTAGAAGTTGAACTCGTATCTGTGGAAGCTCGAATCTACAAGGGTATGATTCTATAACTTCTTATCCTTCGCTTAAATTAATAACATGCATAAAGGATGATCCGGGTATTGGGTTTGTGAAAATTTTTAAATTTTGATTTTGCCATGCTTCCGCTGTTTTATGCAATTTGATTGCGTCTATTATTTTCATAAACCTAACAGTGGTATCAGAGCCAAACCTTTATGCAGTTATTAATTGTTTAGATTTGATATATATGATTGATGTCGACGTCGGGATTTTTATTTGTTCCTTTTATGATCTTGTCTTTTGGTGTTCTCATGTTGGGTGAGATTTGTTTGAAAAAACAAGTTGTGAAAAGGTCCGCCATGTATATGTCGACGATTGGACTGTAAGAGTCGCCAGTTTGTATTTTTAAATGGTTGTACCAACTCAACTGAGAAAAGGTTTGTACATTGACCAAGTGATGTTACACTATTTAACTGGTTTGTGAAACTGAGATTCGTTAGGGTTCGGGGGCTTGATTATGCGGAGGGAAGGTGTTAGGCACCCCCTGACATCCGTGTTACCACGGTGACCGCCAATTTTCAATTTAAACTGTTATATGAATGCGTGTGTGTGTGGGTCAATGTGCAATTATCTGGAAGTAGTGTTATGCCTCGTTTGCACCGTTATACAAAGGGTTTGAATTTTGTATAAAAGTTCAGTTTTAACAAGATATAGCAATGACATTTTGTAAAAGAGGTTTTTCAAACCCTTGTGCTCAATAGTAATTGAGGCCTTTGATATTTCCATTTTATTATGCGTTCGGCTTAGTTGCTTTTATATTTTGCGATGTGAAGTATCTTCGAGAAAATAAGATAAAAAGCAGTGCCGAATGCATTGTGGGCATGAGAGTCGTCTAAGGAAATTCAAACACTGTGAATAATTTACAAGCCATGTACAGCCGAAAATGTCCATCACGAGAACTGAATCTAGATTCAGTTGACTAAATATGTGAAAACATGATTCCTAGGCTCACATGATGATGTAGTTTGTATGAAAGTTGTAAACAGTTATATATATAAAAGCTATAAATATATATATACAGACAATCAACCACCACGAAGCACCTTCATGGGGGATTGAAAAATGAAAATAAAGTAGTAAAAACCAATCAACCGCCACGAAGTGAAATCTAGGCGGGACTAAATATAAAAAAAGCTGTAAAAGGCCACGAAGTGAACTCCATGCCTGACAGAAATGTAAATATCTATCTAATAAAATACAAATGATTTTAAATTTTCCGCTCACTCAATAAATCATCTGGGCCGTCCAAAGTTTGGAATAAATCTCACCGTCCATACACTGCCGGAGGCACTAGACACAGCTAGTATATATATATATATATATATATATATATATATATATATATATATAAAAGCGGTAAACGCACCGGATGCTATATCCATGCTTAATCAAATAGAGTTTGATAGTAATAATATATATATATATATAAGAATTTATAGATATATAAAAGCATTAAGCGCTCTGGATATAAATCTAGGCTCATCGAACAAAGTTCGACAACAATTTATATATTTGTATATATATAAAAGCAATAAACGCTCCGGATGTACATAACAATGTGTTCAAGAAGTATGGAAAAGGCTTTAAATGATGTAAGAAGGCTTACAGTGGACTGCTAAAAAAGACTTCAATAACTTTAAATGGATGAACACTTAGCTCCCGCTGGTAAGAAATAGCCAAATATAAGCTCACAAGTGTTTGAAATGAGAAAGCACTCAAGTTATAGTGTGTACAGAGCAAATTGGACAAGGCTTCATCGCCTCTTCTTTTACAAAATGGCCACCCCAAGCCCTCTATTTATAGAGGGGGGAGCCGTAGGTGTACCTGCGGCAGCAGCAGGTGTACCTGTGGCTCCCTGGGGTTCCCCGGGCAATGTGGGTCCTGCCATCTCCAAGTACGTGCACTCGGACAACGCGATGTTCGCTCGAACCTTCATAACTTTCAATCCGCGAGTTCGATGGAAGCGTGCCATACCATTATGGAAAGCTCTTTCCGAGGGCTATGAAATGACATAGGATTTATCCTTTTTTTAATCCAGGAAGATGGGTCCATGACCAAAATGGCATTTTTGGGTTTCTGTTAGATAGTCTGTTGAGCCATTTCGCGTAGTTTATGCTCGAAAGTTAAGATATGGTTCTTGTGGGACTTCTTTTGAAGAAATTTTAGTTGAAATGAGTGTATTTGATTTGATTTGAAGTTGAGTTGGAAAAATGACCATTTTTCCCCTCCCGGGGTTATCTCCGGTTTTTGCACAATAGTAGTAGTCTTTTCTCTGAGTTATCTTTGAAGTTGGCATGCAGTTGACTCTGACTGTCCTCAGGGTTATCTTTGAGGTTGGCTTGACCTCTTGGGGTTATCTCTAGGCTTTGAACTTGCTCCCTCAGGGTTATCTCTAGGGCTAAAACTGATTTTCCGAGGATATCTCTAGGGTTGGAAACTAATTTCTCGGGGTTATGTCCAGGGTTTGGAAACTGGATCTCTCGAGGCTATTTTTGGGGTTGGACTTGATGTTGTGGTCCTCCAAGGTTATCTCTGAAGTGTGAAAAAGACGCTTTTGTCCTAATAGATTGTTAGTAACAGGAAAACAAAATTTCGAGTTTCTATAGATGCCCTCTTTATCATGTTCATATAATGCAATGGAATGGATATGATAAAGATTACTAGACACTTGAAATATTACAAGGTATTCTTTATGATGCAAATCTCAATGTAATGAATGTTATGATGAATGTATAAAATGTTTTCGCAAATCGCAGTTCGTAAATTGCACATCGCATTTCTCACTTTGCTTTTCGCATTTGGCCAATCGCACTTCGTAACTCGCATTTCGCATTTCGCATATCGCAAATTGCAATGTAATGAATGTTATGATGAATGTTAAAATATTTTTGCAAATCACTTTACCTTTACCGATCATTGCTGATGCCTATGCTGGTGTTGACTCCAACAGTTTGGCTGTTTGTCAGTGTCATCAATGCTTGTTTAATGAAGATAAGTTGAGATATTTTCTAAATCTCTACTGGGGATGACGTTCTGAAATCACTGGACCTTTCCAATGCATACACTGGTAGTTAACAACGGTGCCTACCCTAAAGGTAGTTTGACGACGCTGATATTGCCAAACTATTTCGGTTCCCACTCAAACGGTAGTATCCCTAAACTATCTTGATGTTACTTTGAATTGATTCCAATGGTTTAGAATACCGGATCTTCCGATACCTTCGCTGAAGTAATATTCCAAGGTTTGCTTCGCCAGACTCTGCCTGATGTTACGCCTACCCTTTTTGAGGTGATTTAGAGTTTCCTTTCGTTGTTGGGTGCTTCTTTCCCATTTCCTTGAGCATTTGATTCGTAACCCGGCTGAACTGATGACCTGAATGTCGCTGACATCCCTGGAGGGTGCAACTCATTCTTTCGCTGCCTAGATTTGAACTTCTGTGTAGAGGCCTCGACTTGTGAGGACTCGAAGCCGGTTGGCACATTTGATGATGAGGATTACATTCGCTAGACATTTTGTCATTGGGCTTCTACTTTTGAGTTAAGGACTTTTTAAAGAATTTTTACCCTTCTTTTGTAGGGGCAAGCTTATGCCGCCATGATTTCTTTCAGGTGTTCTCCCTTTTCTTTTGATGAGAGGCTTGATCCCGCCTTAAACTCCTTCCCTTTCCTGGAATCGGAAAATGCCCCAATCCTTTCATATGTGGTTACCAGGATTCATATGAGATACTCTTATTGTTGACCAAGTCGCGAGTGAATAATATCCTCATATATGGAATATTCATTCTGAGAATCGTATAATTGGAAAAGACCAAATGATCATACCGAATCACCAGTAAGATGATGTAAGGGAAGCTTTGATGATGATGTTCCATGCTAATGGTGCTGATTGGTGCATTTTCCTCTTTAGGATGGTTGATAAATGCCCTAGTGTTGAGTTGTCACTATTTTCAAGATTGTCCTAATCTTGTTGTAAGGGTTCCAATATCGGGTTGTCGCCAATTTTGAAATTGCCCCAGCCTTGCTTGTTGTCTGGGATAGTTTATTTGACAGATGGGCTGAGATACCGAGATCGCAAGAGGCTTTTACCTCTGTACCAGATGGTGAACATTTAGTGAATTTGGGCTTTGATGCCCTCAATTATTGTTCCTGACCTGTTCTCGCAATTGGCGTTAATGGTTTTCTTCTAATTTGATGAAGACTGGTGATTGAGGGTACCGACTCTTTGAAGGTCCTCGCTGCTGGTTGTCTTAGTGTATCGCTGTTTCTTTCTTTCTCGATTTGTGTCAGATTTGATGGAATGATATTGAAGTGTTGTTGGGTCTTCTCAACATGGGTCGCTGACTTAGAGGGTTGTTCTTTGGTGTCTTGGGATTGATGTTTGGGTTTGGATATTTCTTTTGAGTGTCCAACCGCACCACTGATGGCTGCTTACGTACTCCTGTATGTGCGAGAGAGCAGGTCTGCATAGTTCCTGCTTGATAAGATAAACGGTTTGAGAAGTATTTTTTTTGGATTTTTTAGGTTTTTGTTTAGTTTGATCGCACCATAAATGGTTACCTACATACTCCCATTGATGAGGGGAGATCATGTATTTCGTTGTTCAAGCTTGATTAGATAAACGGTTTGAGAAGTGTTTATTTGGGATTTTTGGGTTTTTTGTTTAGTTTGACCGTACCATAAATGGTTGTATACGTACTTCCATTGATGAGGGGAGATCAGGTCTTTCGTAGTTCAAGCTTTGGCTTGAAAGGCTGAAAATATTTATTGGAGTTTGAGCTTGGTTGAAAGGGTTTTTTGATTTTTGTAGTTGTTAGACCGCACCGTACATGGCTGTCTACGTACTCCTGTTGATGACGAGAGATCAGGTCTACGTAGTTCCAACCTAGCGTGAAAAGGTTCAAAGTTGTACGTGGTTAGAAGGGTGTAGAAATGTTTTTGTTTTTGTTTTTTCTTTTTTTTCTTTTCTTTTTTTTTTCTTTTTCTTTTTGTTTTTTCTTTTTTTTCTTTTTGTTTTTTTTAGATCTTCTTGGCTAGCTGAGGCCTGATAGTCCAGTTGTCAGTGGTTATGTTGCCTTTGAGGCTCGCGATAGATGTTACCTCTTGATTATGAATATCTTCAATTATAGCCATAACTTGATCGCTTCCTGATTCAGTACATTCCTCAAGGACACTTGAACTGGACCCATCACACAAAGGTATGAACTCCTGATTCTTTGATGGGTTGGTTTCCCCGACAACCTCACCACCTTTTTCTTCATCTGTTCCTTCACCTTTTTCTTGGGCTTGAGAGGATTCGACCATGTAATCTCCCTCGAACTATTGTTGCATTTCTTGCAAGGAACTTTCCCTTTTGGCTTCTCCTTCTTTGGAAAGGATTAGTATTTCCTCTTCATCATCCAAGGTGATAAAATTAGGAACGTGGTTGATATCTTTAGACCACAGGATGTTTGATGTTGGCGGAGGAATCTCCTTTGGGGATTCATTTGTCTCCTCTGTCATTCCTTGCATTGGGATCCGTCCACCTTGTGTTCTGCCAGAATTGGCACTCATAGCCTTCACCTCCTTTGAATTGCCTGTCTCGAGGAGACATCTTAAGCTTTTTATTTCCTTTTTGCTTATTCTGGTCACGAGGAATTCTATCTTCAGCTCTTCATTTTGAACGAGATCCTGGATTTTATGTCACAAAGACCAACATTCCTCAGTCGTATGTTCAAGTGAGTTAGAATGATAGAGATATATCTTGGTGGAATCATAACTCTTCATCTTGGGATTTATATGAGGCAACAACTCAGTAATCCTTTATTCGCTTATCAGAAAGTGTAGCATTTCTTCATTTAATTTGCTCAGAGTGGTGAATTTTCGGACTCTTGTGGAGGTTGTTTGATCTTTCTTCTTTGAGAAATCTGATTCCCCTGAGTGATTTTTCCGCTGGCGAGATCTTCTAAAATTTTTATCATCCCCTTTTCTTGTACTTTCAGACTGCTTTGATCTTCTTCATTTAGCTGGCTCATCATGGAGAGATATGGGTTGGCATTATAGTTAACCTCCTTTTTCTTTTGGCTTTCTGATAGTTGAGTTAAAAATTGCCTCGTATCCTGATGTTGACGCACTATCAGCTTAGCTAGCAGATTTTCCTAATTCTGAATCGTCTCTAATTTTTGCATTACCGTCACACCCTCCTCCAAGTTTTCCCACTCTAGGACATTTATTTTGTGCCTTTGGGGTTATTCCTCCATCCTTCGTATGTACTTACGATTTGGATACATTTTAGTACTTCCTGACCCGATCATGTTTACTTCCTCCGTATTATGCTGCAATGGAAGGTTGATGTTGACATTTTGTTGGTCAAGTTGTTTGACCACTATACTACCACTTTCGATCAAATTTTGAATTTTATGGTTTAAGGATCAACAATCTTGTGTGTCGTGTCCCAGAGACCCTGAGTGGTAAGCACATCTTTGGCTTGGATTGTATCTTTTGCTCCCTGGTTCCAGAGGTGGAGCCAATTCGATAATTTTCTTGTGATCCATTAATATCGCCAATACATTTTCAAAGGCGCCTAATGGAGTGAACACCCGATTTTCCGTTCTTTCAAATTTTCTTTTTCTATCCTGGCATTGGTTGAATGCAGCCAGTTGTTGAGATTGCAGATACTCTTGCTTTTTCCAAATAGGGGGACTGTAGTTTGGTCTCATAGCTTGCCCCTGTACAACAAGTGATACATCTTCATTGCCTTTATCGGGTACCCCCTTGGGATCGCTCGCATACTTGTCAGTCTGTATATGTTTGGCAACTGCTTCCAAGGCAGTGAAGTCTTTAATCTTTCCTGCCTTTAGGCCCATCTCTGCCATTTTGTCGTGTTTGATCATTTCCGAGAATGGCTTTCCTATGCCTGCTAGGATCCTCTCATAGTAAGGAGCCTCTTGGATATCAATAAATGTTATTACCATCTCAGTTTATGTCATTGATGGAATGACTTGCGCTGCTAGATATTTCCATCTTTGGGCATATTCTCGGAAAGACTCAGTACTTTACTTTTTGTCTTTAGTCACTTGGTGTCGATTTGGCGCCATTTGTGACTAAAAACTATATTAATTTAGAAAGGTGTGGGCCAATTCTTCCTAGTTATAGATTTGGCATTTTCAAGTCGGGCATACCAGGCTTTAGCCTCTCTAGTGAGACTCTTTTGAAAAAGCTGCATTCTGAGGCTTTCATCTTCAGCATAAGACCCCAATTCGCTAATGTACACTTTTAGGTGCGTATAGTGATCGCCTGCCCCATTGTACTTTTCAAACTCTTGGATTTTGAATTTGTCAGGATATCAAGCCCCTGGGAATATGCAAAGATCTAAATAGGTGACACTTCCATAGTTTCCAGTCCTTTTGATTGACCGACTGGTTTCCTCCATTTGTTGGACTTTCTTTCTTATATCCCTAGTTTCTCGATCATCCCTGAATTTTGTCATTTCAGGGGTTTTGTTGGTTCCTTTATTCGAATGAGGTTCAGGTATCTGGGTTTCTATCTTTTTGCCAATACCTTGACTGCCCCCTGGTATGAATGACTCTGATTGAGTAGGCATTGTCTGGCCCTGAGTATTTTTACTTTGTTCTTTTAGAAAGACAGCCAATTCTGCTATCTAATTCCTTAATCCTTCGAACTCTTCTCGAGAGACAGGAGTAGGATCAGGAGGGGCACTTATAGCCATGTCTGACTGTGGGCTTAATGCCTTTTTGGACTTTGAATGGGAAATACGACCAATTGCTTCCCTAGAAAAAGACTTATGTACTTTAGTCTTATGGAATGTGGAAATGATACATGCTATGTGATGTATCCGTTTTAGGAGTATTATCCTGCAAAACGGGTGTCAGTTGTTTGTATGACACGATAGCATGTCAGGTTTTGATATAAAAGGGAATGCATGTACACATATTCCGTCATATTTTCCATTATATTAAGCTTGACATGGAAATGAAATTATTAGTAATTGATTTTATAAATAATTGAAATGGGAAAGCATGAAGAGACTTTCCTCCGCGTTTGGTTTATCAGAGGTTGACCTATCTTAGGCTACTCTCGCTGCTTTTTGGCATGAAGGTTCCCAGATCATCGCAATCTACTTGATGGGAAGTTAATCCAGTCTTTCAACTGGAGCAAATCTGGGTGGTGCCTTTCCTGAGCCTCATTGGAATTAGTCTTCCTACGAGTCCAATAATCAAACACCGATAGGAAAGCCTCCTGGTGGACGGACCACACATAATACATTCACATACAACGTGTCTCACCGTATGGAAATGATGACATGTGTGAAGCACTAATATCATTGGTAGATATGGTACGAAACACTAAGTGCAATAAGTAAATGCATTTATACACATTCATTCAAATGTAAATGCAACATCCACACACAAGCAAATAATGGTTTTGAAAAGTTTGTAATAGTGGCTTAAGCCCTCTTACTGGAAGTCCCCAGCAGAGTTTCCACCTATCGACGTCGGGATTTTTATTTGTCCGTTTTCTGTTCTTGTCTTTTGGTGTTCTCATGTTAGGTGAGATTTGTTTGAAAAAACAAGTTGTGAAAAGGTCCGACATGTATATGTCGACGATTGGACTATAAGAGTCATCAGTTGGTATTTTAAATGGTTGTACCAACTCAACCGAGAAAAAGTTTGCACATTGACCAAGTGATGTGACACTATTTAACTTGTCTGTGAAACCGAGATTCGTTAGGGTTCGGGGGCTTGATTATGCGGAGGGAAGTTGTTAGGCACCCCCCGACATCCGTGTTACCACGGTGACCGCCACTTTTCAATTTAAACTGTTATATGAATGCGTGTGTGTGTGTGGGTCAATGTGCAATTATCTGGAAGTAGTGTTATGCCTTGTTTGCACCTATATACAAAGGGTTTGAATTTTGTATAAAAGTTCAGTTTTAACCAGATATAGCAATGACGTTTTGTAAAAGAGGTTTTTCAAACCCTTGTGCTCAATAGTAATTGAGGCCTTTGATACTTCCATTTTATTATGTGTTCAGCTTAGTTGCTTTTAATTTCGAGATGCGAAGCATCTACGAGAAAATAAGATAAAAAGCAGTGTCGAACTCCTTGTGGGCATAAGAGTCGTCTAAGGAAATTAAAACACCGTGAATAATTTATAAGCCATGTACAGCCGAAAATGTCCATCACGGGAATAGAATCTAGATTCAGTAGACTGAATCTGTGATCACATGATTCCTAAGCTCACATGATGATGCAGTTTGTATGAAAGCTGTAAACAGTTATATATAGAAAAGCTATAAATATATATATATATATATATATATATATATATATATATATATATCGACAATCAACCACCACGAAGCACCTCCATGGGGGATTGAAAAATGTAAATAAAGCAGTAAAAACCAATCAACCGCCATGAAGTGAACTCTATGCGGGACTAAATATAAAGAAAGTTATAAAAGGCCACGAAGTGAACTCCATGCCTGACAGAAATGTGTGTGTGTGTGTGTATATATATATATATATATATATATATATATATATATATATATATAGCTAGAACGCACTTGATGTTATATCCAGGCTCAATCAAACAAAGTTTGATAGTAATAATATATATAAGTATTTATAGATATATAAAAGCATCAAACGCTTCAGATATAAATCTAGGCTGATCGAACAGAGTTCGACAATAGTTTATATATATGTATACATATAAAAGAAATAAACGCTCCGGATATAAATCAAGGCTCAATCGAGGCATAAGTCGATAGTGTTAGTATATATATATAATATATAAGTATATATATATATATATATATATACAAAAAGAAATAAAAAGCCACCAACCGAAGTTCGGGCACACGCACACAACACGACTTTCAACGTGAATTACAATGTGTGCAAGAAGTGTGGAAAAAGCTTTAAATGATGTAAGAAGGCTTACAGTGGACTGCGAAAGAAGACTTCAATAGCTTTAAACGGATGAACACTCGGCTCCCGCCGGTAAAAATAATAGCCAAATATAAGCTCACATGTGTTTGAAATGAGAAAGCACTCAAGTTATAGTGTGTATAGAGCAAATTGGACAGGGCTTCCTTGCCTCTTCTCTTACAAAATGGCCACCCCAAGCCCTCTATTTATAGAGGGGGAGCCGCAGGTATACCTGCGGCTGCCCGGGGTTCCCTGGGCAATGTGGGTCCCACTGTCTCGAAGTACGTGTACTCGGACAATGCGTTGTTCGCTCGAACCTTCATAACTTTCAATCCGGGAGTCCGATGGAAGTGTGCCATACCATTCTAGAAATATCTTTTCGAGGGCTATGCAATGACTTAGGATTTGCCCTTTTTTGAATCAAGGAAGATGGGTCCATAACTTAAATGGCATTTCTGGGTTTCCGTCGGGCAATCTGTTGAGCCGTTTTGCGTAGTTTGTAGTCGAAAGTTAAGATATGGTTCTTGTGGGACTTCTTTTGAAGAAATTTGAGTTGAAATGAGTGTATTTGATTTTAGTTGAAGTTAAGTTGGCAAAATGACCATTTTTCCTCTCTCGGGGTTATATCCGATTTTTGCACAGTTGTAGCAGTCTTTTCTCAGGGTTATCTCTGAAGTTGGCATGCGGTTGACTCTGACTGTCCTTAGGGTTATCTCTGAGTTTGGCTTGACCTCCTGGGGTTATCTCTAGGCTTTGAACTTGCTCCCCCCAGGTTATCTCTATGGGGCTGAAACTTATTTCCCAGGGTTATCTCTGGGGTTGGAAACTGATTTCTTGGGGTTATCTCTGGGGTTGGAAACTTGATCTCCCAGGGCTTTTTCTGGGGTTGGACTTGATGTTGTAGTCCTCCAAGGTTATCTCTAGAGTGTGAAAAAGACGCTTTTGTCCTCCTACATATAGTTAGTAACAGAAAAAACGAAATTTCGAGTGTCTAAAATTGATATGTGTTTTGTAAAAATTATATGGGCATAATTATTAGTATAGAATTAAATTTTTGGAGAAAAACTTAAGAATTCACGAACTGGAAAATAGTTTCTGTGAACTGGTGCTAAGGCGCCTGTTTACATAGTAAACGACGCGCTGTAACATCGGGTCGGTTTTCAAAACGGATCAACCCATGCTGCAGCATTTCTGCGATATAAACTCAAGCGCTTCTGATGCGGGATAGAGATTATAGAAAATGGCTCGATCTAGCGTACATAACGTCCAAACCCAAGATATTTGGGCGTATTGCAATACTGAATACCTAGGAAGGAATAAAAATTATTTTATTTATAAAATCTGATTTTTAATTAAAATAAAAGATTTATTTAAATTCAAAAATTGGATTTCATATTTTTCTAGAAATTCTAAATTAAAATAAAGTTGTTTATTTTCTACTTAAGATATAATTTCATGTTGATTAAATAAAGGAGCTTATTTTTAAATCATAATTGAAATTGATGCTAATTAAATTTACATATTAACTCGATATCAATAAATATTAAATGTTTTTTATTCATGAGATGAATGTTTTATTTATTGATATATATGGTGATATGTATGATAATAAATGAGATTGATTATGGACTATTGATCAATGTGATTGGATTTTATTTTGGATGGATGCTTGAATGAATGGGTTTTATTAAATGGGGTCTGCGTACCTCGCCTTTTCTAGTTTTCTTCTTGATGTAAATCTTATCTCTCTCCTATATACTTCCCCTTGACTGCTGATCAAGCTTTCTATTTAAATTAAATAGTTTATGTTATAGGATTAGTTAAAATTTCTCGAAGAACCAGAGATCAAGGTGCAATGAGCGCTTGAAGACCCATTTATAATAGATCATATGTTTAAATGTAATAGTTATATTTAAATGTTAATTCTTGCACCCTAGGGTTTGACATTTTGGTTCACTTGGTGGCTCTAGTGAACCAAACTAGAATAAAAATCCATAATCAATCCAGGTAGAATATAATATTCTATATATGTATGCTAGTAATATATATATATATATATATATATATATATATATATATGTGTGTGTGTGTGTGTGTGCGTGTGCATGCGCGTTAAACAAGATGAGACAATTAATAACAAACCCCTCAAAGAATTTATATTAAGTCCTAAGAGTTCAAATATAATTGGAATATTGAACGTCGCCTTCTAGCATGATAAAATTAATAGAGTATTAAATATTTAATATGAGTTTGTTGTGTCACCATAAGTCAAGTATTAAATATTTAAGATGTTAATTTATCAAATTTGATGCTTATAAAGAAAGTTGAACAATGTTGTTTTGTTGTGTCACCACAAGGAAGATATTTTTCTTTTTTGAATATATGGAAGTGCTAGGTTGGACTTAACTTAGATAATTTTGGTTCGAATGTGCCACCACTTGATCAAAATAATCTAAGAGGCAAAAGAAAAGGAGTTACATGATGATGTAATTGACAAGGAGTTATCTACCTATTTATTTATATATAGTTTGTTGTGTCACCACAAGGATGTATATATTTAAAATGGAATCCTTATTCTCAGTAGCAAAAACTTTAATTAGATTTTGCTGAACAATATAAGTGAGGGTAATATAGTTTGAAAAAAATAGTGGGAGATGCCAATTTAAAATAAGACCTAATTTAATTTGGTAAAATTAATTAATAAAATGAATGTTTGCTAAAATGTTGTTTTTTTCACATATAGAAATTTGAAAATGTCACTCTCATTAATTTCACTGCGTAGCATATTAGATGTTAACAAACTGATCGGACCGAATTACACGGACTGGTTAAGGAATCTGAGAATATTTCTCACTGCTGAAAAGATTTCTTATATCCTAAATTCACATGTCTTTACAAATGTTGTAGAAACAGCCTCTGAGGAAGAGATTGCTGATGAGTGGATTTTATACCTATGAATCGGCCTCTAATTCGAGCTTAAACTATGTCAATCCTGTATATTTATGTTCATTTTTACTTGTTTATGTTTATTTTATGTGTAGGTGGCATGGCGTAGCATTCTTGGCATAAAGGTGGCGTTGTGACATGAAGTAGCAACAAAATGAGCAAAAATGTGCATCTGCAGAATTACCCCCCGCCGGGGCGGATATTATACAAGGAAAACCCCCGCCGGGGAGGGGGTACTTGAGCAAGAACATAATGACCCCCCGCCGAGGCAAGCCTATATAGAAGAAAAACCCCCGCCAGGGCGGGGGTACGGGGCAAAAAAAAGAGTTTTGTTTCAATTGTAATTCTGCAGCAGCGTGAAGGAAGGAAGTTGGCATGGTTTGGGACTTCAATTGGCATCGCTTTTTGGGACAAAATACATATCGTGTGCTGGAGATAAAAATAATAATAAGGGAGGTAAAAAAAAGGAATTGAGAAGCTTAAGCCCTATTTTGAGTAAAGAGCATTGGAGAAAAGAATTGAAGGTCAGAGTCACAAAGATTGCAAGTTGGAGAGAAGAAGAAGGGTGGTTTTGTATTCATTCTACTTCTTTAATTCAATTATTGTAATTGGGATGATGGATTCTTTTATTATTTCAGTTATTATTTCATTTATGATGAACTAAATTACTTATTAGGCTTATGATTGATCTTTATGGTTGAATGATGACTGTGAAGCTTTAATTTCAGTTTAATAATATATCATTCAGTTTATTTATTGTGATTTTTGCTTTAATTTATGAATTACTTGATCACCAATTTTGTGTGGATTTGTATGGATTCGAGAGATGATGTATGAATCTAGACCTAATCACAACAACATGTGTTCTTGAATTATGTGATTTAATGGAATCTTGATTTATGTTAGGATAGAGATATACCTAGCGTCACATGTAATCGGATAAAGAACTTGGAATTTAAACTCTTTTTAATTTTAATTCACATAGAGATATAGTGAGTTAGTTGATTAGGGTGTTTGATTTGATTTTATCAAATTTGTGGATTTAAGTTAATATGGTATTAGTGCATTGAGAGATGACTAATTCTACTTTAAGTGTTCTTTATTAATAAACTGGGATAGTGAATTGAACTGGAATAAGGTGTAATAATCGGAGTGAGACTTAAAGTGAAGTTGTAAGCCTAATTCTCCAATATTTGCTTGAAGTTACGGGTTTTAAGTTGTGTTGATTGCTTGATATTTTTAATATTTTAGTTTTTAATAGTTATAATCATTGATTTGGATAGTTTAATAAAATTTGGATTAATAGAAAGCTGGTAATTGAGAGGTTTAATTTCATACTAATCTCTGTGGGAACGATACTTGTACTTATCATTATATTACTTGTTGACCACGTGCACTTGCGTGTGAGCGTAATTAGATTTCGACCAATAATTGCTACTTTCATAAAGTGCCAAGATGATGCATATGTGGCTTAAGCCATCATGCTTGCATCCATGAGTAACAATCTTCAACATCAACATGAAACCATGGATGCTCCTACTATATTGGTGCACCTCCAAGAGCTATGATGAGCAAAGTAGGACTGCTAGATATGAAATATCTAAGGAGATCTTCCGATCTCGGATGACCGAGGGCACTGTTATTGAGACTCATGTCTTAAAGATGATTAGTCTGATTAAACGTCTTAGACATCTTGGGTTCGTCATGGATAGGGAGATAAGTCAAGATTTAGTCTTCCAGTCAATCCCTGACACCTTCTCATAATTTGTTATGAATTTTCACATGAATAAGTTAGATGTCAGGTTGCCTGAATTACTGAACATGTTGAAAATTGCTGAAGGTCACTTCCTATCCAAGAAGGACCATATCTTATAGTAGATGATTCTTCCAAGAAAAGGAAGAGGCCCAAGATATCTTCTGAAAAGAAGAAATCTAAGAAGACTAAGGGTAAGGCGAAAGTGAAGGATCAAAATAAACCTGATCTAGCTAACAAAGGAATTTGCTTCCATTGCAACAAGCCGGGTCACTGGAAGAGGAACTGCAAGGATTATCTTGCGGAGCAAAAGTAGAAGAAGCTTGGAGAAGCTTTGACTCCTAATCAAGGTTTGTTCATGATTGAAATTAATTTTTCTGGAAGTAAAAGTTCTACATGGGTATTGAATACCCGGTTCTCATATATATAATAATATACAGGGAGTGATCAGAAGTAAAAAGATGAACAAAGATGAGGTCGTCCTACGAGTGGGAAATGGAGCAAAGGTTGTTGCATTAGTTGTAGGGACTTATTGTTTAGCATTGCCTACGACCAAATCATTAGCTTAAATAATTGTTATTTTGTTTCGAATATCATAAGAAATATTATTTTTATTTCTATATTACATATGGATGGTTTTGACATTATAATAAAGAAAAGCAGTTGTTCTATTTATAATAAAAATGTTTTATATGGTGTTGGAAAATTGCGAAATGGACTGTACATACTTGACTTGCATGGAAATATACTTTAAATTCAACAAACTAAGAAAAGGAAAAGAGATGATGTTAATTATACCTATATGTGGCACTATAGACTTGGTTATATTAATGAAACAAGATTATCCAAGTTGCATAAAGATGGGCTCCTAGAGCTATCATTTCATAAATCATATCCAGCTTGTGAATCTTGTCTCATGGGAAAAATGACTAAATCTCATTTTAGTGGAAAGGGAGAAAGAGTTATAGAGTTGTTAGTGTTGGTACACATAGACGTATGTGGGCCTTTGACAATGACTGCATGAGAAGGGTATTCTTATTTAATTACATTCACTGATGATCACTCAAGATTTGGATATGTGTATTTAATGAAATACAAATCTGAATCATTTGAAAAGTTCAAAGAGTTCAGAAGTGAGTTGTTAGCGTTGGTACACACAGACGTATGGGGGCCTATGACAATGACTGCATAAGGAGGGTATTCTTATTTAATTACATTCATTGATGATCACTTAAGATTTGGATATGTGTATTTAATGAAATACAAATCTGAATCATTTGAAAAGTTCAAAGAGTTCAGAAGTGAAGTAGAGAAACAAATTGGTAAAAGTATTAAGATTCTTTGATCAGATCGAGGTGGTGAATACTTAAGCGGTTAGTTTCTCAAATGTCTCAAAGAAAATGCTATAATCTCATAATGGACTCCACCAGGGACACCACATCTCAATGGTGTTTTAGAAAGGAGAAATCGAACATTGTTGGACATGGTTCGTTCCTTGATGAGCTTTATCGATCTTCCAGTTTCATTCTAGGCATATGCCCTAAAATTGACTGCAAGCCTACTTGACATGGTGCCTACCAAATTCATCCCTAAGACCCCATATGAGTTATGAACAGGGAGGAAACAAAATCTTAAGCATGTTAAGACTTGGGGTTGTCCAACTTATATCAAAAAGTTTGAAAACGATAAACTACAAATTAGATCCGACAAGTGTAGATTTGTAGGATACCCTAAAGAAATATCACGATATTATTTCTATCATTTAACTGATCAAAAGGTGTTTGTTGCGAAACATACTGCTTTCTTGGAAAAGGAGTTTATCCTTGAATGGGTCGGTGGGAGTAAGATATATCTTGAAGAAGTTCAAGAACCACAAAATACTACGGATCAAAGTCAGGCACCTAACCATGGCACCTACAGAGTTGTTAGCATTGGTACACAAAGACATATGTGGGCCTATGACAATGACTGCACGAGGAGGGTATTCTTATTTTATTACATTCACTGATGATCACACAAGATTTAGATGTATGTATTTAATGAAATACAAATCTAAATCATTTGAAAAGTTCAAAGAGTTCAGAAGTGAAGTAGAGAAACAAATTGGTAAAAGTATTAAGATTCTTTGATCAGATCGAGGTGGTGAATACATAAGCGGTGAGTTTCTCAAATGTCTCAAAGAAAATGCTATAATCTCACAATGTACT
This sequence comes from Panax quinquefolius, assembly GCA_020205615.1. Taxonomy (NCBI): domain Eukaryota; kingdom Viridiplantae; phylum Streptophyta; class Magnoliopsida; order Apiales; family Araliaceae; genus Panax; species Panax quinquefolius. The sequence continues at coordinate 86,383,202 of CM035171.1, read as the reverse complement.
CCACCAGGGACACCACAACTCAATGGTGTATTTGAAAGGAGAAATCGAACATTGTTCGACATAGTTCGTTCCATAATGAGCTTTACCGATCTTCAAGTTCCATTCTGGGCATATGCCCTAAAATCGACTACATGCCTACTTAACAAGGTGCCTACCAAATTCATCCCTAAGACCCCATATGAGTTATGAACAAGGAGGAAACCAAATCTTAAGCATGTTAAGACTTGGGGTTGTCCAGCTTATGTCAAAAAGTTTGAAAACGATAAACTACAGATTAGATCCGACAAGTGTAGATTTGTGGGATACCCTAAAGAAACATCAGGGAATTATTTCTATCATCCAACTGATCAAAACGTGTTTGTTGCGAAACATACTGCGTTCTTGGAAAAGGAGTTTATCCTTGAATGGGTCAGTGTGAGTAAGATATATCTTGAAGAAGTTCAAGAACCACAAAATACTATGAATCAAAGTCAGGCACCTAACCAAGGCACCTACAGAGTTTTCAGCGTTGGTACGCACAGACGTATTGGGCCTATGACAATGGCTGCAAGAGGAGGGTATTCTTATTTTATTACATTCACTGATGATCACTCAAGATTTGGATACGTGTATTTAATGAAATATAAATCTGAATCATTTGAAAAGTTTAAAGAGTTCAGAAGTGAAGTAGAGAAACAAATTGGTAAAAGTATTAAGATTCTTTGATCAGATCGAGGTGGTGAATTCTTAAGCGATGAGTTTCTCAAATATCTCAAAGAAAATGTTATAATCTCACAATGGACTCCACTAGGGACACCACATCTCAATGGTGTTTTAGAAAGGAGAAATCGAACATTGTTGGACATGGTTTGTTCCATGATGAGCTTTATCGATCTTCCAGTTTCATTCTAGGCATATGCCCTAAAATTTACTGCATGCCTACTTGACATGGTGCCTACCAAATTCATCCCTAAGACCCCATATGAGTTATGAACAGGGAAGAAACAAAATCTTAAGCATGTTAAGACTTGGGGTTGTCCAACTTATGTCAAAAAGTTTGAAAACGATAAACTACAAATTAGATCCAACAAGTGTAGATTTGTAGGATACCCTAAAGAAATATCACGATATTATTTCTATCATCTAACTGATCAAAAGGTGTTTGTTGTGAAACATACTACTTTCTTGGAAAAGGAGTTTATCCTTGAATGGGTCGGTGGGAGTAAGATATATCTTGAAGAAGTTCAAGAACCACAAAATACTACGGATCAAAGTCAGGCACCTAACCATGGCACCTACAGAGTTTTTAGCATTGGTACACAAAGACATATGTGGGTCTATGACAATGACTGTACGAGGAGGGTATTCTTATTTTATTACATTCATTGATGATCACACAAGATTTGGATGTATGTATTTAATGAAATACAAATCTAAATCATTTAAAAAGTTCAAAGAGTTCAGAAGTGAAGTAGAGAAACAAATTGGTAAAAGTATTAAGATTCTTTGATCAGATCGAGGTGGTGAATACTTAAGCGATGAGTTTCTTAAATATCTCAAAGAAAATGCTATAATCTCACAATGGACTCCACAAGGGACACCACATCTCAATGGTGTTTTAGAAAGGAGAAATCGAACATTGTTAGACATCGTTCGTTCCATGATGAGCTTTATCAATCTTCCAGTTTCATTCTAGGCATATGTCCTAAAATTGACTGCATGCCTACTTGACATGGTGCCTACCAAATTCATCCCTAAGACCCCATATGAGTTATGAACAGGGAGGAAACAAAATCTTAAGCATGTTAAGACTTGGGGTTGTCCAACTTATGTCAAAAAGTTTGAAAACAATAAACTACAAATTAGATCCGACAAGTGTAGATTTGTAGGATACCCTAATGAAATATCACAATATTATTTCTATCATAACTGATCAAAAGGTGTTTCTTGCGAAACATACTGCTTTCTTAGAATAGGAGTTTATCCTTGAATGGGTCGGTGGGAGTAAGATATATCTTGAAGAAGTTCAAGAACCACAAAATACTACAGATCAAAGTCAGGCACCTAACCAAGTGGAAGAACCTATTGTACCACACCCTATTCGTAAATCTAGAAGAGTAATGAAGATGCCTGATAGGTATGCATCGTAAATGATGATGATCCATTGAATTACAAACATGCTATGAGTAGTAAAGACTTAGAGAAGTGGCTAGAAGTCATGAAATCCGAAATGGACTCCATGTATGAAAAAAAAGTATGGACTTTGGTTTCACCACCTGAAGGCATTAAGCCTATTGGGTGTAAATGGGTCTTTTAAAGAAAGACTAGAGCAGACGGCAAGGTAGAGACCTATAGGGCCTGACTGATTGCAAAAGGTTTCAAACAAAGGCAATGAGTTGACTATGACAAAACCTTCTCACTAGTAGTTATGCTAAAGTCCATTCGGATTTTACTTGCGATTGTAGATTACGAGGACTACGAAATCTGGCAGATGGACGTGAAAACAGTCTTCCTCAAAGGGAAACTTGTGAAGGATGTGTATATGACACAACTAGAGGGATTTGTTTCAACGGTCGAAACAAATCAAGTTTGTAAGCTGCAACGATCCATTTATGGATTGAAGCAAGCTTCTCGTAGGTGGAACATCCATTTTGATGAGACAATCAAAGAGTTTTATTTTATAAAAAATGAGGATGAAACATGTGTGTATAAGAAGGTTAGTGGGAGCACTGTTTCATTCCTTGTATTATATGTTGATGATATATTACTAATAGGGAATGATATTCCTATGCTACAATCTATTAAAATTTGGTTACCTAAACACTTCTCCATGAAGAACTTGGAAGAAACATCCTATATTTTGGGGATAAAGATCTATAAAGACAGATCTAAAAGGATGTTTGGCCTTTACCAAAGAATGTACATTGACTCAATTTTAAAGAGGTTTAGCATGCAAGATTCCAAAAGAGGTCTCATGTCGATGAGCCATGGAATACATCTCTCCAAGAAATAGGTCCCAAAGACACATGAGGAGAGAGACCGTATGAATAAGATTTCTTATGCTTTAATAATAGAATCTATCATGTATGGTATGATATGTACTAGACCGGATGTCGCTCATGCACTTAGTGTAACAAGCAAATATTAGTCGAATCCAGTAGAAGAGCACTAGAAGGCAGTGAAAAATATCCTAAAGTACTTAAGAAGAACTAAGGATGTATTTCTTGTCTACGGTGGGTCTGAATTGAAACTAGAGGGCTTTACAAACTCAAGTTTTCAAACGGACCAAAATGACAGTAAATCCATTTTGGGGTATGTGTTTACCTTGAATGGTGGCGCAGTGAGTTGGAAAAGTTCCAAGTAGATAACAGTTGCTGATTCAGTGATAGAGGTAGAGTACATAGCTGTAAGTAAAGTTACAAAAGAAGCTGTTTGGATGAAGAAGTTCGTAACTGAACTTGGTGTGGTTCTTAGAATTAGAGGACCAATACCTTTATTCTGTGACAACACTGGAGCTGTTGCACAGGCCAAGGAACCCAGGTTTCATCAGAAATCCAAACACATGTTGCGGTGCCTTTATTTGATTAGAGAGATCATTGAAAGAGGATACTTCACCCTAGAGCGTGTGGACTCTTAAGACAACATTGCAGATCCATTTACTAAAGCTTTAACATAACATCAATTTGATCGTCTCTTACAGAAGATGGGTATGAGATACCATGGCGATTGGTTTTAGTGCAAGTGGGGGATTGAAAGTAGTATTCATACAAGCCAATCATGTATGATGATAAAGCATATACTTTGTAACAATCTTATTTTTTTTATTAATTAAAGAATGATTTATAGGCAATTATTTATCTACATAATGATGTTTTTATTAATATGTGATAAACCCATAGTTTAAGCAATACTTTTAGAATCATGATGATGATCATACTAATGAGATCTAAATTCCTAAATAGCTTAAAACTAAAATAGTTCTCAATCGTTGTATTACTAAAAAGGTGATTAGTGAATCCAGATAGATTGGTACATACGTTGTTTGCTCATTGGATGAGGATGATTGATCTCATGATCATTTGTGTGGAGGCACTAAAGCAAGTATGTAGGTGCTTATTGGAGAATAAGTTCACTTACCGTGGCTTGTTAAGGAATACCTAATGGATTTTTACTTGTCTATCAATAGGAATTCCTGTAGTGATAGTAGTACATGTGACGCCCCCAAATTCTGACCTCCACTTGGTCACCTGAATTCAGTTCGTCACATTCTCAAAGTATTACCATAATAACTAAAATCATATATTTACAACAAAATATCTAATTTAGAATAATATACAACGATTTATTATAATAATTCCCCCAAGTCTTGCAACCTACAGTACTTAATAGATTACATAATAATATCGAATAAAGACTTATTACATAATTCTACTTAAGTTTAAACATAGTATGTAAATAGTCTTAATACAACATGATTAATTTAAACATAAAGGGACAAACTAGTCGGTAGCCTTGCCCTTGTCCTTGCCCTTGCCCTTGTCTTTCCCAGATACACCTCCCTGTTCCGCCTTGATTGAAAGGTTTTAAATAAGCAATAATGAGCACAAATTGCCCAGCAAGTAATATACAACAAGGGAAATAGTTTTATAACACAAGTGTAAAATATCGAAGTATCATCTCTAAGATAGTTTAGAGTTTCAGAATAATATCATAAAGAATGAATATTAACAATTCTTGGAATAAGAACGATAATTCAATATAAATCAATAGAGATATATGAATTCAAAGGCTATCGTAACAATTTATACTGAGCAGTCACTAAGGACTATTGAACATCTACTAGAATTACCAATATTAAACTGATAACCCAAAAGAACAAGTACTATAGAGGATCAGTCTACAATACTCTAAGTTATGCATAACACCACAGTAATAATATACTCATGTGTTGGGGTTTCCAACAACATACAATCCCCTTACCTTAAGGGTTGTTCAACTCATTTTTCAAGATTTCTGCACCAATCAATTGGTTTGGACAGTTTTATAAACATGCATATAATCTAGCCGAATCAAATGGCATAGATACTTTCACAATATTTAAGAACAATACTAAGTTCACATGAATAATAGTTTTTCTCAAGAGTTTAACAAACGAGCTCAATTGAATGAATAAGTAAGATAACTTACATTTAAAGAGATAAGGTTATGATATTTGCTAGAATAAGGTAATGCAAGAGTTTAGAATGCTTGCACAATGTAAAGTAGGGTTCAGATACTTGCCTTACGCGTAGTTTATCCTCGTTAAGAAATCAACAATTTCGAATCCTATTCATAACATATTATATGTTTAAGATGTTTATTAGCTATCACCATCTTTAAACAAGCTTGACACGATTCAAGTACGCACATATGGTACACAATATGTTTATAAGTCTTCACCAATACAATGACGTCTTGATTGCTAAATTTCTTGAAGACATTCTTCAGACTTAACATTTAGAAGTTATGTTTGACATTTGTCTCTATCACATAGCATGCTTCTTAACATATTACATAGCATATTGATCATATATTATAATTTAAAGACATCACATAGGCATGCGTCAAACATCAGTTCAAAAATAGAATTCAATTGTGATTGTTTTGCGGCCAAGAACATACCTCTATCTAGGCTAGGGACTAAGGCCATTTGCTTGCCATCCTCCGCCAAGCCAAGACTTAGCTGCTGCCTTGTGGTTTCTATTTGGCTTGCTCAAAACAATCATACATGGTATATTTGTCAGGTTAAGGGTCTTTGCATGCTTCTCAATTCAATCTAGGTTCCCTCTTATAATATATTTCTAAATAAAACATTTCAACAAGTTAAGGCCATTCAAGGTCTTGAAACAACAAAGGCGATCATGCTTGCTCTCTAAACATACAAGATAGTTATAATGCTCATAATAGGTATGATCGTGAGTATTCATAACTCATATTTGAAACTAACACCGCCTTAGTTGAAAATATACTTCGTTTATGTCTTTCTTGAAACATGATACATAAGCATGGAATATATATGTTTATACTACATAAGTAAGTCTAAAAGTATCACCAACAAGCTTATAAAGGTCAGATTCTATCTCTCAAGATAGTTTGTCAAAATTCTTGTTCCATAGGTCACTAGTAGGTTCAACATGTTCATTATTGCTTACTAATCATATACACACAATCTAAAGGTTTATTCATGCATTTCTAAGCCATACTAACATGCTTACAAAGTTAGTATACATACATGGCATACATACACAATAAGTTTGTTTCTAAGTCCTTAAATCCATTTTTAAGCTACATACCTTCTTTAATCATGCTAAGCTAGTCTAACATGCTTACATTAGGTTCATATAGCTATATATATACCCCTAAAACATGCTTGTATGCTAGTACATGTCATAATACTGTAACAATCTACAAAACAGAAGCTCAAAACAAAATTCAGAGGTAAGTAATTGCTACTGCTCATGCTTATAGTGTAAATCCGTGCAATCTAGCGCCATGTATGTCAGTTTAGACCAGAACAAGAAACCTCGTAACTGTTTAGCCCAAACACAGAAATTACTCATGAAATCATTCCTAAACACTCATGTATCAGTTTAAACATGCTTGTAAGGTTATATAACAACCATATGAACATTACCCAACCATACAAACATCCAATTCCATGAATTCAAGAAATTGAAACTTCAATACTTATGAACTCTGTTAACAGAAACTAAAAACAAGGAATGAAATTATACCTCTTTGAAGCTTAGTCTACTTAATTACTCCGTTATGAGATTGCTAAGCTCCTCTTTGAACCACAACTCACTTACTCTCAAATTATCAGTGTTTTAGTAGCCAAGAACAACAACGTAAACTTGAAATTTGGACAGATATTTATAATGAAAACTTGGACTGGACAATGGCTTAGCACTGAGGTTGAATTCATGGTGTAATGCCATGAAACAATGGTTCAAGAAGGGTGGCTCAACCACTCCATACCAACCACCTAGCTAGCCATGATCATCTAGTATTTAGCAGCTAGAAAGTTTACATAATATAGCTTCAAGTTACTGTCCATTGTACTTGGTGACACTTATTATGGGACAAGAGAGAAAATCTCAGCATTCTTGATATCTAGGCTTGGTTTGATCTACTTAATTTCCTACAATGAAATCTTAATGTACAATTGTCACCATATTAGAAATTTTAGGGATAAATTATACACTCACATCATATAATCTATGTACATTAAATATAAGCAATAAAATAATGCAGTCAGATATTATTGTCCGGGTAGTTCCATAATTATCGCTACCACTCATATAATCATATTATAACCTTATTATATTAATAACTTATTTATTTATGTTAAATAAATAAATTTATTCCTTCCTCGATTAATCATCCCTTAATATAATATAGTTTCATAGCTCTTAATATATAGTCACGTAATGTCACACTACACTATATAGTATAGTTGAATTATTGCTCACATGCATATAATCACCAATATATTATTATTATATTAATAACTTACTTATTTATGTTAAATAAATACCATGCACTTCCTTAATTAATTAACACTAATATTAATTAATCAATCCATTGATTAATGTAATTATGGATTTCCATAATCATTATTCATTTTATAATATATTGCGAATAATAGTAATCACTCATTATTAGTTAATTACAAATAATTCAATATTCTACCACAACCATTAACAATTAGTTAATATAACAATTAATAATTAATATTACTTAATTGCGCACTTTATTTCATGGTTTATTAATGTCTCACATATCCCATAATTGTTCCATTTAATTTTCAAAGTGGAAAAATAATTTTCTCAATCGACTTACGTGCAATCAAGCTACCATTTATCTTCTTTGAACGCAAGCACAATTGCCAAATTCTCGATAATGCTAAGACTAGTTTAGCTTTGGCCCGTGCCAATCTCCACCGCTAACCCGTTATATATGACATGAATTGATCTCCACAAGAGCGTTTACTACGAGTCTATGAGTGTATTGATTACTTATATAAAATCTCATGATCATATACGATTAACCTTCTTAATTCTCGATTTAATTCACTTAATGCATTTTCCCGTTTCGCATTATTCCACACAAGGCATTTCACACTTCTCATTGTCAATTCACATTTCTTAATACGCATTGATCTAATACGAATCGATTGTATTAACCAACTCATAAAACAATAACACTTAAATTCACATAAATAGTATTTCCATTAATATATTCATTTAATAATACGTGGAAATTCTCGGGTATTACAGTACAAGTGATCCTTATACTTGAGATCATCATAGTATCTTATATATAATAAGTTATACTTTGACATGTCCCTTAAGACTCTTAGGATATATCAAAGGGTATGTTTGGGTGTAATAAGTTATATATGGAGATAATGTATGATCAATAAAGAATCTATCACTTCTAGTAAAAGAGGAGAAATGTCTTATGTGATTCGATAAATGACAACTCATGAATCCTTGGCCAAGGTGGAATAAAATTAGAAAGGAATTTTAAATTTGCATTTATCCAGAGTTGTGCATTTGGGAATCGAAATACATATATTTATATAAAATAAGGCTTGATAGTAATTCCATGTTTTATATTTAATTGAGACATTGTATGGTTGAAGGATTGAATTGTACAGTAATTATTTACTTAAAGTGTAAGACCCCAACTTTTATGAATAAAGAATAATAATTTTCAAATTATATTTTTGAATATTATGTTATTGATTGATATAATGTTATAGTTGTGGGTAATATTTATAAATTTTGCAAAGTACGCAAGTTGTTATATAATATTTGATTGGTTCGGGAATATTCGTTTTAACGAGGAATATTCATACAACCACACAATCATTGGTGGACCTCATTAATCTAATTATTGTTTGATTAAGAAAACGACAAAAATACTTTATGAAAATAATGGCGGAGTAGTTACTGATTAAAAACCGTTGAACTACCCAAAGTAGTAAAAGTAATGCGATGTCTGGCGTAGTTACACAATAATACACGGTATTGATTATTGATGCTTATGTGAGAAGTCACTCGGTTATACTCAATTATTGCTCTGAATTCTTTGCATCATATTTCTTATATTATTGATTCAATTATTGTTACAAATTATCATCGCATTATATGATATATTATTAAATCAATAATTGAGACAAAGAAAGTTATTCATATTATTATTTGCAATATTGATGATATCTAGAAGTTACATCAGGAGAGGTTTGGTCACCTAATTGCGCATACCATAAGGAAAAATCCTTATCTAATGCCCCTCTTTCACAGGAGCGACACGGTTGTTAAATCACGTGAATTATAATATTAATGATGAATAAGTTCGTGTTGATTAAAGATGAATTTTATAGTTCCATGGTGTTGGAATTATTTGTGTTAGTATAATTGATGCTTGGAGGATATATTGTTCAATTGGGTATTCGGGACACTTTTTGTGTCAGAGTTACTATTCACGAGTTACTATTCACGAGTTACTATTTATGAGTTACTATTTACGAGTTACTATTCACCTGGTTACTATTCACTCTAGTATTGTGCATTCGGGTATTTGGGTACAAAATTATTCCATGAGGAGATGTGCTAATTTTTTAGACCGTTGGTTGAAAATATAATAGTAAATCAATATGGATCGCTGGTTTAAAGTTTTAATAGTAAATTAGTATGGACCGTTGTTTAAAGTTTTAATAGTAAACCAATCTGGATCGTCCGTATAAAAGTAAATTAATCTGGACCGTTCATGGATTAGTTACTATGCAATCCATTCTTCTATAAATAGAAGCTCATTCCTTCATTATTTCTTACGAATTCAATTTGAAACTCTGAGAGAGAATTACAAGAGAACCTATAGAAAAGTATTCGCTACTTCCCTACTCTTATATGCGCTTTTCTTTTACGGTAAGGATGTTATTTGTTGTACTTCATGAAGAGAACTTCATTATTCTATTATTTATTATTTTGTTGGAATAACTCAGATACGCTGCTACCCTATACATGGTGACATTCTTCTAATATTCCGTTCTTTATTATTCGTTTAATATCCTCGTCACGTATGCGTTCGTCCGACCCGGTTCCATTATTTATTATTCGCCGAATATCCTCGTCATGCGCGTTCTGCCGGACTGGTTCCATTATTTATTATTACGTCGAATATCCCTCTATCACGTTCTGTGGGACCTAGTTCCATTATTTATTATTATGTCGGAATATCATGTCTGTGCGTTTACGCCGGACCTGGTTCCATCCTTTATTATTTTGTTGGAATAACCTGCCTGTGCTGTCTATCGCATGCATGATGATTTCTTTTGTTATTCCATTATTTAATATACTCAGTTGGTTAAAACTTTGACTTCTATACCCATGAAATTAGTGGAATATCTTTGATATTTGCGTTTCATCCAGTATCTTATCATGGAAATATTCTTCTGAGCATTCTTGAATTTTACGCTATAAAGCAGTATCATGTTGACAATTTGGACGTTATCAGTTCCTAGATAAATTAATTCTTGAACTTGTTTTATTGAATTCTTATATCATTGTCATCATCCTCATGTTTATATTTTGTTGAAAGTCATTTGTGGCCTGTAGTTCATAGATGGACTTGGTATGATTATGACCAGGGATTGTTTGGTGTAATCATAACCTTAATGTTACAAATTATGTGATAAAAGTCCTCATTGGCATGTAGTGCATTGATGGACAGTTGTTGGCATGATCATGACCACTAATGAATACACGAATGTCCTTGGCCCGTAGTGCATGGATAATTTGTGGTCGTGATACTAAAGAATATCCTGGTCAGTAGTGTAAGGGGGTGATTCGATGATGTGGATTATTTATTAAGTCGAGTCCCAAATAAAAGTGATGAAAAACCTTTTAAATCATAAAAGATAGTAGATTTTATTCTCTACTTGAATCTTTTAATGGATTGCTTGTTCATTGCAGCTTAAACTTGATGTTGTTATATTTTATCGGTTTAACACTGTTGAAGGCTAACGATAATTTATTCTGCATTATCTTAGTCATAATATTTCTTACTGGGCTAGTTGAGCTCACCCTTTCTTTTGCTGTTCTCTTCAAGAAATGAGAACATAGCAGGGACTAGTCAGGGAATGGAGTGATGGTCTAGAGGATAGCATTAGTAGTCCTCACTATTCTGAGAAATAGTGTGTTAATAATTGTAATGAGGACTCCTTTTGAGTTTGTATAATCTCTAGTAGACAATAATTGTATTCAAACTCACAGTTATGTTTTGTCGTATTGTACATGACAGTTGTATTAGTAAATTGTATTTGAATTCTGTTCCATGTATCTGGCGACCCAAGATGGGTGATGTATACCTAATTTTGGGGGCGTCACATAAAGGCTCTTTTATGATTAATATTGAAATCAATATTATCTAGAAAGTCGTTGATCGCTAAGGAAGCTTATCATTATTGTAGAATAAATATTATTTATTTAAATAGATTACTAGTTTAATTTATTTATTTAAATAAGATTAGAATTGTTCTAATTAATTTTTTCACAACCGGTTTAATATTGAGAACCTAAAGGGTCACACCATAAAAGGCAGAATAATTATTTAAGAAGTTCATGGCATAATCATAATAATATGTTAAGTGTATTTAGTTTAGTCTATAGTGATAGAGTAAATTAAATAGATTACTATTTATTATTTAATATTTTAAAATATTAAATATAAATTAATAAGAGGAGTCTTATTAATATTATTACAATTATTATTATTTTAATTTATAAAGAATTTTGGGAATTAATTTAATATAAATACTCTCATTTATTCCTAATAAAATTAGGAGGCAAATTAATTAAAAGAGTTTAATTAATTATCTCTAATAAGATTAGGTAGTTTAATTAATTAAATAAAACCCTATTTCTAATTAGATTAGAAGGGTTGACTAATATCTATATTAGAGAAGTCTTATGCTAGATATCAGTAAATGTAATTCCAATTGTTGGAGAGTACTCTTTTTTCTACAGAGATAGAAAAACTAGGGTTTAGTCAACCACCCTCCTTCTTGAATAATCCTTCTTCCTTGGTGGATCACCTCTAGAGGTCAAACACTTGGGTGGCTAACGTTAATCAAAGGAAGGAATTAATCTAGAAGATTCAAGGAGATCGCAAAGAATTAGGAGTTGAACTCGTACATGTTGAAGCTCGATTCTACAAGGGTATGATTCTATAACTTCTTATCCCTCAGTTAAATTAATAACATGTATAAAGGATGATCCGGGTATTTGGTTTGTGAAAATTTGTAAAATCTAATTTTTTTCATGCTTCCGTTGTTTTATGCAATTTGACCGCGTCTATGATTCTCACAAACCTAACATCTTCCCATATTAAAAAAGGGTAAGACCCATGTCATTGTGTAGCTCTCGGAAAGAGTTTTTCAGAAAGGCATAGCACATCTCCATAATATTCCTGCATTGCAAGTTATGAAGGTTCAAGTAGATTGCGCATTAGTCAGAGTGCATGTACTTCGAGACAAAAGGGCCAACAGGTGAGGCCCACTAGGATCAGTCGTAGGTAGATCAGATCTATTAATATAGCCTCCCCCAGCTCCTATGTAGAGAGAAAGAGAAAAAGAAATGGTCCAGAAGAGAGAAATCAGGTCATTTGAGAGAGAAATACAACTTTTCTTTCGTTCAATCTTTGTAAACACTTTTATAAATATATACTACAACATATCAAGTTTTAGCTGATGGAAATCGTTCCTAAAGGCGTCAAAAGTCGTTCGATAGCCATTCTCGTGCTTAACTGTAAGAGCTCGCCAGATCAGGCTCTTTAGCTTGTTCTAATACTTATATAAATGTTTTATATAGCTTTTTAACGGTTGATATTTGTTAGATCTAAAGTTTTAACTGTTCATTTCTTGTAAATAGTTAATATTTTAGCTTTATTAATTAGATCTATATTAGATCTAGCTTTTAACCGGTTCAAAAGTTATGAAACTTGAACCTGGAAGCTAGAATAGCTAAGATTTGTATAGATCTAGTTTTCTTTCTAGTTTTTGTAAATATTTAGCAACCATGCAACCCTAGATCTATATCTAAAGGACACTGAAAGCTTTGGTTACGTGCATGCAAGGATTTGACTAATGAATCCTTTGTTTTGTGACGTTTAGAGTAGTTATATTTGTTTTATTTTCGTATACTGGTTATGCAGGCTATTTATGTGATATTATGTGAGCCTAGGAGCCGCGTGATCTAAGATCCAGCTGACAGATCTAGATCTGGTTCCCATAATGGACCATTTTTAGTTGTACAGCTAGGTTGCAAATTTTGTAATTGTAAATATAGGACCTTAATACGGTTATCCGGGTTTAAGGTCCCCGTAATAGTGAAAATCCTATGTGTGGTGCTCGGGCATAATTTTGATGGCTTTCATTCCCATAAGGAGCCCGACACTTATATATATTATTTTATCGAAGATGCTTCGCATCTCGAGAATAAAATTAAAATAAGCTGAATATGGAATAAAATGGAAGTATCAGAGGCCTCAATTATTATGTGAGCATAAGGGTTTGAAATCCTTTTTTCAAAAATCATTTTAGATATCTTGTATTAAAATTGAACTTTTATACAAGTCAAACCCTTTGTATATAGGTGTAAAAGAGGCATAACACTACTTCCAAATAAAGCACATAGGCCCAATTAACTGCAATGCACACACACATACACACACATTATGGGAACAAAAAGTGTGGTAACCGTGTTTTACAGAAGTCAGGGGGGGTGCCTAACACCTTCTCCCTGCTTAATCAAGCCCTCGAACTCTATGAATCTCTGTTTCCAAGACCAATTAAACAAAGTCCAATATTGGGCCATATTGCAAAATCTTTCAAAACTCGGTTGGGTTGGTACAACCATTTAACTCATACCAACTGGCGGCTTTGTCTAATTCGGACCCATTAAAATCAATCTTTTCAAAATCATCGACATTATATGTCGACCTTTTTCCTAAAAATCTCACCCTTCACATCAAGCAAATTCACATAGAAAACATAAAGGGTAAGAAACACATAGGAAGAGAGAGAGATGAAATCTTTTTTGGCATCGATATGTGGCGACTCTATTGGGGACAATTGAGGGCATAAACGGCATTTCAATATTTTTTGATTTCCTTTTTTGTGCATGTGCATGAAATAACGTCTTTACATTGAATGGATGTGAATGTCTCTTTACCACACATTATATTAGTGCTTCGCACAATGTCATCATTTTGCATGCAGTGGGACACGATGAATGTATGTTGTATGATTCCTCTACCAAGAGGCAAACCCGTCGGTCACTGATTACTGGACTCCAGCAGCGATTAATTCTAAGTGAGGCTCAGGAAAGGTAGCACTCAAATCCACTCCATTTAAAAGATCGAATTAACTTTCCATCTAGTAGATTGCGATGATCTGGGAACCTCCATGCCGAAAAGCCCCTGAAAGTAACCTAAAATACGTCATCCTCTGATAAACCAAACGTGAAAGAAAATATTTGCATGCCTTCCCTATTTCAATACATGTCCTTGATAAGTAGGTTTTATACCTACTTATCCGGTATCTAATACTTGAATTAGTTGCTTAAACCTATGTTTTGTAGTTACTTTGCATGCATTATGTGTTTATTTCATACATTTTATGTTATTTTGTAGGCTATTATAGGCATTGGCATGAAGAAGCAAAGAAAAGCAATTTGGACATCTTTTGTACTAAAATATGCAAGCAAGTGCAAGAAAGGAAGATTGCAGGGCTTTTAACACCACGTTGGATGCATGTTCTTGGCTTGGAATGATTATTTCATTATAGATCTACTTCTTAGATTTTCGGAACATCTTGAATCGTCTCAATTGGAGCTCAGATGCGAGAGTTATGGCCTTTTTATTAACAAAGATCAAAGCTCAAAGCTGTCCTACTTGCAATTTACATATCATCTACTTCAAGCCCGATTTCGTTCTTGATGTGATCCGAATATGTCAATTCTCAAAGACTAAAAGTTGTAGATCTCGTCGATATCTTCGATTTGATAGGTGGCAGGCCCTGTAACTCTTAGCGGATCAAAAGTTATGCATGTTTTATCAAAGGACGTCGCAGTAGAAAACAGAGTAGTATGGGCCGCGCCATAAATGAACTACGAACGGCGTGGGGGGCGCTGGGCCACCAGAATCTCTGCTACAGTAGCGTGGAGTGCACCCTAAATGGCCTAGGAATGGTGTGGGGCGCGCTGATCGGCGGGGAAACAATTTATTTGGGTTATTTGATGTCCAATTTGAGCTAGAATAGGATTCTTAGTTGCCTAACTTGCTAGGGTATCCATTAGAACTATAAATACTTGATTTTAACTTTGTTTGGGAGGCTAGTTTTGAGCATTCCATTAGATTAGATTAGAGTAGATTAGGAGCAAAACCTTATTTCTTATTAGTTTTGGAGATTGAAGCAACTTGGAGACCATTGAAGATCAAGAGCAAGAGCTTGAGGAAGATGGAGATTTGCTGACAACAGATTTATTCTTTACTCTACTCTTATTTTTATCTTTTAATGTTTATTCAAGTGTGGATTCTTAGTTTTAATTCAATGAACTAATTCTTTGTTTGAGATTACAATGGATCTTATTGTGTAGTTTACTTCGCTATCAATTATTATGTTCTATAGTGAGGATTGTATATTGTGATTTGGACTTAATTGTTTAATTGATTGGCCATCAATTATCGTGATAATCTATATGAACTCGAGAGATGAAGTTTAGATTTAGATCTGATTATGATAGCATGTGTTTGTGATTTCTACATAGATGGAATTCAAGATTTGTGTTTAGGATAGAGATATGCCTTTACGCTATATGTAATCTTATAGAGAACTTGTACTTTAAATATTTTTTAATTATAATTCACATAGAGATATAGTGGATTAGTTAATTAGGGTGTCTTGCTTAATTCTATCATCTGTGGATTTAAATGAGTATGAGTTGTCGACATCGGGATTTTTGGGTGTCCCTTTCCGTTACTTGTTCTTTGGTGTTCTCATTTTAGGTGAGATTTGTTTGAAAAAACAAGTGAAAAAGGTCCGACATGTATAATGTCGGCAATGGGACTGTTAAAAGTTGCCAGTTGGTTTTTTAAATGGTTGCACCAATACAACCGAGAAAAGGTTTGCACATTGACCCAGTGATGTGACACTGATATACGGGTCGGCAAAAACGAGATTCATTTAGGGTCCGGGGACTTGGTTATGCGATGGGAAGGTGTTAGGCGCCCCCCGACATTCGTGTTACCACGGTGACCACCTCTTTTTAAGAAACTATTATCTGAGTGTGTGTGTGTGTGTGTGTGTGTGTGTGTGTCAATGTCTTTGTTATATGAAAGTTGTGCGAGGCCTCGTTCAACCTATATACACAGGTTTGAATTTATGTAAAAATTCAGTTTTTAGCAAGATATAATGATGATGTTTTATAAAGAGTTTTTTCAAACCACGATGCTCAATAGGAATTGAGACCTTTACACTCCCATTTTTATTAAGTGAGCAATTTGGATTGATTTTATTTGACGGATCTGAGGCATCCGTATGAAAAAAATATATCCAAAAATAATGCCGACTTCCTCGTGGGTATGGAAACCATCTGAGGAAATACAGACATCGCAGAATAATTTACAAGCTACTTACAGCTGAAAATTTCCATCATAGGTACCGAATCTAGATCCAATGGGATGAATCTGTGATCACATGATTCCTAGGCGCACAAAATATTGCAATTTGTATAAAAGCAATAAGTAGGTATATATATAAAAGCGGTAAATATATATATATATACAGACATGATCACCAACCACGAAGCACCTCCATGGGGGATCAGAAATGTAAATAAAGCTGTTAAAAGCTATAAATACAGTCAACTACCACGAAGTAAACTCCAGGTAGGACGAAATGTAAAGAAAGTTGTAAAAGCGATCAACTGCCACGAAGGGAACTGCAAGCAGGACAAAATAAATATATATTTGTATGTATATATATATATATATATATATATATAGATATATAAAAGCAATAAATGCACCGGATGTAAAATCCAGGCTCATCGAACATAGTTCGACCACAGTTCATATATATAAGTATATATATATATATATATATAAAAGCGAGTAAACGCACCAAACCAAAGTCTAGGCTCATCGAACAAAGTCCGACACACAGTTGATATATATAAGTATATATATATATATATATATATATATAAATGAATAAATGCACCAGACCGAAGTCTAGGCTCATCGAACAAAGTCTGACACACAGTTAATATATATAAGTATATATATATATATATATATATAAAAGCGAATAAACGCACCAGACCGAAGTCTAGGCTCATCGAACAACGTCCGATAGACAATTAATATATATAAGTATATATATATATATATATTAGCGATGAAACGCCCGGGGCCAGTTCAGGCTCAATCGAGGCATAACTCGATAATGTTAGTCAATATATATAAATATATATATACAGACTGGAATGAAACCACGGACCAAAGTCCAGGCAAAAGCAAGCAACACGACTCTCAACGTGTAGAAGGGTGTGTGCAAAGATGAAGAGAAAGACTCTAAAGTGTGTGAGAAGGCTTACAACAACTGATAAAAAGGGCTTCTATATCTTTAGAGTGGGTAAACACTTGCTTTTTGTGGGTACAAAGAGGTTATATATGAGCTCACGTGTGTTTGAAAGTGAGAAAATACAACATGTATGGCAAGTGCGAGCAAATTGTGCGAGGTTTCCCCGTCTTTTTCTCTTAAAAATCAGCACCCCAAGCCTCTTATTTGTAGGCAAAAAATGCCACAGGTATACTGCTAATGTGGCCATGAGTGTACCAGAGGGCGCGGTCGTCGGCCGCTTTGTTTGGTCGGGTCATCTCGTAGTATGTGCACTCGAGCACTATAATGTCCACTCGGATTTTGAGAAGTGCAATCCGCATCCGCTTTTGAGGTATTCAAGACCTATTTCGCATCGCCGTGTTAGAGAGTTATGCGATGGCATGGGATTAGAGTTTGTACGAAGTCTTTAAAGATGGGACGATGCCCTCCGGTCTTCAAGCTTCAACTTTCATCCGTTACCCTTATAATAGTCACTCGAGATTGGTTAGCCTTGTGGGACATTGTTGCGTAGAGGCGCGAGACGGGCATCTTGTTGGACGAGATGGCGATGTTTCCCTCACCGGTGTTATTCTTGGGTTGGTAGATAAGCGAGACGTTGCTCGACTTCACCGAGATTGAATCGCTGCATTTGTTGAAGGTCCTCATTGTCATCTTTGAGGTGTGCCTCTCTTTCCAATGTTATTGTCGGGTTTGTACGCAGTGTATCTCGTTGTGAGTCTTAGAGATTGAAGGCGATGGCATTTGAAACAAGCATTTAGGGGCTATCTCGGCTGCATTCCTTGGGGTTATCACCAAGGTTGGTGGCTATTCCCATGGTTGGGGCCGAGATTGG
Organism: Panax quinquefolius; assembly: GCA_020205615.1. Taxonomy (NCBI): domain Eukaryota; kingdom Viridiplantae; phylum Streptophyta; class Magnoliopsida; order Apiales; family Araliaceae; genus Panax; species Panax quinquefolius. The sequence goes on along the minus strand of CM035171.1, from coordinate 86,364,660 downwards.
ATACCTCGGGGTCATCTCCGAGATTAATCGGTCTTCTCCGGTGTGTGTTCCGGTATTGTATCTGTAGGTCTCGGGGTTAGATCCAAGGTTAAAACCGTTACTCCCAGATTGCGATCCGGGGTTGATGCTGCACTTCCAGTAGTATCCGGTATGGATTTGGATTATATTTCAGGGATCTCTCTTAGAAGACGAATCTGTCTTCCTGCAATGTTAGTAACAGTAGTACAAAAATTTTCGAGTGTCTACAGATGCCCCTTTTTATCATACTCATGCATGGTGATGCATGGGTAGGATAAAGAATCCTAGACACTTGAAACGTAACAAGATAAACATGGTACTAAGGGTAGCAACATGATGCAAATGTATGATGCATGTGTATGGGGTTGTGGCCCAACATGCTGGGGATGATTGCTGGCTCCCTGTTGCTTCAACTGGGGTTTGGCAATACTGACCAGATCTGATGTGCAAGCCGAATCTGTTAGGATATTGGTGTTGGAGTTATCACCAAATTCCTATGTTCTTGATAACGACTTGATACTGAAGGGGTATCTCTTATGCGTAAGAGATCTGTGGGGATAAAGCTTGATCTGTTTGAGGATGTGTATAACATATTCCATCATCTATCCTCTTTGATAATGTTGACCTCTCCTGGTTAGTATCGCCAGAATATGTCATGATTCTGTTGGATTTACTGCCAATAGCAAATACTGTCAGGGATGCCTGACCTTCGTTGACGTGTGAATTAACGGTTGAAACATCCTATGGGATATACTATCAAGGTTGCTTGAACTTCGCTGACGTGTGAATCAACAGCTGAAACTCTGTGAGGAGATCGTCAAGGTTACTTGACCTTCGCTGATGTGTAGATCAACGGAGCATTGCATTGTGACCCTCGTCGGGGATCCGCTAGGGAATATGAGCAGCTGGGTATGAGAACCTCAAACAGCTCTATAGCTCTGACATGTTTAAATGCTATCGGCTGAAATGATGTCAAGGCTGCTTGACCTTCGTTGACGGACATGGCAACGGATGAACGTGTTGTAACCCCCACCGGGAATCTATGTTGTAACCCCTGTCAGGGATTCACGTTATAACCCTCGTCGGGGATTCACGTAGGGTAACGACCTAGAGTCGGCGGCATCGAACCTGTATAAGGTATTGTCGTATGTGATTTGTGACAACTGAGGTCATCGGTAGAGTATACCTTGTGTTCAGGCAACTACCAATGAGTGATGTGCAGATTCAAAGTCTCATCTGAGAAGGCCAAGATTGTATACTGTTTTGCTCAATCGCGTGGCATTTTTATTCTCGATTTGACCTTTCTAGCCCGTAAGAACTCCGTTTCAACTCGAACTGGATAGAGCTGGATGGGTGGGGCCCACATAAAGGAGTTGCAGTGCACCCTCTACTGACGCATGGTGAGCTTTGTGGCGGCGTGATGATAAATCCCAAAGAACTCGCCTTTCACAAGTCACTTTTAACTTGTTTCTCTCTAGAAAAACGTGAGCCACTTTCGATTTCTTTGAGTTAATTTGCTTCGCAAATTTCATCACCGTACAAGTGTTCTACACTATCATGGTAACGTATCCATGCATTTTTTCCAGTTTCTGTCCGTTAGATTGTGAGATATTGCACGAAATGCATCTAAACACATAGTAGTGATTATGTATGCACAAATGACTTGATAAAAAATATTCAACATAGTAAATGTTAGTATTAAACCATGCTGAACATAATGATGTGAAAAAATTTGACTTTTGAGACAGTCAAATTGACACCTTTTTCTGCTATTTCTTGTCCTATTTGAGGTCCAATGAGCAAAAGGTAGAAAGGCAAAATACTCCTAGCATTGAGGTTGGCCTTATGCATGATGTTTTGGATTTTTTTAAGCATATATTCTGTATATGACTTTGGGGCAGGTGTACTACTGAATGGCCATCTAGACATGCCTGTGCGCATGTGGATAGTCCTATTTTCAAAGGGGACTATGGCGAAATTTTTTCAAATGTAGGCATTGGGTAGTCATGCATTCTAACTCTATTATATGTTAAAGTAAATGCATGCATGCATATAGTCATATAATGCATTTTAGAAAGCTCCAGGTAAGGAAATACCACACCCTTTCTGAGGTGATTTGGAGATTTGTTGTCCATATATTATGCATCCGGATCAGCCGAGCAGTTCCTATAGGACCGCTTCTGGCGTACGGCGGAGGGATTCTGAAGTGACTCGTCCCCGTTCTGTTAGACATCCTCGTCGGTTGGTGGAGGCTGTGATTCGTCCCATCCAGGTATAGGTTCCAGACGTCGAGGACAAGGAGGTGGATATTGAGGATCCCGCTCCTGCTGCATCTATCCCTCGCAGGGAATTTCCGAGCATCCAGGTGGTGAACCCAAAGTTGCTGGGTGATTTGGGTAGACACCCATCGATGTACTTGCATGCTAACGAGGTATGACGTTAGACTTTATCTTACCTTTTTTTTCCTATTGATGAGGATTAAAAGGGTTCTGATGTTGATCTGTGCTTCATGCAGGTTCCAGGTTCTACACTGCCTCGGGGGAACTGGTTTAGCATCCACTCCATGTACCAGACGCTTCATCCTGATTATAGAGCGATGAGTGCATGAGTGGGGATTCGGGCATTTTCTCCATCCTTCCCGTCGTTGTCCACAGGGTTACCTCGGGGCATTATCTCGAGCGATGGTTTCATCGACTCGATCCTCCCACTATTGGATTGCGAGGTGACGATGACGCCTATGGATTGGCGATTTATCACAGGTATGGAGTTTGGAGGGGAGCCAGTGCCTTGCTTGGCAAATATCACCCCTACTGCCGTCCGGTTCTTATTAGGAGTTCTGACTGATGTGCTCAAAGGTAGGACTGTCCGTTCAGGTCCTTTGAGTGTAGATGTTATGAGTGGGCTATTGAGTGAGCCCATGCTTGATGATATTCGGATCAGGGATCGCGTTCTGTGGCGATTGTTCCTGATAATCATTCGAGGCTGCTTCATAGCAGATAACTCTTCCACGGTATCATTCGCTTTGGTCATCGCCACACGCGATGTAGACCGTATAGGAGAGTACGATTGGGGCTCTTACACCTTTGCCTATTTCCTCCGAGGCATGCGTCTGCGCTCATAGGGTTTAATGAGAGGCTTGGCTAGAGATTTTACCCGTTCTCTGGCGTGAATATTTCTCTTGTCTTTTCCTTCACAAGTTAAGAGAGTTTCTTGATAGCGAGATGTTACGCCATTGTGTTGGCGATTTGGGCCTATGAGAGGCTTCCATGTTTTATGCCCCTATGAGTGTGTTAGGCTTAGATACCTATCCACGAGGACGGCGATTGCACCATTCTATTTTGCCAGAGGTCCCCGTGTGCACGAGGGCTTCATTCATTCTTGCGATGCACGTTGGAGCTATCGACGTATGACTCCATCATATGGCTTCCATACTCGAGGATCATTTGATCATCGGTTTTGAGGATGGACACCCTACTTTGAGTAGAGTATTTGATTTCCACCCGAGATTTCCTCTCTTCACGATGGAGGTGGGAGCTCTATTTAGGAGAGCGTGCTATTAAAAGCACCACAGAAATTCAGTATCTGATCTTGCCTCTGTCAGGCGTCATTGGCCTATATCGTAGTCACCCGCCACTGATATTCCATTGTTGGGAGTTGACAATTTGGATTTATCAGAGGGTCCATGTACTCAGGAGATATTCCAGCACTGGTGGCTCCCTCGCACTATTGGGGCCCGATTCCGTGCCCGTGCCACGCTTTATGGGGACATGGTTCTGGATCATTGATGATAACGGATTGAGTAGCTTGTGTTTGAGCTCCGACCCATATGACCTAGATTGATAGCTTGACCCGGCAGTTGGATCGGGCACAGATATTTATTCGGCATTTGGGAGATCCAGCAGAGGCGAGACATTTGTTCCCTCCATTTCGGTCATGGGCCCTCGAACGACCCATTTGGTTTTACCGGCCAGAGATCCTCCCTTTATAAGCTGACATCCCCTGATGATAGAGATCCGATGACTCGGGAGGAGTTACATCGGTGGGCAGATTGAGGATGTGGACATCGAGACCATTGTCTTCTTCTGATGTGTATTCTCGTTATATCTTTTGATAGGCCTCTGTTAGATATAGGGTGGCTGTTCCCCATTCTCGCTATATCTTTTGATAGGCCTCGGTTAGTAGTAGGGCATTTGTGCCCCATTTTTATGTATTTATAGCTGTATAGAGCTGATGTATTAGATGATGATATATTTAGGAATGTATGCACCATTTTTTCATTCCCTATATCATATTGCCATCCATTATCTGTAATGTATGTATCATGTTATGCATATGTATGTATGTCAAGAGATACTCGGTATTGACCCTGGATGGTCTTATGACATGGCCCTTGCATGATGTCTTCTTCGACGATTAGTCAGTATAGATCATACCCCACCGTCGGTGGTGGCATTGGGTATCTTGCTTCATGAGTACGATAGGATGTCACCACCAAATAGGGTGACTGTAGATCTGTTATTGCAGCATACCATGACCCTTTTGGCATTTCAGGTTCCTGCAGGATTTGTAGATGGGATTCTAGAGCATTGGCTAGCTGATAGGCAGGTATTCTGTTTTGGTACCCATGAGTTGACTCCTACTCTGGAGGAGTATGCATGTTTGATGATGCTGCCCTTAGACAGACCTTGCGTGCACATGGTTTTAGGAGACATGAGTAGGAGATTCATGACTCTCACAGGATTGAGGCGCAGAGTAGTGCAGGATGAGTTGACATTTGGGCACGTGATCTCTCAACGTTTTTTGTATGATAGATTTGGGGAGGAGGATAGCTACTCACGACATTCCGGGGATTTCACCGGGTCAGAGGATCATTGGCGTTTGGCCAGAGTTGATGTACTGATACTATGTGTACTGTCATACGTGTACATGCCGCGGTACATGGATGAGATAGACATAAGAGTTATCATGGCCGTGAGAGCTCTCAGGGAGGGTCGTACCATTGTACCTATGATCATGGCAGAGACCCTGCGATCAGCATCCGACTGCAGTACTTACACGTCAGTGTGTTTACTGGGAGTTCGATCATGCTGTATGTGTGGTTTATGTCACACTTGCGACCGATTGGTACCTTTAGACGGCACGGGTATTTTTTCTCCCATGAGGTGGCTATGTCGTACTCCTTTCAGCCATCGGAGTGTACAGATGCTCAGTCCTGGTCTACATTTTTGGCAGATATCAGAGATCCATTTAGCATATTGCTGTGCTCGGGGCTTTGCTCACCATACAGCTTCATTACTCATGCTCCGCACATGGATTTCCTCCCTTTGGCTGGCTTGAGGGGCGTGAAGAATTATCATCCATTGGCCGTGATGTCGCAATTTGACCAGTTTTAGGATTTTCATTCTTTCGAGGGAGCGACAGGCTAGCGTTTAGCTTCTCGATACCTCTCAGCAGAAGACCAATCTCGTGTATATGTTTGCTGGGATCAGCGTGAGCTTGCTGCTTTTCCTGCTAGTCATCCCGGTTATTCCGCAGAGTAATCCGCATGGATGGAGACTGAGGTTTTATCGGCTACAGCAGTATTTGCAGTACCGGAGATTGAGTCAGACGATGTAGAGCCTGCGGAGGACATTGATACCTACATCGAGGAGGAGCCCACTGCTGGGTTGCCAGTATTTCTTCTGGATTCTCCTAGTACCAGTACTTTTGTGATCCAACACTCGAAATAGTATTTTGAGCAGAGTCTTCATCTGATGACCTTTGAGAGAGATCAGATCCGATCTATGATGTCGACTGCTCTGGATGTGAGGGACGCCGCCCTATTAGAGAGAGACGATGCATTAGCTCGTAGAGATGCCGCTGTTGTTGAGCGGGATGAGGCCAGGTCAGACAGAGACGCAGTGATAGTTGAGTGGGATAGTGTTATATCTGCCCGGGATGTGGCATCACACGATAATCTTCGCAATGAGGTCCCTTACCACCGGGTATGATCACGAGAGATGAACACTTATATCGATGAGCATATGGTCATCATACAGATGGCTACAGATCTATTGGGTCGTGTGGATATTCTTATCCAGGAGACTACAGCTTTACCTCCTTCATCTGAGAGGGATGCCATGTTGGTCTTTCTAGCTCGCATGTACCCTGATTCGTAGATGAGCTTGTATTTACCTGCACAGACAAGCTTAGCAATTTTGTCATGTACAGTTCACATTGTATATATATAAAACAACATTATATATGATAGGGAAATATATTTTTGGATCACTTCCCTTTTAGATATTCCTTGCTATTTGCTTGATATTTTGCTTCTTTGCTTGTGGCTTGTGATCTGGTGAATTACAATTCTTTCTTGGTGGATGGACATTGAGCTGTCTCCGGATAGTTCAGAATGGATCATTGATCTATGTGTATTCCTACCATCTTTAGTGTCTTGGGACTTGTTTCTTAATGGAAATGTTGAGAGGAGTGTGGCTTTCCTCTCTGAGATTGACCGCACCACAGATGGTCGCCAGTACTTCTATTTAGGAGAAGCCTAGTTAATTCCATCTCTTATGGATTGGTATTGCTCTTCGAGGTACGACCGCAGCTTAGATGGTCGCTAAATCTCCTATTTGGGAGGAGTTCAGGTAATTCCATCCCTTTGGTCTGAAGCCAAATGAAATGTAGTGGATTAAAAGAGAATCCCAATACCCGCTAATAATGGTTTATGTTTTGGTAGGGGGTGAGACCGCACCATGAATGGCTGCCTACGTACTCCTATTGAAGAGGAGATCAGGTCTGCGTAGTTCGAATCTAGTGTAAGAGGTTCAACACTGTATATGGCTGACATGGTGTAGGAATATTTTTGGTTGTTTTTGTGAGGAGAAGAGGGTAGAAATGTTTTTGTTATTTTTGTTTTATTACGACCGGGCCATGTAACACGGTTGCCTACATACTCTTATTGAAGAGGAGATCAGGTCGACGTAGTTCGCCCCTCAGGGAGAGAAGAAAAGTGTAATCCATGTGCCCGGGGTCGAGTGCGGGAGAGAAAGTTTAATCCTAGGTTGAGGATAAACTGCAGGTAGGAGAAGTTTGATCCCATGTATGGGTAGCCAAACTGCGAACGCAAGAGGTTCAATCCGCGATGGGATGACCTAAGTTGTATGAGCGCAAAACAAAAAGCCAGACTGCTGGCTTGAAGAGTATGTTTCCCTGAGGGGAAAAGTGTATATAAGTTGTATGCGGTAAAGGGTAAAAGAACTGAAATGACTGGTGACCTGATGATGATGCACCAGGGTGTTTGCTAGTTACTTCAGACGTAATACCGTTTTACAGTGTCCGAGTTGATGATTTGTGGAAATTCATCACCGTCCATTTCTTGCAATCTGAGAGCGCCTCCTGTCAATACTTCTTTGACAATAAACGGGCCTTCCCAGTTAGGAGCGAATTTTCCTTTGGCCTGATCTTGGTTGTCAAGAATCTTCTTTAGAACCAAGTCATGTTGTTTAAATTGCCGTAGCCGGACTTTTTTGTTGTAGGATCTGGCGATCCTTTGCAGATATAACTGACCATGGAAGATAGTCGCGGTTCGCCTTTCGTTTATCAGAGACAATTGGTGATACCTATCTTGTACCCATTGGTTTTCATCCAGCTAAGCATCGATCAACACTCTGAGAGATTCCATCTCAACTTCTATGGGGAGCACTGCTTCCATCCCATAGGTTAAAGCGTAGGTGGTTGCCCCGGTTGAAATCGCATTGTGGTCCCAGAGGCTAACAGTCGTGAGGCAATAGGTCAGGCCAATCTTTGTGGTTGGCGGACATCATTTGCATAATCTTCTTGATGTTTTTGTTAGCCGCTTCAACAACACCGTTCATCTTCAGACGATAGATGACAGAGTTAAGATGTTTGATGTGGAATTTACTGCATAACTCCTCCATCATTTTGTTGTTGAGGTTTTTGGCATTGTCTGGCACAATAACCTCTGGTTGTCCATATCGACAAACGACATTGTTTCTGATGAAAGCAATGACGACTTCTTTAGTGACCCTGGGGAAGGAGGCTACTTTTACCCACTTGGTGAAGTAGTCGATCATGGTGAAGATAAACCGGTGACTATTACTGGCTTTAGGCCCGATGGGTCCGATAACGTCCATTCCCCACATTGAGAAGGGCCAAGGCGAACTCATATTATGGAGCTCCCGTGGAGGGGCGTGTATAGCATTCCCATGAATCTGGCACTGATAGCATCTTTTAACGTGGTCATGGCAATCAACCTTGAGAGATAGCCAATAATGTCACGTCCTGAGGACTTTCTTGACAAGGAGGGGGCCACTCATGTGGGGGCCACAGACTCTACCATGGATTTCATCCATAAGCCTTTGGGCTTGATCTTTATCTAAACACCTGAGGAGACCCAGTCCTGCATCTCTTTTGTAGAGCGCATCTCCACTCAGGTAGAACTTCATGCCAAGTCGATGGATCAGCCTTTTCTCAGTCAGGCTCGCCTCATCGGGTGTAGATCCATCTCGCAGATATTTCTTGATATGCTGATACCAAGGAGGTTGGATGGGAGGTAGCTCATCCGATACTTCTCCAACGTAATTCCCATAGGTTGGGGCCTTGTGCAGGGAAATTGTGACACTTGGCAAGTGTTCCTTGTCTGATATACGAATCAAGGAGGCCAGAGTTGCTAATGCATCCGAAAAGTCATTCCTATTATGAGGAACATGTAGAAAAGAGATTTCTTTGAACTCCAAAGCTATCTTTAAGACATGCCGATGGTAAGGCAGCAATTGTAGTTCCTTGGTTTGATAGATTCTGGTGGATTGTCTGATTACCAACTCCGAATCTCCAAGGACAGTTAACCGCTTGATGCCCATTGAACGAGCAAGTTTTAGCCCCATGAGACAGCCTTCATACTCAGCCGTATTGTTGGTGCTGACAAACTGTAATTTGATGGCAACGGGATACTGCTCCCCCGTATCAGATATTAGAATTGCTCCAGCTCCAGAACCTTCCATGTTAATAGCTCAATCAAATTACATCTTCCATGATTGGCGTGTATTGTACTGATGGTGTTGCTGCACTGTCATTACTCCTTCATCGAGGAAATATGTTTCCAAGGGTTTGAAATCCCCTGAAGGTGTGGCGACCAGTTTTTCCACGATTCCTTGACCTTCGATGGACTTATGAGTCACATATACGATGTCAAATTATTGTAGGATCAACTGCCATCTGGACAGCCGACAATTCCACATGGGTTTGTTGAACACGTACGTGAGAGAATCCACGCGGGATATGAGATGGGTTGTGTGACCATGTAGGTAATGCTGTAACCTCATGGAAGCCCATGCTAAAGCACAATATGTCTTTTCGATCAGAGTGTACTTGTGTTCACTGCTACTGAACCTTTTGCTGAGGTAATAGATAGCTCGTTCTTGGCCTCTATCGTCTTTCTGTCCCAGCATACAGCCCATGCCATTGTCACTTATGGACAGGTACATTAACAGGGGAACATCATCCCTGGGTGGTGCCAAGATAGGAGCTTTGACTAGCTGTTTCTTGATTGTAAGGAAGGCATTCTGGCACTCATCATTCCATTTCACGGAGGAGTTCTTCCTTAATAACTTGAAGATTGGCTCACAGGTTGCTGTGAGTTGGGAGATAAACCTACTGATGAAGTTGATCCTTCCAAAAAATCCCCGTATTTCATTCTCTGTCTGAGGAATGGGCATTTCCGTAATGGCTTGGATTTTGGTAGGATCCAGCTCAATCCCTTTGTGGCTGACTAGAAATCCTAGCAACTTGCCTGATTTAACGCCAAAGGCGCACTTAGCTGGATTCAACTTCAAGTTATACTAAACGCAACCTGTTGAACAACTTTCTGAGATGGTCTAGATGGTCATTCTCCTTCCGGGACTTGACAATGATGTCATCCACGTAGATCTCAATCTCTTTATGCATTAAGTCATGAAAAAGAGCCATCATAGCTCGTTGATAGGTAGCTCCGGCATTGATGAGGCCGAATGACAACCGTCTATAGCAAAAAGTTCCCCAAGGAGTGATGAAAGCAGTCTTCTCACAATCTTCCTCGGCAACCATGATCTGATGGTACCCGCAAAGCAATCAAAGAAAGGAGTACATGTCGTATTGCACATGATGATTGTCAATGAGAATGTGGATAAATGGCACGGAAAGCTATCTTTTAAGCGAGCTTTATTCAAGTCCCTTAATCCACGCAAACTCACACCTTCCCTCCGTGTTTAGGTGCAGACGATGTTGGATATCCATTCGGGATATGTAGACACCATGATGATGCTTTGAAACTTCAAATTGTTTCACAATTTCTTCTTTCACCTTTAAACTCCACTCGTGTTTCAATCGCTTTGAGCTTTTGTATTCGACCGTATTAAATCCTTCTTTAATGGGAAGGCGATGAAGGACAATGCCAGTGGATAAACCCACCATGTCTTCATGAGACCATGCAAGCACATCCTGGAATTGGGTTAATAGCGTAACCATGTCATTCCGTTGGTTTGGGATAAGGTCTGAACCAATCTGGATTAACTTAGGGCTTTCTAAGGTTCCGAGATTGAAAGAAGTGGTTTGATCAAGGTTAGGTTTGGGTTTGTCTTTGACCCATTCTTAAATTTCTGGAGGCACCTCAATGTCATCCTGGACATCCATCAAGGCTGAATTCATCTCTACATCAAAGGTACAATCCTTGTGTAGGAGAGGCAACGTATCCGCAAGTACAGGAACATCTAAATTTAGAGTCCTGAAACAAAATATGCTTTCACTTAGTATATATGAAATGCGTTGATCATACACAATTTTAGCATATACTGGCAAAATAAACTGCTAATACTGTACAGAAAAGTAAGCAGTTATTGTATCTACAAGGAAGAAAATAATTTCTGCCCGCTTTACCCTTGTCGACCAAAGCAAGGAATGATGTTCCAATTGGTAAGGGTAAAGTACGGGTGGACCGCAGTGATGGAGGGATTGTCATCATCCTCTCTGTCCCGAATGATGGCCATTACGTCAGGGCAATCATCGTCTGGGGTGTATCTGTTGGTATGTTCATTAGGGACGATGATGCGCATGCCCGACAATATTCGGACAATGTTTTCCTTGATTCTCCGCTCCTCTTCTTCGATTGCGGGATCTGGTATAACGATTTTCTTTTCCTCCAACGATTTCAGCTTAGGAAATAAGATGGCCATGACATTGGCTGGCACCTTTACTGGAGGTTGTGCGGACTCAGAGTTTGAAGGCGAAGCCGAACGCCACATGGTTGAAGCTAAAGGAATTTGTTGATGCTTATGAGGATTCCTGTGACTAGAGCTGGCAGAATAGCCTAGTCCAGCTATTCCAACTTGCTTGGTTAATCGAATGGGGTACTGGATACCCTGGTCGTCTTTACCCAACCCTTGTCCTGGCTTATGTCCCAACGACATCATTTCTTGAGTGGCTGACATCACCTCAGCAGAAATGTGGGGTTTGGGCAATGGTGCTCCAATAGCGTTGTATTGGGTGTTGCTTATTTCCAAAGCATGAAAACTGACTGGCTCTACATCTACATTTGCATTGATGAACGGCACATCCCCGTGTGGAGGACACTCCGGCTCAGCGTTGACTGTGACTAGGCTATCGTTGACAATGTACTTCAATTGTTGGTGAAGGGTGGAGGGGACTGCCCCTGCCATGTGGATCCATGGTTGTCCCAAGAGCAGGTTGTATCCCGAATCAATCTTGAGCACATGGAAGGATAGGCAGAATGTATGAGGGCCAATTTCGATTGGCAGCTCAATTACTCCAACCGAGTAACGGCGGGCTCCATCAAAAGCTTTGATGATAGTATGGCTACTCCAAATTCGGTTGAGATTGATATTCATCTTCACCAAGGTGGCATATTTGGCAAATATTCAAAGAGGAACCTCCAACTATTAATACTCCAGCCACCATATATCCGGAGGATAAGACCGCAATGTGCAACGGTTTGCAATGACCGGTCCCTTCGGATGGCATGTCATCATCAGTGAAGGATATCACATTGTTGTTGAAAATGTGATCAACCATGTGTTGAAACTTTTCTCAGATCCATGATGTCGGAGATAGGCTTCTTCTAGAACCTTTAACAAGACCTTCCTGATTCTCGAGAGGTTAGGACCAAGTCAAAAATTGATATTTGTGGTGGAGCTTCCTTCAAGCTTAAAACCACGAGAGGCTTTGTTATGACCAGCAATACGGAGAAATTTTTTCAATCTTCTCCATGGGTATTTTCCCCTTGATTTGGTGGTGGGGTTCATCACCCGATGGGGAATATCTGATGGATTTTCCTTCGACACCGCAAAGAAAGGTATGTGAGGTGGATTCTTCACCTTCTCCATAATTCCACGGAACCTTGCGCAAGCTAACAACAGGATATTGTGCTCTCATGGCAAGTTGATTGGCTTGAGAGCGGCCACTTTCAAAGGATTGTTTCCTCCTTTGAGCTGAATTATCGGTGTTGTGAGCAAAGTATTAATCCATTCAACTTCAGTAGATATAACTGCTACCACACTTTTCCACTTAGTGGGGCCTGCATTCTCACTTGCATTTGCTCTCTTCGTCACTTTGTCTTCCAGCATTTCATTTTTTGAAAGTGACGAGGGAATATTCATGACGATAGGTAGGAGACTGGCATGCTCCTGGCTGATTAATTGGCGAGTTAGTTGATGTTGATAAGTCACCAGTTCGGCCAATTGCTCAACTTGTTTGCCGAGAGCTTTGATCTTTCGTTCCATTGTGAATTAGAACTTGGTATAATCCCATCTGTCATCACCGTCTTTGATGATCTGGGAGGAATCACAACTGACGTTGGAACTTTGTCCACTGCTCCAATTAATCATGTTGACCTCTTCTTCTTTGTGTTGAGGAAGAGGGTTGTCTTGTACATGAGGCTGATCGGGTTTGGTTACTATGATCTCCCCATTGTCTATTAGGTCCTGGATCTTGTGTTTCAAGGCCCAACAATCCTAAGTATCATGTTCAGGTGCCCCGGCATGATAAGCACATTTCCTAGCAGCATTGAAACCCCGTCCATTAGGGTTGGCTGGTGGAAGAAGATGCATAATTTTCTTCTATGTTGTCAGTAGATTAAGAATGTTCTCGAGGGTATCCCCTAAGGGTGTAAACACTCGATGGCATTTGACTTCTCCACCTTTTGGTACTGGAGGATTTGCAGACTGTGCTGGAAAGAGTGTGTAGTTTCTCCTTTGAATGGGCATACTTTGATTGCCTTTTTGTCCCTATAGTATCAGGGAAGCATGTGACGCCCCCAAAATTAGGTATACGTCACCCATCTTGGGTCGCCACTTACATGGTACATAAATTCAAATACAAACTTAATTATACATCTGTCGTGTAACATACGACAATACATAAACTAAAAGTTCTAATAGGAATATTGTCATTTAGACAATATCCATACTCAAGGAGTCCTCATTACATTTATTGTCACACTATTTAACATAATAGTGAGGACTACTAATGCTATCTTCGGGACCATCACTCTTTTCCCCGACTCGTCCCAAATTATATTCTCATTTCACGAAGAGAACGATTGAAAGAAAGGGTGAGCTCAACTAGCCCAATGAAGAAATATTATGACTAAGATAATGCGAGAATAAATTATCATTAGCCTTCTACGATGTTAAACTGATAAAATACAATAGACAACCAGTTTAACTGCAGCGGAATATGCAATCCATTAAAAGAGTCAAGTAGAAAATAAAGTCTACTATCTTTTATGATTTAAAAGGTTTTTCATCACTGTTATAGCTGAGACTCAGCTTTAATAAATATTCCACCACATCTAATCATCCCTGTACCACGGTCAAGAATTTTCATTAAATCATCAATGGTCATGACTATACCGAAATCACCCCAGTCATAATCATACCAAAACTATCCATCAACGCATTACAAAGCCACCGAGGACTTTTATCACATCATTTATATCAAGCCATGATTATCTTAGAATGATCCACGGTCATAATCATACTAAGTTCATCTATGCACGTAAGCCAAAGATAACATAATATAACATGAGGATGATGATAATGACATAATAATTCAATAAAACAAGTTCACGAATTAATTTATTCAGGAACTAATAACGTCCAAATTGTCAACATGATCTTTGTTTTGTAGAGTAAAATTCAAGAATGATCGGAAGAATATTTCCATGAAAAGATCTTTGATGAAACGCAAATATCAAGGATATTCTACTAATTTCATGGAGTATAGAAGTCAAAGTTTTAACCAACCTGGGTATAATAAAGAATGGAATAACAAAAGAAATCACCATGCATGCGGTATTGCGATAGACGAGGTTATTCAATGTAATAATAATAATCGGAACCAGTGTCGGTGAAATTCACTCGAGCGATGATGATCCAACGTAATAATAAATGCTTGAATAATAAACAATGGAACCAGTGTCCGTGTAAAACACACGAGCGGGATATTCCAAATGAAAATAATAAATGCGGAATAATAAACAATGGAACCAGTCCTGTGTAAAACACATGATGTGATATTCCAAATGAATAATAAAGAATGGAATAACGAAGAAGATCACCAAGTATAGGGGATTCATCGTGATCTGAGTTATTCCAACGTAATAAATAAGAATGGAATAACATAAGGATTTCACCAAGTATAGGGTATGCTTATATACAAAGTTATGTATAGGGTATACCACTTTTTACAAAAGTTATTCCAATGTAATAATAATGAATGGAATAATGAAGTTCTCTTCATGAATAAGAAAGAATAACACTTCTTACGGAACAACAAATAATACCCTTACCTTAGAAGAACCTGAATATTGGAAAAGTGAAGTAGCGTAATACTTTTCTTCTTTCTCTTTATAGTTTCTCTCTCTAGAGTTTCAATTAATTAAGTAAGAAAATAATGAAGGAATGAGCTTCTATTTATAGGAAAATAGAATGCATAGTAATTAATCCATGAACGGTCCAGTTGATTTACTTTAATCGGCGGTCCATATTTAAAGCAAAATCTTTTAAATAAAATATCATATATTCTATTTATATAAAAACATTTTACTATGCAAACACTATGCAACACTATGCAAAAACACTATGCAACACTATGCATAATAAAATATAATATATTCTATTTATAGAATAACTTTAATAAAGTATTACATTTTATATAAAAGATGTTTACGCTTTTATTACGTTAATAATACTGAATAAAACAAAACGTCATTATCGTTATAATAATTCATATTATTAATCGACAATAATGGAATCAAACCGAGTGACTTCTCACATAAGCATCAATAATCAATACCGTGTGTGCTACTATGCAACCACCACGTATTACTGTACTTTTACTACCGAGTAGTTCAACAGTATCAACGAGTAAAACTTCCGCCGTTATTTTCATAAAATATTTTGTTTGGGTGAATAGTAACTCATGAATAGTAATTAAGTGAATAGTAACTCGTGAATAGTACTCGACACAAAAAAGTGTCCCAAATACTCGAAGTGAACAATACTATAGTGAATAGTAATTTTGGTGAATAGTAACCCATGAATAGTAACTCGTGAATAGTAACTCTGACACAAAAAGTGTCCCAAATACTAGAGTGAATAGTAACCTGTGAATAGTAACTCGTGAATAGAAACCGGGTATTTTATGACAACTTGTCTACTTTGAAAAATTTTCAAATATGACCCTTAACTTTAAACTTTTATCAATGTAACTATTCACTAAAATAGAAAAATTGAACACTTTTATTTCATAAAATTTGGGGTCTCACAATCTCCCCTCCTTATGGAATTTCGCCCTCAAAATTAGGGTACGTACCTGGTATGATAAGAGGTGAGGATACCTTAAATACCTTTATCGTTAAAAATATTAAATTCATCTTCGCAATCCGCTAAAGATATTCATTAACAATTCATCTTTGCACTACAGGCTAAAGATATACAACTGTAAAACCAATAATGCTGAGACTCAGCTTAATAGTATCATGACCACGAATTATCCATGCACTACGGGCCAAGGATAATTGTGTTTTCAATTACGATCATGATTATACCGAACAATCCCTGGTCATAATCATACCAAGTCCATCTATGCACGTAAGCCACAGATGACTTTGAACACATCCATGAATTAATATTTCATTCTTTGAGACTCAAATCAATAATTAATCCACATCGTCGAATCATCCCTGCACTACAGGCCAATGGTATTCTTTAGTATCACGACCACGAATTATCCATGCACTACGGCCAAAGATAATCGTGTATTCATTAGTATCACGACCACAAATTATCCATGCACTATGTGCCAAAGATAATCGTGTATTCATTAGTATCACGACCACAAATTATCCATGCACTGCATGCCAAAGATAATCGTGTATTCATTAGTATCACGACCATAAATTATCCATACACTACGTGCCAAAGATAATTGTGTATTCATTAGTATCACGACCACAAATTATCCATGCACTACGGCCAAAGATAATCGTGTATTCATTAGTATCACGACCACAAATTATCCATGCACTACGTGCCAAAGATAATCGTGTATTCATTAGTATCACGACCACAAATTATCCATGCACTACGTGCCAAAGATAATTGTGTATTCATTAGTATCACGACCACAAATTATCCATGCACTACGTGCCAAAGATAATCGTGTATTCATTAGTATCATGACCACAAATTATCCATGCACTACGTGCCAAAGATAATTGTGTATTCATTAGTATCACGACCACAAATTATCCATGCACTACGGCCAAAGATAATCGTGTATTCATTAATATCACGACCACAAATTATCCATGCACTACGGCCAAAGATAATCGTGTATTCATTATTATCACGACCACAAATTATCCATGCACTACGTGCCAAAGATAATCGTGTTTTCAATTATGGTTATGATTATATCGAACAATCCCTGGTCATAATCATACCAAGTCCATCTATGCACTACAGGCCACAGATGACTTTCAACATAATATAAGCATGAGGATAATGATAAAAAGAATCAATCAAATGAGATAAAGGATAAATATTAAACATTTATAATTTATCCAGGATTCAAGAATATCCCCATGTTATCAATCACTTAATAATCTCATAATCTAATATCATTAATATTATAACAATATTTTAATCACTTAAATTTATAAACAATTTATCTCAATTGTTTACGCTTTACCATATAATGCATTTAATCATTCAAAATGTCATACTCATAAGATATCATCACCAATTATCAAATCCCTCAAAAAATATGCATATACTCTATATAGGATTCTCTAGCCATAAAATCTTATTTTCAACTTTGTTACTTCACATAACATATTTAACTCATATGTTCAGTAACTAAACTATTTTCATGAAAAATACTAAATCAGTCCCAAAAATATTTCTTTTCTGGGATTTAGCATAATATAGTCCCATAATGAAAATATATTTTTCTCGAAATTTTAAAATTCATTTACTATTTTTCAAAAATCAATTTCTAATTAATTCCTTAAGAAATTAGCTACCTCAAGTTTAACTCCAAAAATTCCCAAACCTTGGCAGGACCTTACACATGTTAATGTGAGCTTCCAGTTTAAATTTCATGGTCATCGGAGTTATAGAACTCCGGTTATAGCGTTTTTCGTCGGAAAAACTTAAATATTGAAATAGTCATAACTTGCTCATTTTAAGTCAGAATGAGCTCATTTTTGGACAGCAGGTACTTTATACCATATACTTTCATGTCTCAAAAGGCCAGAATTTTTCTCATAATTTAATTGGCCGAAACAGCCTCTCTAAAATCATGGCAGCAGCTTTTTCGATTTTTGCAGCTTTGCACTCCTTTGCTAAAATCAGTTCACACAAAAATCTACAACACCTTTTCCAGTAATTCCACTTGGATTAGTTAGGTAACTCATAGATCTAACTCTAGGACTTGACCACACTCAAAAATTCAAAATATAATAGGAGATATGGTCAATTGAATTTCATGTTACGTTTTTCACCAAAATCTGATTTTCAACTCTTTGTGATTTCTAAGAAACTTTCATGTTTTCACATACTAACCAACATAACTCATCATAAAACATACTAATACCACGTATACCCATGATTTTCATTAGTCCAATGCTTTTATTATGACTTTCATCATAAACCACGTAAACTGTTCATTTTAGTTGAAGAAATATTTGAGGGTTTAAGAAATGGGTTTTGTACTGGGGTCAATACAAAATTCGATTTCACTCTCTAGGGTAGGCTAGGAAATCTTCAAGAATACACCAGGAAATTTATTAATAATAGAAATATCATTCAAAACTGTGACTCTCATCCAAGACTTGGATAGTACGTCACATTGATACCAACTGTGACTTCTATCCCTTAACCTAGATAGCACCTCACAATGATACCTATAAACTTGCCATCTTCATTCACAATGTAAGCCTCTGAGAAAGTCGGGCTTGATTGCATTCCACACAAAGAAATCAACAACGAAAGGTTCGGGGCTCTTTACTTATGGCTTGATATGACAATAATTGACTTTAGTAGTTTGGTTACTTGAATTCGCACAATAGGTTGGTTATGAATATAAAAGCTAACAACCTTACGAAAAGCATGATGAGTAGTTAACCAATTGATTCCTAAAATCACATCAAAGGCAAGTATTTTCAAAAAGATAAGATCGACAGGTAACGTGAAAGTGTTTATTTAAATCAAACAAGATTTAAAAATAGTAAGCGAATGAAAGCTCCTACTAACGAAGTTTCAACTAATAAGTCAAAGTCTAACTTCTCCTGAGTCAAATTTAAACATTGAACGCAAGCAAGAGAGATAAAATAATGGGTAGAACCCAGATCTCTTATAAGGTATAGACTTACGCAATTTATAATTAACTAACTTGTACTAACTTCGTTCGGTTTACTCACTTTTTAAGAAGTCGTGAAAAATGCACTTCCTAAAACCAACGACTTTGTTTTGTCCATATCCACCTTTGGTGCCACCGTCCCAGCTAGACTTGACTTTGGTGCACAACAAAATTGGGCTAAATGACCTTCTCTTCTTGCAATTTCCACTTCTATTATCTTTGCCATGATTACCACCGAAGGGGTTACCATTCTTGGCATGATAATTTCCCCACGATGGTTATCATTATTCTGATAGCCGTTGCCACTAGTATGATTATTATCGTGTTGTTGGTCGTTACCTTTTGTTTGAGCCGAATCAACACTCTCATGTGCTTCATTGCTTATCTCAAAGATTTTCGGATGTCATTCTCAAACACTTTGTCACAAAACAAGGGTTAATTAACATATCACATATTATCCCTATACTCGTGACCAATTAAATACCAAATAAATTTAGGTAGGTCATACTAGCGAAGGAATTCCCCGTCTCTCCCTCCTAGTTCTTATCTCAGCATCTTAGCCGGGATCATATCCATAAGCTCGATACCAACTCGGCGCCCCCAAAATTAGGTATACGTCACCCATCTTGGGTCGCCACTTACATGGTACATAAATTCAAATACAAACTTAATTATACATCCGTAGGTAACAACATACGACAATACATAAACCGAGAGTTCTAATAGGAATATTGTCATTTAGACAATATCCATACTCAAGGAGTCCTCATTACATTTATTGTCACACTATTTAATGAATAGTGAGGACTACTAATGCTATCTTCGGGACCATCACTCTTTTCCCAGACTCGTCCCCAAATATATTCTCATTTCAAGAAGAAAACGGTGAAAGAAAGGGTGAGCTCAACTAGCCCAAAGAAGAAATATTATGACTAAGATAATGCGAATAAATTATCATTAGCCTTCAACAATGTTAAACCGATAAAATACAATAGACAACCGGTTTAATCTGCGATGAATATCTGATCCATTAAAAGAGTCAAGTAGAAAATAAAGTCTACTATCTTTTATGATTTAAAAGGTTTTCATCATTTATTATAGCCGAGACTCAAACTTTAATAAATATTGCACCACATCTAATCATCCACATACCACGGTCAAGAATTTTCATTAAATCATCAATGGTCATGACTATACCGAATCACCCCTCAGTCATAATCATACCAAAACTATCCATCAACGCATTACAAACGCACACGAGGACTTTTATCACATCATTTATATCAAGCCATGATTATACCGAATGATCCCTGGTCATAATCATACTAAGTTCATCTATGCACGTAAGCCAAAGATAACATAATATAACATGAGGATGATGATAATGACATAATAATTCAATAAAAACAAGTTCACGAATTAATTTATTTAGGAACTAATAACGTCCAAATTGTCAACATGATACTGTTTTGTAGAGTAAAATTCAAGAATGATCAGAAGAATATTTCCATGAAAAGATACTAGATGAAACGCAAATATCAAGGATATTCTACTAATTTCATGGAGTATAGAAGTCAAAGTTTTAACCAACTGGGTATAATAAAGAATGGAATAACAAAAGAAATCACCATGCATGCGGTTTCGCGCATGAGCGAGTTATTCAATGAGAATAATAATAACGGAACCAGTCGGTGAAATTCACTCCGGCAGGATGATCCAATGTAAATAATAAATGCCAATAATAAACAATGGAACCAGTGTCGGTGTAAAACACACGACATGGATATTCCAACGAGAATAATAAATGCGGAATAATAAACAATGGAACCGGTCCGATGTAAAACACACGAGCAGGATATTCCAAATGAATAGTATAGAATGGAATAACGTAAAGAAGATCACCAAGTATAGGGGATTCATCATTATCACGAGTTATTCAACGAATAAATAAGAATGGAATAACATAAGGATTTCACCAAGTATAGGGTATGCCGCATATACAAAGTTATGTATAGGGTATACCACTTTTACAAAGTTATTCCAACGAATAATAATGAATGGAATAATGTTAAGTTCTCTTCATGAATAAGAAAAGAATAACACACCTTACGCGTACAACAAATAATACCCCTTACCTTAGAAGAAATGAATATTGGAAAAGTGAAGTAGCGAGAATACTTTTCTTCTTTCTCTTTATAGTTTCTCTCTCTAGAGTTTCAATTAATTAAGTAAGAAAATAATGAAGGAATGAGCTTATTTATAGGAAAATAGAATGCATAGTAATTAATCCATGAAACGGTCCAGTTGATTTACTTTAATCTGACGGTCCATATTTAAAGCAAAATCTTTTAAATAAAATATCATATATTCTATTTATATAAAAACATTTTACTATGCAAACACTATGCAACACTATGCAAAACACTATGCAACACTATGCATAATAAAATATAATATATTCTATTTATAGAATAACTTTAATAAAGTATTACATTTTATATAAAAGATGTTTCATTTTTATTACATTAATAATGCGAATAAAACAAAACGTCATTATCGCTATAATAATTCATATTATTAATTGACAATAATGGAATCAAACTGAGTGACTTCTCACATAAGCATCAATAATCAATACCGTGTGCTACTATGCAACCACACGTATTACTGTACTTTTACTACCGAGTAGTTCAACAGTATCAACGGTAAAACTTCCGCCGTTATTTTCATAAAATATTTTATTTGGGTGAATAGTAACTCATGAATAGTAACTCGTGAATAGTACTCTGACACAAAAAGTGTCCCAAATACTCGAGTGAACAATACTAGAGTGAATAGTAATTTTGGTGAATAGTAACACGTGAATAGTAACTCGTGAATAGTAACTCCGACACAAAAAGTGTCCCAAATACTAGAGTGAATAGTAATTTCGGTGAATAGTAACCCGTGAATAGTAACTCGTGAATAGAAACCGGGTATTTTATGACAACTTGTCTACTTTGAAAAATTTTCAAATATGACCCTTAACTTTAAACTTTTATCAATTTAACTATTCACCAAAATAGAAAAATTGAACACTTTTATTTCATAAAATTTGGGGTCTCACAAAGCATCTTCCTCTTTCTTTTTATAGACCCTCCGGGGGTTGTTCCCATAATTTCCAGATTGGATGTGATCAGCAACAGCTTTGAGTGCGGCTAGGTCTTGAATCTTTCCTGACTTCAATCCTATTTCAGCCATCTCCCCATGTTTAACCATTTCAGAAAATGGTTTACCGATGCCTGCTAAAACTCTCTCATAGATGGGAGCTTCTTGTATGTCTATGAATGTCATGACCATTTCTGATTCTGACATGGCAGGACTAACTTGGGCAGCCAGGCGTCTCCACGTTTGAGCATACTCTCTGAAAGACTTGTTAGACTGTTTCTTGATCTTGGTAATCTGATACCGATCAGGAGCCATTTGAGTTTGAAAAGCTGTATTGAGTGAGGAAGGCATGTGCTAGCTCTTCCCAAATTGTAGATTTTGGAGTTGTCTAATCTTATGTACCACTTAGCAGGCTTCTCCAGTTAGACTCTTTTGGAACAATTGCATTACGAGTTTTTCATCCTCCGCTTAGGATCCCGGTTCTCCAATAAAGACTTTTAAATGTATAAGGATCCCCAACCCGTTATATTTTTCAAAGTCGGGGTTTTAAATTTTTCTCGGATAGTGAACACCGGAAAAATACATAGATCGACATATGAAACACTCCCGTGTGTTCCAATTCCTTTGATAGCGCGAAGGGTCTCTTCCATTTGGAGGACTTTCTTTTTGATGTCACCATTATCTAGATCTCCAATGGAATGGGCAGCATCATGAGTTTTGTTGGTCGTATCCAACTGTGGCTCTGGTATGGTAATGACCGGAATTCCTCCTTGTGTGGAGGGCTCAGTATGTACGGGTATTTTTTGACCCTATGTAGACTGGTGTAATTCTTTTAATAGAACAACCAAATTTGTAATCTGTTTGCTTAACCCGTCAAATTCTTTACAACAAACTGGATTAAGTTCAGTCTGCTTGGATGATGACATGATTGACTGTAGGCCTGTTACCTTTTTGAACTTTGACCGGGTAGTAGGTCCGATTGATTCCCTGCGAAAGACTGGCATAGTTTAGTCCTTAGGGAAGGTGTATAATGACATGCTATGTGATGTGTCCATTTTAGGAATTTTATCCTGCAAACGGGTGTCTGCTGTTTGGAGCATTACATGGAGATATATTTGGGTGTCCCTTTCCGTTACTTGTTCTTTGGTGTTCTCATTTTCGGTGAGATTTATTTGAAAAAACAAGTGAAAAAGGTCTGATATGTATAATGTTGACGATGGGACTATTAAGAGTTGCCAGTTGGTTTTTTAAATGGTTGTACAAACTCAACCGAGAAAAGGTTTGCACATTGACCTAGTGATGTGACAACGATACTGAATTCGTGTGAAGAGATTCATTTAGGGTTCGGGGACTTGGTTATCTTGCGGGAAGGTGTTAGGCACCCCAGACATCCGTGTTACCACGGTGACCGCTTTATTTTCAAGAAACTATTATCGAGAAAGTGTGTGTGTGTGTGTGTGTGTGTGTGTGGGTCAATGTCTTTGTTATATGAAAGTTGTGTGAGGCCTCGTTCAACCTATATACAGGGGTTTGAATTTATGTAAAAATTCGGTTTTAGCAAGATATGGCAATGATGTTTTATAAAAGAGGTTTTTCAAACCACGATGCTCAATAGGAATTGAGACCTTTTACACTCCCATTTTTATTAAGTGGCTATTTGAATTGATTTTATTTGGATCACGAGGCATTCGTATGAAAAATAATATATCCAAAAATAATCCGACTTCCTCGTGGGTATGGAAACCATTTGAGGAAATCTGAGACATCGCAAAATAATTTACAAGCTGCTTACAGTGGAAAATGTCCATCACAGGAACCGAATCTAGATCTAATAGGATGAATTTGTAATCACATGATTCCTAAAGCACGAGAATATTGCAATTTGTATAAAAGCAATAAAGGTATATATATAAAAGCGATATATATATATATATATATATATATATATATATATATATATATATATATATATATATATATATATATATATATATACAAACATGATCACCAACCACGAAGCACCTCCATAGGGGATCAGAAATGTAAATAAAGCTGTTAAAAGCTGTAAAAGCGGTCAACTGCCACGAAGTAAACTCCAGGCAGGACGAAATGTAAAGAAAGCTGTAAAAGCGATCAACTGCCACGAAGGGAACTCCAGGCAGGACAAAATAAATATATATATGTATGTATATATATATATATAGATATATAAAAGCAATAAACGCACCAGATGTAAAATCCAGGCTCATCGAACATAGTTCGACCACAGTTCATATATATATATAAAAGCGAGTAAACGCACCAGACCAAAGTCTAGGCTCATCGAACAAAGTCCGACACACAGTTGATATATATAAGTTTATATATATAAAAAAATAATAAACGCACTGAAAGTCTCAGGCTCATCGAACAAAAGTCCAGAGCCACAGGTTGATATATATAAGTATATATATATATATATATATATATATATATAAAAGAATAAATGCACTGAATCAAATGCTAGGCTCATCGAATAAAGTCCGAATGCATGCTTAATATATATATATATATATATATATATATATATATATATATATTAAAGCGATAAACGCTCGCATCAAGTTCAGGCTCAATCGAGGCATAACTCGATAATGTTAGTCAATATATATATATATATATATATATATATATATATATATATATATATACAGACTAGAATGAAACCACGGACCGAAGTCCGGGCAAAAGCAAGCAACACGACTCTCAACGTGTAGAAGGGTGTGTGCAAAGATGAAGAGAAAGACTCTAAAGTGTGTGAGAAGGCTTACAGCTGACTGATAAAAGGGCTTCTATATCTTTAGAGTGGGTAAACACTGAGCTTTTGTGAGTACAAAAAAGGCTATATATGAGCTCACAGGTGTTTGAAAGTGAGAAAATACACTGTATGGCAAGTGAAGAGCAAATTGTACAGGGTTTCCCCGTCTTTTTTCTCTTAAAAATAAGTACCCCAAGCCTCTTATTTATAGGCAAAAGGTGCATGCAGGTGTAATCGTGGCTCACCAAGATATGTACCGTGAGGCGGGGGGGTCGGCCCACTTTTGTCGGGTCAGTCGTCTCGAAATCGTGCACTCAAACCTTTGTAATGTCCACTCGTATTTTGAGAAGTGCAATCCGCATCCGCTTTGAGGTATTCAAGACCTATTTTGACCATGCGTTGTCGAGAGTTATCTGATGGCATGGGATTAGAGTTTGTATGAAGTCTTTGAAGATGGGACGATGCCCTCCGGGTCTTGAAGCTTCAACTTTCATCCGATTACCCGCATAATAGTCACTCTGGATTGGTTAGCCTTGTGGGACATTTTTGCGTGAGGCGAGACGTGGCATCGTGTTGGACAAGATGGCTATGTTGCCCCTCACCGGTGTTACTGCCGGGTTGGGTCGATAAGCAGACGTTGCTCAAACTTCGTTGAGATTGGACTGCTGCATTTGTTGAAGGTCCTCATTGTCATCTTTGAGGTGTGCCTGTCTTTCCGATGTTATTGCCTTAGGGTTGGTACAATGTATCTCGTTGTGAGTCTTGAGAGATTGAAGTGATGGCATTTGAAACAAGCATTTCCGGGGTTATCTTTGAAACTGCATTCCTTGGGGTTATCACCAAGGTTGGTGGCTATTCCCATGGTTGGGACTGAGACTGGATACCTCGGGGTCATCTCCGAGATTAATCGGTCTTCTCCGGTGTGTGTTCCGGTATTGTATCTGCAGGTCTCGGGGTTAGATCCAAGGTTGAAACCGTTACTCCCGATTCACGTCCGGGGTTGATCTTTGCACTTTCGGTAGTATCCGGTATGGATTTGGATTGTCTTTCAGGGTTCTCTCTTAAAAGACGAATCTATCTTCCTACAATATTAGTAACAGTAGTACAGAAAATTTCGAGTGTCTACATGGGTATTATGCATCGAGAGGTGGTTTTATCTGCTCTAGTGTTCTTGATTAACAATTCAGGATAGAGAATAATTGATGAGAAGCGTGTTAACTTAAATGAAGTAATAAGTGAAGTTGTGATCTTAAATCTTCGTAATCTTAATTTAACTAGTGGTAATTAGAATTAGTTTACTTATAAATTGAAAATCTTTCGTTTAAATAAGACTGAAACGGTTACGGGTTAGTGCTTAGTGAACTTTATTAGTTAATTCTCAGTGGGAACGATACTTTACTTATTCTTTATTACTTGTTGATCGTGTATACTTCCACGCATATATTGATCGGTAAAATGACAAACAAGTTTTTGGCGTCGTTGCCTGGGAATTAGTTTAATAATTTTTTGCCAATATTAGCTTCAATCAAGTTAGTCTTACTTTAAACAATTTTACTTTATTTTTATTTGTTATTTAATTCTCTTTCTATTTTTTTTCTTTCTTTTCAGATACCATGGCAGAATTTAATTATCAATGGTCGTATACGAGAATGACTCATCCAAGGGGAGCGGAGATTGATGGACTCGCGACACTTTCTGCATTATCAGCACAGATTGAGACACTTTCGAGGAGGTTGGACGCTTTTGCAGCACAACATCGTCAAAGTGTGGTGGTTACTTGTGATTATTGTGCTTGAAATCATCCGAGTCATCAATGTACCACAAATTATCATCAAGGTACCATATGGCAGTGATTACCCCAATAATTATGCTTATCCCATCAATTATCATCACGTTTGAGGGTATCACCCGGATTCATCATGGAGCTATAATTATGAAGACCAATACTACGCTCCAAATCTAACATACACACTAGAATTCTCATGCCAACCTTCATTGCCACAAGAAGAAAAGTCAAATTTGGAGGAAATCCTGTCCAAGCTCATAACAAACCAAGAGGAGAGGATGACGAGTCAAGAAATATCGAGCCATAATTTTCAAAACTAGATGGAACAACTCATCATTACTTCAAACTTTGGTCCTCAACACATGGATTCCAAAACTAAGACAGATAATTCAGGGTTGGAGGAATTGTTGTCCAAGTTCGTAGCATAAAATGAGGAGAGGAGGATTAATCAATAGATGGCAATTCAAAATCAAGAGATATCAATTCAAAATCTGCAGAACCAGATGGATCAAATATTCGAAGCCTTGAAAAATTGCCCTCCAAACAATTGGTGTTATGACATGGATGATGAAACTGATGGAGTGCCAGAAGTATACATGCCACTAGATGAACTAAAAGAAGTGGACATTGAAGAGACAATTGGGGATATGGAAAAAGAAGAACATGAGCTGATCTTTATTATACCCCAAGTGCCTTCTCAACCAGAGTTGAAAAATCCAGTGAATTTTGCACACCCATGTCCCCTTGGTAGTTATATCCAAGGCAAAGATCTCTATAATAATGAGGCCTCTTATACACCATGGTGGGCTGAGGAAGAGGACATAGAAGAAGAAGAGCACGTTATGCTTGTCAAGCCTCAAAGCCCCAATCTAATCATAGACTCAACGAACGGAAAAGCACCTAGTTATTTAACATTCTAAATTGGGCACTTATTTAAACAAAGCATGATAGGTGACTTTAATTCGATAGCCATCACAAAAGGGAACCTACCAAAAGTTACATTGTTTCCGATGGATAGAGGGTTCCTCAATTATTGAAGAAAAATTGGATAGTGCTGACTAGACAAAGTCGGGCTTACGACGTTAAAACTAGAGCTACTTGGAAGGCAACCCAATCTCTAAAGCTTTTCTTCCTTAATTATTCTTTATATTTTAGTTTATAGTCTAGCTCAAATATTTAGTTTTAAAAGAATAATGACTCTATAATGGTATGCTCGCAGGTAAGGAAAGAAAAAAAGAGTCACCAAGCTACTAACCCCATAGCGCGGGCCATGCCACCTAACCCACAGACACGACACGGGGCGCGCGATCACCTCAACAAGCTATTGACCTTCCAGCGCAGGTCGCTCGAATTCTCCGATCCCATAGCGCGGGGCACACCATATCAAGCATACAAGAGGCATGCGGCGCGCTACTACTCCTGAACCTACTGATCCCATAGTGCGAGGAGCGCCATATCAAGCATACAGGAGGCGTGAGGCGCGCTAGTACTCCAGAACCTACTGACCCCATAGCGTTGCACGCGCAATCTGAGGCATACATACGGCGCGGGCCGCGCTGCTCTGAAATCCCAGGCGTTAAAAGTGTTTTAATTGCAATGTTAGTCAAGTCCAACTCAAGTTTGGTTCCCGATTTATTCCAATGTGTCTGGCCTATTCTTCAAACTTAGCAGACAATGAAGAAAATGTTGTATTTTCAGTGAAGTCCTCTCTTTTAATTTTTCGTATTTCAGCCATTGAGGACAATTTCTAGTTTAACTTTGGGGGACATTTTAGTGTTGTATTGCATGTAGTTAGCTATTTACAGTGTAGTTCATATAGTTACATTTAGTTTTTGCATTAAGTTTCTTGAAAAAAAATATTGAAAAATTAGTAGTTAGTTTATTATGTTTATATAACATTTAGTACATCTTGCATGAGTCCAGCTATTGATATTTACAGTTTGTTTTGGACAATGATGAGATACGAATTAGGTAAACAAGTATAGTACTGATTATTAGAGCGTTGATGTGATTTCTTGTTATGAATTGAGTCTTTTTATGTTTGAAACTAGTATAATAAGGATAGCACAGTAAAAACAACTTGTTGAATGATTAAGTTTAAATTGATACATAATCGGACTCTAAAGGATAATGCTAATTTGAATGAAAGAATGACAAGAATAAGTAGTGATGGCTAAAATTAGACAAGAACCTAAGTTTGGGGGAACATTTGGGGTATATAAGATATAAAAAAAAGAAAAAGAAAAGAAAAAAGAAAGTATGAATAAACACCGTGGCGTGCTTGTCTAGTTTTGGGGCCTTTGTTACTTGAGTAAGTAAGCCCGAGGGGATTTTCTTTACAACTAGCGCCCTAAGGTCTTAATGGTCTGGGAGTCGTTGGTCGAAAGCTCGTTAAGGTAGCATTGAAAAGCCTAAGGGAATAAGACATTGCATAGCTATGTGTATATAAAGAAAATGAATAAAACGGGAAATAAGAGCAAAAAGCCCCCGTAGATGAAAAATGAAGCATAAGTATCCCATGTTGATTCTCGATATTGGTAATTGTTTAATTTTAGTTGGATTTAGCTTGTTTTTGGATTTCATGAGTTTACACTGTATGATGCCTTTGAAGATACTTATTGTGTGTTAAATTTGATTTTATATCAATTAACATTGTTGTGGAACACACACGCACTATATTAGTGATAACAGTCTAAGAATTGATGATTGATTTGGAAGTTAATGATTTGTTTTGATATGATGTATTATCATGTTTACTTGATTTCTCTAAGGCCGATTGAATAGACTTATTTTTATCATTACTGCTGGATTCGTAGACATGTAGATTAGTTGCATTGTATAGCATTGTTGTTTTGTGTTTTTGTTTGAGGACAAACAACTGTTTAAGTTTGGGGGTATTGGATAAGTAGGTTTTATACCTACTTATCCGGTATCTAATACTTGAATTAGTTGTTTAAACCTATGTTTTGTAGTTACTTTGAATGCATTGTGTGTTCATTTCATACATTTTATGTTATTTTGTAGGCTATGACACACATTGGCATAAAGTAGCAAGGGAAAGTAATTTGGACATCTTTTGGACTAAAATATACAAGCAAGTGCAAGAAGGGAAGATTGCAAGGCTTTTAACACCACGTTGGATACATGTTCTTGTCTTGGACTGATGATTTCATTATAGATCTACTTCTTAGCTTTTCAGAACATCTTGAATCGTCCCAATCGAAGCTCGGATGTGAGAGTTATGGCCTTTTTTATCAACAAAGATCAAAGCTCAAAGTTGTCCTACTTGCAATTTACATATCATCTACTTCAAGCCTGATTTCGATCTTGATCCGATCCGAATATTTCAATTCTCAAAGAATGAAAGTTGTAGATCACGTCAATATCTTAACGCCATGGGGCGCGGTGAGCCACCAAAATATCTCTGATGGCGCAGGGCATGCCCAAAATGGCTTGAAGAGCAGGCGTAAAAGCGCCTGATCGACGAAAAAAATAACTTATTTGGGTTATTTGATGTCCAATTTAAGCTAGAATAGGATTCTTAGTTGCCTAACTTGCTAGGGTATCCATTAGAACTATAAATACTTGATTTTAACTTGGATTGGGAGGCTAGTTTTGAGGATTCCATTAGATTAGATTAGAGTAGAGTAGGAGCAAAACCCTACTTCTTATTAGTTTTGGAGATTGAAGCAACTTGGAGACCATTGAAGATCAAGAGCAGGAGCTTGAGGAAGATGGAGATTTGCTGACAAATGATTTATTCTTTGCTCTACTCTTATTTTTATCTTTTAATGTGTATTCACGTGTGGATTCTTAGTTTTAATTCAATGAACTAATTCTTTGTTTGAGATTACAATTGATCTTATTGTGTAGTTTATTTTAATATGCTTCGCTATCAATTATTATGTTTTATCGTGAGGATTGTCTATTGTGATTTGGACTTAATTGTTTAATTGTTTGTCCATCAATTACCGTGATAATATATATGAACTCGAGAGATGAATTTTAGATTTAGATCTGATTATGATAGCATGTGTTTGAGATTTCTACATAGATGGAATTCATGATTTGTGTTTAGGATAGAGATATGCCTTTACGCCATATGTAATCTTATAGAGAACTTGTGCTTTAAATCCTTTTTAATTATAATTCAAATAGAGATATAGTGGATTAGTAAATTAGGGTATCTTGCTTAATTCTATCATCTGTGGATTTAAGTGAGTATGGGTATTATGCATCGAGAGGTGAATCTGCTCTAGTGTTGTTGATTAACAATTCAGGATAAAGAATAATTGATGAGAAGTGTGTTAACTTAAATGAAGCAATAAGTGAAGTTGTGATCTTAAATCTCCGTAATCTTAATTTAACTAGTGGTAATTAGAATTAGTTTACTTATAAATTGAAAATCATTCGGTTAAATAAGACTGAAACGGTTACGAGTTAGTACTTGGTGAACTTTATTAGTTAATTCTCTGTGGGAACGATACTTTATTTACTCTTTATTACTTGTTGACCGTGTATACTTGCACGCATATATTGATCGTTAAAACGACCAACAGTCCTATGTAAATCTTGTCAAATATTAAATATTGTAAATGTTGTAAAGTATTAAATATTATAAATATCAATTCTTTCCCAAATTCATTGTCAAATATCAAATCCTGTCATCAAAACAACCGACATTTATTTTGCAAGAAAATATTAAAAACTATAAAAAACCAAGACATTGCACCAATACATATCGTTAATGCTTATCAAGTCTAAAATACCTACTCTTCTTGTATGCAAGATTAGTCCCATTACCAGATCGAAATCAAAGAAGTCACAAGGCCTATTCACCGCATGGCTGAAAGTGCCCAACACGAATCAGGTTCCGTGTCTCGAAAAGAGTTTGAGGGTCTCAAGAATAAAATAGTAGAGTTGGTTATCCTCCTGAAAGAACAAAGTGAAAACACTCAGGGCTAGACAATGCCCACTCAACTAGAGTCCTCCTCACAGGGTGGCAATCAAAGTGCTGACAAAAAAAGGGGGGGTACAAATACCTAATCCCCAATCTAGTGAGAGAATCACCAACAAAACCCTTGAAATCACTAACCTCAAGGATGATCGAGAAACTAGGGACCTAAGAAAGAAAGTCCAACAAATGGAGGAAATCATCCGGTCAATGAAAGGGACTGGAAACTATGGAAGTGTCATCTATTCAGATCTCTGTATATTCCTAGGGGCTCAATATCCTGATAAATTGCAAGTCTCGGAGTTTGAAAAGTACAATAGGGCAAACAATCCATATATGCACCTGAAAGTATACATTGGCGAGCTGGGGTCTTATGCTGAAGATGAAAGCCTCAGAATGTAGCTTTTCCAAAAATATGATAGGCTAGAACCTGGTATGCCCGACTGGACAATACCAAAATTAGTACAATTTTCAGTCATAAATGGCACTGGATCGATATCAAGTGACCAAAATTAAAAAGCATACTATTGAGTCTTTCCGAGAATATGCTCAAAGATGGAGATGCATGGCAGCACAGGTCAGCTCGCCTATGTTAGAAACTGAAATGGTGATGACTTTCATAGACATCCAAGAGGCACCTTATTATGAGAGGATCCTAGCAGGAATAGGCAAGCCATTCTCGGAAATGATCAAACATGGTGAAATGGCATAAATGGGGCTGAAAGTGGGCAAGATTAAAGACATCACAGCTTTAGAAGTAGTCGTCAAGCATATACAATCTGGCAACTATGCGAGCACTCCCAAAAGGGTACCCAAGAAAGGCGATGAATATATATCCCCTGTTTTACAAGGGCAAGCTAGGAGACCAACCTACAGTCCCCCCATTTGGAAGAAGCAAGGCAATCTGCCATTTCAACAATATGTTGCATTCAATCAATACGAGGACAGAAAGAGAAAATTTGAAAGAAAAGAAAATTGGGTGTTCACTCCACTAGGCGATTCCCTGGAAAACATATTAGAGTTATTAATCAACTAGAAGAAAATTAACAATTTTTCTTCACCTCTTGATCCAAATAGCAAAAGATACTATCCAAGCCAGAGATGTGCTTACCATTCAGGATCTTCGGGACATGATACACAAGATTGTTGGTCCTTAAAATATAAAATTCAAAATCTAATCAAAAGTGGCAATGTTGTGGCCCAACAACCTGACCAGCCAATCAACACCAACCTTCTGTTGCAGCATGATACGGAGGGAGTAAACATGATCGGGTCAGGAGGTGCCAAAATATGTCCAAATCGCAAGTACATACAAAGGATAGAGGAATACCAACAAAGGAACAGAACATATGTCCTTGAATGCGAAAATCTAGAGAAGTGTATGACAGTGATACAAAAATTGGAGTCGATCCAGCATCAAGTAACTCTGTTGGCTAATCTGGTAGTGCACCAACATCAGGTTACAAGGCAACTTTTCACTCGGCTATCAGAAAGCCAAGAGAAAAAATAGGTTAACCATAATTCAAGCCTATATCCCTCCAGGATGGGCCAACTAAATGAAGAAGATCAAAGCAGGCTGAAAGGACTAGAAAAGTTGAATGATAAAATTACTAGAAGACCTCGCCAGCTGAAACATTGGTCGGATGAATGTGAAACCTCAAAGAAGAAAGATAGATTAAGAGATCGAAAACTCACCCCTCTGAACAAATCAAATGAAAAGATGCTGCACTTTCTGATAAGCGAATGAAAGATTACTAAGTTACTGCCTCCCGCAAATCCCAAGATAAAGAGTTATAATTCCACTAAGATATGTGTCGACGTCGGGATTTTTAATTTTCCATTTCCGTTAATTGTTCTTTGGTGTTCTCATTTTAGGCGAGATTTGTTTGAAAAAAATAAGTGAAAAAGGTTCGACATGTATAATGTCGACGATGGACTGTTAAGAGTCGCCAGTTGGTTTTTTAAATGGTTGTACCAACACAATCGAGAAAAGGTTTGCACATTGACCCAGTGGTGTGACACTGCTAAACGGGTCGGTGAAACCGAGATTCATTAGGGTCCGGGGACTTGGTTATGCGGAGGGAAGGTCTTAGGCACCCCCCGACATCCGTGTTACCACGGTGACCACCTCTTTTCAAGAAACTATTATCTGAATGTGTGTGTGTGTGTGTGTGTGTGTCAATGTGCTGTTACATTGAAGTAGTGCGAGGCCTCGTTTGCACCTATATACACACGGTTTGAATTTATGTAAAAATTCAGTTTATAGCAAGATATGGCAGTGATGTTTTATAAAAAAATGTTTTTCAAACCCTAATGCTCAATAGTAATTGAGACCTTTTGATACTTCCATTTTATTAAGTGTTCAGCTTGATTGATTTTATTTTCGAGATGCGAAGCATCTGTAAGAAAATAATGTACAAAATAATGCCGACTTCCTCATGGGTATGAAAACCATATGAGGAAATTCAGACACCGAATAATAATTTACAAGCTATATACAGCTGAAAATGTCCATCACGGGAACCGAATCTAGATCAAATAGGTTGAATCTGTGATCACATGATTCCTAAAGCATAATCTACCGCAATTTGTATGAAAGCGATGGCGTATATATATAAAAAGTCAGTAAGAATATATATATATATATATATATATATATATATATATATCTGAACATGATCACCAACCACGAAGCACCTCCATGGGGGATCATAAAGGTAAATAAAGTCAGAAAAGCTATCAACCGCCACGGAGGAAACTCACAAAGAGGGACGAAAACGTAAATAAAAAGTCATATAAAGCAATCAACTACCACGAAGTGAACTCCAGTGCGTGGCGAATTGCAAAGAAAGTCATAAAAGCGATTAACCACCACGGAGTAAACTCCGTGTGGGACGAAATATATATATATATATATATATATATATATATATAAAAAGCAATAAACGCACTTCGTATGTAAAATCGAGGCTCATCGAACGAGTTCGACACACAGATTCATATGTATAAGTATATATATATATATATATATATATATATATATATATATATATATATATTTTGTAAAAACGCAATGAATGTAAAATCCGGGCTCATCGAAAAGAGTTCGACACACGCTTAATATATATAAATATATATATATTAAAGCGATGAAACGCCTCCTGCATCAAGTTTAGGCTCATCGAACAAAGTTTAATACAAAGTTCATATATATATATAAATATATATATATATATATATATATATATATAAGCAAATAAACGCTCCCGGCATCAAGTTCAGGCTCAATCGAGGCATAACTCGATAATGTTAGTCCATATATAAATATATATATATATATATATATATTTATAATATATGTATATACAAACTGAAATAAAACCATGGACCAAAGTCCGGGCAAACACACGTAACACGACTCTCAACCTGAAGAAGGGTGTGTGCAAAGATGAAGAGAAAGACTTTAAAGTGTGTGAGAAGGCTTACAGTGGGCTGCCAAAGAAGACTTCTATATCTTTAAAGTGGGTAAACACTGGCTTTTGTAGGTACAAAAGTAGCTATATATGAACTCACAAGTGTTTAAAATGAGAAAGCACTCAGTATGGGGTCAGTACAGAGCAAATTAGGCAAGGCTTCCTCGCCGTTTTCTATTGCAAAATGGCCACCCCAAGCCCTGTATTTATAGAGGGTGGAGCCGCAGGTGTACTAGAGGCTACCTGGGTTTCCCCGGGTTTCTTGGGTCGGGTTGTCTCGTAGTACATGCACTCGGGCACTGTAATGTCCGCTCTGACTTTCAGAATTACAATTCTGGCATCCGATTGAGGTATCTGGGACCTATTTCGCATCAAATCGTTGTCGAGAGTTGTACAATGGCATGGGATTAGAGTTTGTACGAAGTCATTGAAGATGGGACGATGCCCTCTGGTCTTCAAGCTTCAAATTCTATCCGTTACCCCGCACAATAGTCACTCGGGATTGGTTCTCCTTGATTCTTGTGAGACATCGTTTTGTAGAGATGTGTGTATGAAATGTTTGAGACGACGTGACGTGGCATCGCGTTCCCATGATTGGGACTGAGACTGGATACCTCAGGGTTATCTCCGAGATTAATCGGTCTTCTCCGGTGTGTGTTCCGGTATTGTATCTGCACGCCTCGTGGTTATATCCGAGGTTGGATTTGTTACTCCCGGTGTGTGTTTCGGGGTTGATCTTAAAATTCGGGTAGTATCCGGAATGGATATTATGTAACAACCCTGAATTTTGAATTATCTAGAATTTAGGTTTAAAGAATTAGTTATTAATAAAATAAATTTTTATTAATACTATTATATGCTATGTGTTCATTAATCGTTCTATAACCTAGAATGATTATTAATCGGGAGGATTTTGGCTACGTGCTCGACTGAACGAGTAAGAATTTTCAAGACGAAAATAAAATTTTTCCGGGAACAAAAATATTTTCAGGGAAAAAGACGAAATAGGCACTATTCACCCGTTTCTGCTTGGAGATTTATTTTGAAATTCCGAGAAGTTATTGATTGCGTGAAATCTTGAGACGTGATGGAATATTCAATAATATTTCAGTTATGGCAAAAACAAAGTTTTCGCTTGCGGACTCAAAACCTAAGGGTTAGGGAAAGTGAGTTCCGAGAATGTAATGAGTACGTAAAATTACTAAAGTTATTATGCGTGAGAAATACGAGTATGATACGAGTTATTATACGAGTATATTGCGAAGATTAGTACGACGTATAATACGAATATCGTACGAGTTAAATACGAAGAGATTACAAGATTACGAGAAAGGAATGCGTAGAATACGATTAGTCTTAATGGACTTTGTGTTCATAGACTTTTGTAGAATCCAATTGGACTTGGATTATATCAAGCCCAATGATTTGTGAAGTTAAGCCCAAGTTAGACCCAAGAAGGATTAAGATTAAGCCCGATCCAAAGAAATTAACCGCGGATCTAACCGATGAGTCACCAGATGGGTAAAACCCATGGGGATGACCCATGGGCATAAGGGGCGGCCACTTGGCCACCAAGTAAGGGTGGTGGCCAAGTAAACTTGGTGGCTAAGTTGTTAAGGAGGTGGGAATAGTGACTTTAGGGGCGAAATGACTATTTTGCCCCTAGCTTTGGTTTTCTATAAATAGAAAGCTAGATTTTCATTTTCTAGGATTTTGAAAATCCTAGAACTTCAGAGAGAGAGAGAGAGAGAGAGAGAGAACTCGATTGGGTGAGGAAGAGGAAGAGCGTGAGCATGAATGCTCGGATCAAAAGTGTTCGAGAAATAGAAAAGCTCGCAAATCACCGGCTTTGTCTAACGGAAGAGGATTAAAGAAGAACGGTAATCCGAACCCTAGTTCTTCTAATAATTTTTTTTAAGTTTATCTGTTTAAAACATAACTTAATGAGAATAAGGATTAAAAGATATTGAGAATGATTTCATATGGTTGAAATCATGAGAAAATAAGAAATAAGAAATAAGAAATTTAGTTTATAAATTTCTTAAGCAAGTATAAGATTCGTGAGGATTTTAAGCGATCCGAATGAATATTATGAATGATTAGGTGAATTAAGTAAGGAATGGTGTTCTATAACATAAAATTCCATGAAAAAGTGAAATCGTAATCCAAAATTTTGATTAAAAATGAAGAACGAACGAAGAACGCGAAGAACATGCGAAGAACACGAAGAACGTTGTTGATGGATAAATTTAAAACCATCGTAGTGTAATTGTTGTTGATGGAAAATTTTAAAACCATCACGTATAAGTTAGATGCTTATTTCTTGGTTAGGAACATTAGAAACGTTCATGAAGAATAGATTAAAACTAATCTATGACGAAGTTATGGCGAAAATTTTGTAAAAGAAGAACGAAAATTTGAAAGTTAGTAATTGAACCCGAACGTGTAGGGTTTCATAAGAATGTATGAGAATGTATAAAATGTGAGTCGTGGACTCAAGAACGAACGAATTCCGATTTCGGATGACCGAATTACGGACGAACGAACGAAGAACGTTAAAAATGTTAAAATGAATAAAGGGTTAAGATTAAGCCAATTGAATGGCATATTAACGGATTCAGAACAAAATTATGTCCAAGGGTAATCGAAGTACGTAAGATAAGGAAGAAAATGGCTTTGGAATGACCTCGTTCCGAGTTATAATGAAGAAGTTATGAGATTTTGAAATCAGAGTCTCAAGCTTGTAAAAGACTTAGAAAAATTTTCTAGGTACACTGCAAGAGTTATGCATGATGCATAAATCGTAGTACAATTTGTGGCACCGCAACAGCCGCATACATAAGATCTAAAATCTTACGGAGTGTGGCGCCGCATCGCGGCCCACTAAGTAAGAACTCGCGCCGTAGCGCCAGTCCGGGAAGAGAGGAGAAAGAAGTAGGTCGCGCCGCAGCGTGAGAGGAAGGGAAGGGCACGACGTCGCAGCGCCGATGCAGAGTAATGCCCAGAAATGAGATTTTTAGTTCTCAGTTACTTGAGGATGTGCAAGAAATAATATGAACATAATGTTCAATTAATGTAACACTTAATCAAGTGTTTTAAACCTTTAATAAAGGTTGAACGAAAAGATTAAACGAGAATAAAAGACAAAGAATGTAGATGCGGGTTACAGAACCGATGTCCGGGGACCGTAGTCGCGATAAATGAACGTGAGGGATTGCTATGGTTGTGATTCCTTAGACGTTGGTTGACGATGTTAATGTATAACATTTTGATGTTATGACATGGCATTGAGAGATGAATGTACAGCGTTTAGACGCTGTGAACGCAACATTGTTGCGATGAACGATCGGTCTTAGCATACAGCGAACTGTATGGCTTTGACATAAAGAAAGAATAATGAAATGGGGTTCATGGGATGGATAACGATCGAAAGCAATTAAAACCTTAAGTAAAGGTTGAATGAGAGATTAAGAGACGAGCAACGTGAACGTTGAATACGTAAACGATCCTCGTGAATCGTATTCGCGTTTGGCGAACGTGCTAAGTATACCCTAGTTGTATGACTTAGACGTTGATGAATGTAGTACGTAAGATACAAATGGTATCAAGAAAGCCGTATCAAATGGTAATGAGATTAATGAAAGCCGAATGTGAATCGGATAAGAATGAATCCTGAGGTATGGCAATTACTTGCCAGAAAGCCAAAAGGAATGAGAAATTAACTTAACGAACATTATAATTTAATAATTCGTATAAGTTAAGAAAAAGTTAGTTTGTGGTACAATCGTAACCTTTGATGGTTGACATATGGGTACTGGGCTAAACAATTCCTTCAGAGAGCGAAGGTATATACGAAACTGGCAACCGATCTAACTCACTGTGATGGCAGTGTAGATGAGACGGGAACTTGTTTGTTTTTTATTTTTGGGAAACCACTCAGAGTACCATGTGGAATACTAGCAGAGAAGCGTTGTGTGCTGAGTCTTAGAGAAGTATAAGAAGAAGATAAGAATGTAAATCATCGAAGATGATGAACATTTTGAGTAAGACATCTCTGTATGTCATAAAGCCGTAAAGCGGTAAAGAAAGTTGGTCGCGTAAACTTAGTTGTAGGAAAGTGAACCTTAAGAAGTAAAGTAAAGTAAATCAATGCGTAAGTCAAGTATATGACTAATTGGTGTATGTGTTGTTTCCTTATGTGTTATATAGGGATTTGGAATGAAGCGATTCAAATAAAGTAAGTAGAGTCGCTGTCATGCGTAAAGCAAGTTTCCTAACTTCATTCATATTTTTAAATGAATGCTAGTTTCTAAAACTTCTCGGATGTTGAACTTGAGAAGTTACGTACATGTCTTGCGAATGTGTGATATTTGTACAAGGTGGTAGAACGTGATGAGGCCTTGTGCCACAATGTGAACACTTCGGTGTTTCTGTGACATGAACTATTCTATGTTTGAACTGTTCAATAAAATAATGTTATATTTATACATCAACCATTATTGTTAAGTCTGTGCTATTGATTCTATCCAGACAGAATGTGCATGAAAGAGAGTAAAGAATGAAAGTATTTCAAAGTTCATATAACTAATGTTTTAAGATGATAGGAATCAAGACCATTCCTATTATTCAAGCTACTTCGTAACCTTTGTTCGGCTATTGAAGTCTGAAAAGAATGTTTAAATTCTTGAAGTTGTATGTTCAACTGTTATGACTTGCTGGGCAATTGAATGCTCACACTTGCTTTAAATGAAAAACATTTCCAGCGAACGATGTTAGAAGAACTTAAGGATCCCGTATAGATCAAGCTGACAGTATCCAGATGAAGTGCCATTCAGAATGTGAATGAGCGAGAAGATTAAGTGAAGACTTGTAATGTAGAAAGATTAAAATTAAACTATAGACTAGTTTAATGAACTGTATGTATCCTTGGTGGCGGATAAAAGTCACTCTTGTAAGATGAAAGGAATAATGTAATTATCATTATTTGTAATGAGAAAGGTTATAAGGTTTTAGAACCTGGGAATTCAGAATGTATGTTATTATATTCAGTATATAATGATGTATGTTGGATGAATGATGTAATCGTGACGTACGGAATGCGGGTGTGAAATCAAGTCCATTCCTATTATTCAAGCTTCTTCGTAACCTTTGTTCGGTTATTGAAGTCTGAAAAGAATGTTTAAATTCCTGAAGTTGTATGTTCAACTGTTATGACTTACTGGGCAATTGACTGCTCACACTTGCTTTAAATGAAAAACATTTTCAGCGAACGATGTTAGAAGAACTTAAGGATCCCGTATAGATCAAGCTGACAGTATCCAGGTGAAGTGCCATTCAGAATGTGAATGAGCGAGAAGATCAAGTGAAGACTTGTAATGTAGAAAGATGAAAATTAAACTATAGACTAATTTAATGAACTGTATGTATCCTTGGTGGCGGATAAAAGTAACTCTTGTAAGATTAAAGGAATAATGTAATTATCATTATTTGTAATGAGAAAGGTTATAAGGTTTTAGAACCTGGGAATTCAGAATGTATGTTATTATATTCAGTATATAATAATGTATGTTGGATGAATAATGTACTCGTGAGGTACGGAATCCGGGTGTAAAGATAGACCGAATTTCGGGGAGTTACAAGTTGGTATCAGAGCTGATAGTTTATAAACCTTAGGTATGAGTACCTAAGACTATAATCGTATAGAGAAGGTTAAGAAGATCACCACGTGATCATAGTAAATCGTAGTAACAGATGAGTTGTTAAATGATGAATGATTTATAGCTAATGCTATGAATGAATGGTACTATAAAGTAGTACGGGAAGAAGAACTCAAATTGAGTTGTAAAGGATAGTATATAAATTAAAGAAAATTCGTATTAAGTAAAGAGAAAGTTAGAAGTTGTAAGATTTCAATTGAGGACTCATGTGATGGCTGAGTTGTATGAATCTTTGTATGGACAGATGTTTGTGCTTGGTGTAACAACCACTCAGTTTATTACAGTGATAATCATTGAAATTGGTCGCGCTATCAAGATGTATATAACAAGAAGGTGAATCTTTTCTCATGTATATACTTGATAGGTAGAAAATGATAAGATAGGTGTGGGTTCTTGAAACTCATACTTATGAAAAGTTTGTGACTCATAGTTATATGCTATGTTTCTGAGCCCTAAGCATATGGATAGTCCTTGATTTGTTCTTGGATTACATATTCCGAAGATAAGTTCTTAAACACATATGGTTGTGGAAAGTTCCTAAACACATAAAGTGTGGTAAGTTGATGAACTATACTAAGGTATAAGAATGTTTAGACTGAAAGTTAGTATTTTCAGTAGACTTAGCATTGAAGGTGCTAGGGGAGATTAAGTATTGTCTCAAGTAAGACAATGAAGGAAGATGGAGAATAGGATATTCCAAGTCATCTAGCTATGCTAGATTTCGAAATTTCTTGAAATCGTGCTAATGTGCGCGTTTTGGAAAAATGAAAGAATGGGTTCGACTTTTGGAACCGATGGATTTTAAAAGGAACTATTCTTGGTATGTCTATGCTAATTATTTCGGCTAGACATAAATTGATTTGAAATATCAAAATGAATTTTATATCATCAGTGCATTTGATGCAAGGATGGTAAAAGGATGGAGTTATTAATGCAATTGAACCTGGTGGGATGTGATCTTAGGATCAACAAACCGCTATGGTATGATGTATAATGACGAAGTCATAAACTGACGAAGTCCTCAACGTACTATGAAGAGTGCGGTATCATGACGTCATAAAACGTTTTGATTTATTGCGAAAGAATTTAAAGAAGTAGTCGATGTCGATTGAGTTGACTAGACGAATGTTTCAAGTTGATGTCCAATTTATTGGTATAGTCTAAGCTACTTGATTTGGCTAAGACGAATGGTAAGTCATGATTAAAAGAAAATCAACCTTTCTTTGAGAACTTGTGCCAAACCAAATTGTTTTGGTGCGGAATCTAATGATTTAGTCTGAGGAGAACATGGAAGAGGTAGTTACTTTCTTTGTGATTATAAACTGACCGTGGAAAGAAAGTTTACGGCGTCATGCTGTTTAACCTAGTAAGAGTTCATGGTCAATTTGACCCCTCAGCAAAAGTATGAAATGTTATAAAGGAATCTTTATATTCCTCGTTAATCCTTTCACTTCATGATTTTTGATAAGTTATGAAGGGTAGGGAATGTTTGAAAGATAATAACTTCTTTGAAGAGAAGTTGAGAAGAAGAGTAAGTTAAGATTTCGAGGATGAAATTCTGTGAAGAAGGGAAGAATGTGATGACCCGGGTAAGGGTTGGTTTTAAGAAATTCTGAGGACGGAATTTTTATAAGGAGGGAAGAATGTAACAACCCGGAATTTTGGATTACCCAGAATTTAGGTTTAAAGAATTAGTTATTAATAAAATGAATTTTTATTAATATTATTATGTTCTATGTGTTCATTAATCGTTCTATAACCTAGAATGATTATTAATCGGGAGGATTCTGGCTATGAGCTAGACTGAACGAGTAAGAATTTTCAAGACGAAAATAAAAAAATTTCGGGAAAAAAATATTTCTGGGGAAAAAGACAAAATAGGCATTATTCACTTCGTTTACGCTTTCGGAGATTTATTTTGAAATTCCGAAGTTATTGATTATGTGAAATCTTGAGGCGTGATGGAATATTCAATAATATTTCGATTATGGCAAAAACGAAGTTTTCGCTGCATGACTCAAAAACCTAAGGGTTAGGGAAAGTGAGTTACGAGAATGTAATGAGTACATATAATAACTAGGGTTATTATGCGTGAGAAATACGAGTATGATACGAGTATATTACGAAGATTAGTACGACGTATAATACGAATATCGTACTAGTTAAATACGAAGAGATTACGAGATTACGAGAAAGGAATGCGTAGAATACGATTAGTCATAATGGACTTTGTGTTCATAGACTTTTGTAAAGTCCAATTGGACTTGGATTATGTCAAGCCCAATGATTTGTGAAGTTAAGCCCAAGTTAGGCCCAAGAAGAATTAGGATTAAGCCTGAACCAAAGAAATTAACCGCGGATCGAACCGATGAGTCACCGGATGGGTAAAACCCATGGGGATGACCCATGGGCATAAGGGGCGGCCACTTGGCAACCAAGTAAGGGTGGTGGCCAAGTAAACTTGGTGGCTAAGTTGTTAAGGAGGTGGGAATAGTGACTTTAGGGGCGAAATGACTATTTTGCCCCTAGCTTTGGTTTTCTATAAATAGAAAGCTAGATTTTCATTTTCTAGGATTTTGAAAATCCTAGAACTTGAGAGAGAGAGAGAGAGAGAGAACTCGGTTGGGAGAGGAAGAGGAAGAGCATGAGCATGAATGCCGGATCAAAAGTGATCGAGAAATAGAAAAGCTCGCAAATCGTCGGCTTTGTCTAACGGAAGAGGATTAAAGAAGAACGGTAATCCAAACCCTAGTTCTTCTAATAATTTTCTTTAAGTTTCTATGTTTAAAACATAACTTAATGAGAATAAGGAATAAAAGATATTGAGAATGATTTCATATGGTTGAAATCATGAGAAAATAAGAAATAAGAAATAAGAAATATAGTTTATAAATTTCTTAAGCAAGTATAAGATTCGTGAGGATTTTGAGCGATCCGAATGAATATTATGAACGAGTAGGTGAATTAAGTAAGGAATGGTGTTCTATAACATCAAATTCCAAGAAAAAGTGAAATCGTAATCCAAAATATCGATTAAAAATGAAGAACGAGCGAACGAAGAACGAAGAACGAAGTTGTTGTTGATGGACAAATTTAAAACCATTGTAGTGTAATTGTTGTTGATGGACAAGTTTAAAACCATCGCGTATAAGTTAGATGCTTATTGCTTGGTTAGGAACCTTAGAAACGTTAGAAACGTTCATGAAGAACAGATTAAAACTAAGCTATAACGAAGTTATGGCAAAAATTTTGTAAAAGAAGAATGAAAATTTGAAAGTTAGTAAATGAACCCGAACATGTAGGATTTCATAAGAATGTAAGAGAATGTATAAAACGTGAGTCATGGACTCAAGAACGAATGAATTCCCAGTTCGGATGACCGAATTACGGACGAAC
Source organism: Panax quinquefolius (assembly GCA_020205615.1). Classification (NCBI taxonomy): domain Eukaryota; kingdom Viridiplantae; phylum Streptophyta; class Magnoliopsida; order Apiales; family Araliaceae; genus Panax; species Panax quinquefolius. Next base: position 86,320,451 of record CM035171.1, on the reverse strand, counting down.
GAACGAAGAACGTTAAAAATGTTAAAATGAATAAAGGGTTATATTAAGCCAATTGAATGGCATGTTAATGGATTCAGAACAAAGTTCTATCCAAGGGTAATCGAAGTACGTAAGATAAGGAAGAAAATGGCTTAGGAACGACCTCGTTCTGAGTTATAACGAAGAAGTTATGAGATTTCGAAATCAGCGTCTCAAGCTTGTAAAAGACTTAGAAAAATTTTCTAGGTTTCATGCTCGGCGCCGCAGCGCGAGTTGTGCCTTGGAGGCCGACGCCGTAACGCGTAACAATGTCCGAGGACACTGCAAGAGTTCACCGCAGCGCGAACCGTAGTACAATTTGTGGCACCGCAGCGCCATATATACAATAATCTGAAAATCTTACGGAGTGTGGCACCAAGAAGACATTATGCCCACTAAGTATGGACTCAGCATGTGCCGGGCCGATTCGGGAAGAGAGGAGAGAGAAGTAGGTCACGCCGCAGTGCGAGAGGAAGGCAAGGACACGGCGCCGTAGCGCCGGTGCAGAGTAATGCCCAGAAATGAGATTTTTAGTTCTCAGTTACTTGAGGATGTGCAAGAAAGAAATATGAACACAATGTTCAACTAATCTAACACTTAATTAAGTGTTTTAAACCTTTAATAAAGGTTGAACGAAAAGATTAAACGAGAATAAAAGAGAAAGAATGTAGATGCGGGTTACAGAACCGATGTCCGGGTACCGTAGTCGCGATAAACGAACGTGAGGGATTGCTATGGTTGTGATTCCTTAGACGTTGGTTGACGATGTTAATGTATAACATTTTGATGTTATGACATGGAATTGAGAGATGAATGTAAAGCATTTAGAAGCTGTGAATGCAACATTGTTGCGATGAACGATCAGTCTTAGCATACAGCGAACCGTATGGCTTTGACATAAAGAAAGAATAATGAAAATGGGGTTCATGGGATGGATAACGATCGAAAGCAATTAAAACCTTGAGTAAAGGTTGAATGAGAGATTAAGAGACGAGCAACGTGAACGTTGAATACGTAAATGATCCTCGTGAATCGTATTCGCATTTGGCGAGCGTGCTAAGTATACCCTGGTTGTATGACTTAGACGTTGATGAATGTAGTAAGTAAGATACGAATGGTATCTAGAAAGCCGTATCGAACGGTAATGAGATTAATGAAAGCCGAATGTGAATCGGATAAGAATGAATCCCAAGGTATGGCAATTACTTACCAGAAAGCCAAAAGGAATAAGAAATTAACTTAACGAACATTATAATTTAATAATTCGTAGAAGTTAAGAGAAAGTTAGGTTGTGGTACAATTGTAACCTTTGATGGTTAACATATCGGAGTTGGGCTAAACAATTCCTTCATAGAGTGAAGGTATATACGAAACTGGCAACTGATCTAACTCACTGTGATGGCAGTGTAGATAAGACGAGAACTTGTTTGTTGGTTATTTGTGGGAAACCACTCAAAGTACCATATGGAATACTAGCAGAGAAGCGTTGTGTGCTGAGTCCTAGAGATGTATAAGAAGAAGATAAGAATGTAAATCATCGAAGATGATGAACATTTTGAGTAAGACATCTCCGTATGTCATAAAGCCGTAAAGCGGTAAAGAAAGTTGGTCGCGTAAACTTAGTTGTAAGAAAGTGAACCTTGAGAAGTAAAGTAAAGTAAATCAATGCGTAAATCAAGTATATGACTAATTGGTGTATTGTGTTGTTTCCTTATGTGTTATATAGGGATTTGGAATGAGCAGTTCAGCGTAAGCTGTAGCTGTGCGTAAGGCAAGTTTCCTAACTTCATTCATATTTTTAAATGAATGCTAGTTTCTAAAACTTCTCAGATGTTGAACTTGAGAAGTTCTGTCTATATGCGAATGTGTGATATTTGTACAAGGTGGTAGACCGTATGAGGCCTTGTGCCACAATGTGAACACTTCGGTGTTTCTGTGAGATGAACTGTTCTATGTTTGAACTGTTCAATTAAATAATGTTCTATTTATACATCAACCATTATTGTTAAGTCTGTGCTATTGATTCTAGCCAGACAGAATGTGCATGAAAGAGAGTAGAGAATGAAAGTATTTCAAAGTTCATGTAACTAATGTTTTAAGATGATAGGAATTAAGACCATTCCTATTATTCAAGCTGCTTCGTAACCTTTGTTAAGTTATTGAAGTCTGAAAAGAATGTTTAAATTCTTGAAGTTGTATGTTCAACTGTTATGACTTGCTGGGCAATTGAATGCTCACACTTGCTTTAAATGAAAAACATTTTCAGCGAACGATGTTAGAAGAACTTAAGGATCTCGTATAGATCAAGCTGACGGTATCCAGATGAAGTGCCATTCAGAATGTGAATGAGCGAGAAGATCAAGTGAAGATTTGTAATGTAGAAAGATGAAAATTAAACTATAGACTAGTTTAATGAACTGTATGTATCCTTGGTGGCGGATAAAAGTCATTCTTGTAAGATGAAAGGAATAATGTAATTATCATTATTTGTAATGAGAAAGGTTATAAGGTTTTATAACCTGGGAATTCAGAATGTATGTTATTATATTCAGTATATAATGATGTATGTTGGATGAATGATGTACTCATGACGTACGGAATCCGGGTGTGAAGATAAACCGAATTTTGGGGCGTTACATATGAACTGTCTTTCAGGGTTCCCTCTTGAAAGACGAATTTGTCTTCCTGCAATGTTAGTGACAGGTGTACAGAAAATTTTGAGTGTCTACAGATGCCCCTCTTTATCATACTCATTCAAGGTAATGCATAGGTAGGATAAAGAATCCTAGACACTTGAAATGCAACAAGACAAACATGGTACTATATGTAGCAACATGATGCAAATGTATGATGCATGTGTACGGGGTTGTAACCCAACATGCTGGGGATGATTGCTGGCTCCCTGTTGCCTCAACTGGGGATTGGCAATGATGACCAGATTGGATGTGTAATCTGAATCTGTTAGGATGTTGATGTTGGGGTTATCACCAAATTCCTGGATCCTTGATAACGACTTAATCCTGAAGATGTACCTCTTATGTGTAAGAGATCTGTGGGGATAAAGTTTGGTCATTTGAGGATGTGTATAACATATTCCATCATCGATCCTCCTTGATGACGTTGACCTTTCCAGGTTGGTATCGCCAGGACATGTCAAGATTCTATTGGATTTACTGCCAACAACAGATGCCGTCAGGGATGCCTAACCTTCGTCGACTTGTACTTAACTGACATGTGAATCAACAGATGAAAACCCTGTGGGATAAACTGTCAAGGCTGCTTGACCTTCGCTGATGTGTGAATCAAGGGCTGATACTCTGTGGGTAGATTGTCAAGGTTGCTTAACCTTCGCTGACGTGTGAATCAACGGAACATTGGGTTGTGACCCCTGCCGGGGATCCGCTAAGGAATATGAGTAATCGAGCATGAAATCCTCGAATAGCTCTCGAGCTTTGATAGGTTTAATCGCCATCGGCTGAGATAACTTCAAGGCTGCTTGACCTTCATTGATATGTGTGTCAACGGCTGAATGTGTGTTTTAATCCCCTGTCGGGGCTTCACGTTGTAACCACTGTCGGGGATCTACGTTGTAACCCCCGTCGGGGATCACGTTGATCTTTTAAGGTAATGACCCAGAATTGGCGACATTAAACCTGCACGAGGTATTGCCGGATATGATTTGTAACAAATGAGATCATTGGCAGGGTATACCTCGTATTCGGGTGACTACCAATGAGTGATGTATAGACTCAAAGTTCCATTTGAGAAGACCAGGATTGTAGGCTATTTTGCTCAATTGCGTGGCATTTTTATTCCCAATTTGACCTTTCTAGTCTGTGAGAACTCCTTTGTAACTCGAACTGGACCGAGCCGAAGGGGTAGGGTTTTCCGATTTGGGACCCAGGAGTTGACTCCTACTCTGGAGAAGTATGCACGATTGACGATGCTGTCGCTGGACAGACCTTGCGTACACATTTCTTTGGGGGACATGAGTCGATGGTTCATGACCCTCACTAGATTGAGGCGCAGAATGGTGCAAGATAAGCGTACATCGAGCCACGTTATATCCCAGTATTTTTTGTTTGACAGATTTGGCTCTGAGGATAGTTATGCACGATATTCCGGGGATTTCACCACATCGGAGGATCATTGGCGTTTAGCAAGGATCGATGTACTGCTATTATGCGTGCTATCGTATGTCTATATGCCACGATACGTGGATGAGATAGACATTGGTGTCATCATGGCAGTGAGAGCTCTCAGGGAGGGTCGCACCATTATACCTATGATTATAGCAGAGACCTTGCGGTCAGCCTCCTACTGTTGCACTTATGACTGAAGTGTTCACGGGCAGCTCGGTCATGCTATATGTGTCGTTTATGTCCCACTTGAGACTAATTGGCACTCTTAGATGGCATAGGTACTGGTTCACCCATTATATAGAAATGTCGTACTCCTTTCAGTCATCGGAGTGTACAAATACTATGTCTTGGTCCTTATTATTGGCGGATATCAGAGATCCATTTGTCATATTGTCGTGCTCGTGGCTTAGCTCACCATATAGCTTTATTACTCATGCTATGGGCATGGATTATCTCCCTCTGGATGGTTTGAGGGGCGTGACTACTTATCACCCGCTGGCCGTGATGTCGCAGTTTGACTAGTTTCAGGACTTTCATCCTTTCGAGGGGGCGATAGGTTAGCGTTCAGCTTCTCGCTATCTTTCAGCAGAGGACCGATCCTGTGTGTATGCATGTTGGGATCAGCGTGAGATAGGTGATTTTTCTATTAGTCATCCAGGTTGTTCTGCAGAGTATTTCGCATGGATGGAGACAAAAATTTTATCGGCTGCGGTAGTATTCGCAGTACCGGATATTGATTCAGACGATGTAGAGCCCATGGAGGACATCGATTCCCACATCGAGGAGGAGCCAGTCTTTGGATTGCAAAGATCTCTTCTAGATTCTCCCAATGCAAAGATCTTGTTGTGATTCAAAGAATCGGCCTGATGCACCTTGAAAGCGTAGTCTTCATCTGATGACCTTCGAGGGAGATCAGGCTCGATCTTTGATGTTGAATGCCCTTGATGGGAGAGACGTAGCTCTGTTAGAGAGAGACGAGGCATTAGCTTGCAGAGATGTCGCTGTTGCTGAGCGGGATGAGGCCAGATCAGCCAGCGATGTAGTGATAGTTGAGCGGGATAGTGACATATCTGCCCCGGATGTAGCCGTCACAGATATTACTGTAGTGAGGTCCCTTTCCACTGGCATGATTGCAGAGATGAGCACTTACATCGATGAGCATATGGTCACCATGCAGATGGCAGCAAATCTGTTAGTTCATGTGGATATTTTTGTACAGGAGCCACAATTTCACCTCCTTCTTCTGAGAAGGATGCCATGTTGGGCTTATTAGCTCGTATATACCCTGACTTGTAGATGAGCTTGTATTTTCCTGTACAGACTAGCTTAGCCATTTTGTCTTGTACAGTTTACAATGTGTATATCAAATAACATTATATATATGGTAGGGAAATATATTTTTGATCACTTCCCTTTTAGATATGCTTTACTACTTGCTTGATATTTTGCATGTTGCTTCAGGGCTTGTGATATTGATGTATTCTGAATTCCTCCTTGAGGGATGGACAATGAGATGTCTCTGGACAGTTCAGAATAGATCATCGATCTGTATGTATCCCTACCATCTTTGGTGTCTTGGGACTGGTTTCTGCATGGAAATATGGAGATGAATTTGGCTTTCCTCTCTGAGATTGACCGCACCACAGATGGTCGCCAGTACTTCTATTTAGGAGAAGCCTAGTTAATTCCATTTCTTATGGATTGGTGTTGCTCTTCAAGGTATGACCACAGCTTAGATGGTCGCCGAATCTCGTATTTGGGAGGAGTTCAGGTAATTCCATCCCTTTGATTTGAAGCCAATAAAATGTAGTGGATTGATGTTTGATCCTAGTACCAACTGACAAGGGTTTGTGTTTTGGTAAGGGGTGAGACCGCACTATGAATGGCTGCCTACGTACTCCTATTGAAGAGGAGATCAGGTCTGCGTAGTTCGAACCTGGTGTAAGAGGTTCAATACTGTATGTGGCAGAAATGGTGTAGGAATGTTTTTGATGTTTTTTGTTTTTATAAGGAAAAGGGTAGAAATGTTTTTGTTGTTTTTGTTTTATTGCGATTGGGCCATATGAAATGGTTACCTACGTACTCCTATTGAAGAGGAGATCAGGTCGACGTAGTTCGCCCCTCAGGGTGAGATGAAAAGCGTGATCCCATGTGCAAGTTAGATTGCAGGGAGGAGAAAGTTTAATCCTAGGTTGAGGATAAACTGCAGGTATGAGAAGTTTGATCCCATGTATGGGTAGCCAAACTGCAAACGCGAGAGGTTCAATCCGTAGGGGGGATGACCTGAGTCGTAGGAACGCAGAGAAGCCAGGCTGCTGGTTTGAAAAGTATGTTTTCCCTGAGGGGCAACGTGTGGAAGAGTTGTATGTGGTAAGAGGGTAAAAGAACCGGAATGACTGGTGATTTGATGGTCCAACACCATGATGTTTGCTTGATGATCACCTCAGACATAGTACTGTTTCACGGCGTCCGAGTTGATGAGTTGTGGAAATTCATCGCCGACCATTTCTTGCAATCTGAGAGCGCCTCCTGTCAATACTTCCTTGACAACAAACGGGCCTTCCCAGTTAGGAGCGAATTTTCCATTAGATTGATCTTGGTTGTCAATGATCTTCTTCAAAACCAAGTAGAGACAATTGGTGATACTTGTCTTGTACCCATTGGTCTTCATACAGCTGAGCGTCTATTAACACTCTGAGGGATTCCATTTCAACTTCTATGGGGAGCACTGCTTCCACCCCATAGGTTAATGCGTAAGGGGTTGCCGTAGTGGAAGTGCGCATTGATGTTCTGTAGGCTAACATAGTAAGAGGCAACAAGTCAGGCCAATCTTTGTGATTGGTGGACATCTTTTGCATGATCTTCTTAATGTTTTTGTTAGCCGCTTCAACAACACCATTCATCTTCGGACGATAGATGACAGAGTTAAGATGTTTGATGTGGAATTTACTGCATAATTCCTCCATCATTTTGTTGTTGAGGTTCTTAGCATTGTCTAACACAATCACCTCTGGTTGTCCATATCGACAAACGATATTGTTTCTGATGAAAGCAATGATGACTTCTTTGGTAACCCTGGGGAAGGAGGCTGCCTCTACCCACTTGGTGAAGTAGTCGATCATGGTTAAGATAAATCGATGTCCATTACTGGATTTAGGCTCAATGGGCCCAATAACGTCCATTCCCCACATTGAGAAGGGCCAAGGCAAACTCATATTATGGAGTTTCCGTGGAGGGGCGTGTATAGCATTCCCATGAATCTGGCACTGGTAGCATCTCCTGACGTGGTCATTGCAATCAGCTTTGAGAGATAGCCAATAATATCCTGTCCTAAGGACTTTCTTGACAAGGAGGGGGCCACTCATGTGGGGTCCACAGACTCCACCATGGATTTCATCCATAAGCCTTTGGGCTTGATCTTTGTCTAAATATATGAGGAGACCTAGTCCTGCATCTCTTTTGTAGAGCGTATCTCCACTCAAGTAGAATTTCATAGCAAGTCGATGGATCCGCCTTTTCTTAGTCAGGCTCACCTCAGCGGGTTTAGATCCATCTCGTAGGTACTCCTTGATATGCTGATACCAAGGATATTGGATGGGAGGTAGCTCATCCGATACTTCTCAAACGTAATTCCCATAGCTAGGTTGGGGCCTTGTGCAGGGAAATTTTGACGTTTGGCAAGTGTCCCTTGTCTGATATGCGAATCAAGGAAGCTAAAGTTGCTAACGCGTCCGCAAAGTCATTCCTATTATGAGGAACGTGTAGAAAGGAGATTTCTTCGAACTCCAAAACCATCTGTAAAACTTACCGATGGTAGGGCAGAAAATGTAGTTCCTTGGTTTGATAGATTCTGGTGGATTGTCTGATTACCAACTCGATCTCCAAAGACAAGATTAACACTTTGATGCCCTTGAACGGGCAAGTTTTTAGCCACAATGAGATAGCCTTCATACTCACCGTGTGTTGTTGGTGCCGACAAATCAGTAATTTGACCATGACGGATACCGCTCCCCGTGCAGATACTAGAATCGCTCCAGCTCGTAACCTTCCATATTAACACTCCATCAAAATACATCTTCCATGATTGGGCGATATCGTCTTCGATGTTGTTCTTTGAATCGTCATTATTCCTTCATCCGGGAAGTATGTTTCCAAGGGTTTAAAGTCCCCTGAAGGTGTGGCGACCAGTTGATCCGCAATTCCTTGACCTTTGATGGACTTTTGAGTCACATATACGATGTCAAATTGTTGTAGGATCAACTGCCATATGGACAGCTGGCAATTTAACATGGGTTTATTGAACACGTATTTGAGAGGATCTACGCGGGATATGAGATGGGTATCGACGTCGGGATTTTAGGGTGTCCCTTTCCGTTACTTGTTCTTTGGTGTTCTCATTTTAGGTGAGATTTGTTTGAAAAAACAAGTGAAAAAGGTCCGACATGTATGATGTCGACGATGGGACTGTTAAGAGTCGCCAGTTGGTTTTTTAAATGGTTGTACCAACACAACCAAGAAAAGGTTTGCACATTGACCCAGTGGTGTGACACTGATATACGGGTCGGTGAAACCGAGATTCGTTTAGGGTCCGGGGACTTGGTTATGCGGGGGGAAGGTGTTAGGCACCCCCCCGACATCCGTGTTACAATGGTGACCGCCTCTTTTCAAGAAACTATTATCTGAGTGTGTGTGTGTGTGGGTCAATGTGCTTTTATATGGAAGTTGTGCGAGGCCTCGTTCGAACCTATATACATAGGGTTTGAATTTATGTAAAAATTTAGTTTTTAGCAAGATATGGCAATGATGTTTTATAAAAGAGGTTTTTCAAACCCTGATGCTCAATAGGAATTGAGACCTTTTACACTCCCATTTTTATTCAGTGATCGGCTTGATTGATTTTATTTGACGGATGCGAGGCATCCGTACAAAAATAATATATAAAAATAATGCCGACTTCCTCGTGGGTATGGAAACCATCTGAGAAAATTCAGACATCGCAGAATAATTTGCAAGCCGCTTACAGCTGAAAATGTTCATCACGGGAACCGAATCTAGATTCAATTGGATGAATCTGTGATCACATGATTCCTAGGCTCACAAGGTACTGCAGTTTATATGAAAGCGATGGCGCGGTATATATATAAAAAAGTCAGTAATATATATATATATATATATATATATATATATATATACAGACAGGATCACCAATCACGAAGCACCACCATGGGGGATAAGAAATGTAAATAAAGTTATTAATGCGGTCAACTACCACGAAGTAAACTCTAGGCAGGACGAAACGTAAAGAAAGCTGTAAAAGCAATCAACCACCATGAAGTAAACTCCAGGTGGGACAATATAAATATATATATATAAGCAATAAACGCACCGGATGTAAAATCCAGGTTCATCGAATAGAGTCCGACCACAGTTCATATATATAAATATATATATATATATATATATATATATATAAAAGCGAGTAAATGCACCAGACCGAAGTCTAGGCTCATCGAACAAAGTCCGACAATAGTTCATAAATATATATATATATATATAAGGGAGTAAACGCACCAGACCGAAGTCTAGGCTCATCGAACAAAGTTTGACACACAGTTAATATATATAAATGTAAATATATATATATATATATATATATTAAAGCAATAAACGCTCCAGACCGAAGTCTAGGCTCAATTGAGTCATAACTCGATAATGTTAGTCAATATATATATAAATATATAATATATATATATATATACAGACTGGAATGAAACCACGGACTGAAGTCCGGGCAAAAGCAAGCAACACGACTCTCAACGTGTAAAAGGGTGTGTGCAAAGATGAAGAGAAAGACTCTAAAGTGTGTGAGAAGGCTTACAGCTGACTGCTAAAAAAGGCTTCTATATCTTTAGAGTGGGTTAACACTATCTTTTGTGGGTACAAAAGAGGCTATATATGAGCTCACAGGTGTTTGAAAGTGGGAAATACACTGTATGGGCGAGTGCAGAGCAAATTATGCATTGTTTCTCCGTCTTTTTCTCTTAGAAAATTAGCACCCCAAGCCCTCTATTTATAGACAATATGAGCCACAAGTGTACCTAAGGCTGAGCCGCAGGTGTACCAGAGGCAACCCGGGTTAGCCCGAGTTTTTTGGGTCAGGTCGTCTCGAAGTACGTGCACTCAGGCACTGTAATGTCCACTCAGATTTTCATAACTGCAATCCAGGCATCCGTTTGAGGTATACAGGACATATTTTGGACCGCCGTTGTCGAGAGTTGTACGATGGCATGGGATTAAAGCTTGTGCGAAGTCATTGAAGATGGGACAATGTCCTCCGGTCTTCAAGCTTCAACTTTCATCTGTTACCCCGCACAATAGTCACTCGGGATTGGTTAGCCTTGTGGGACATCGTTGTGTAGAGACGTGATGTGGCATCATGTTTGACGAGATGACGATATTGCCCCTCACCAGTGTTATTGCCAGATTGAGCCGATAAAGTAGACGTTGCTCAGACTTCACTGAAATTGGACTGTTGCAATTGTTGAAGGTCCTCATTGTCATCTTTGAGGTGTGTCTGTCTTCCCGATGTTATTGCCGAGTTGGTGTAGTGTATCTCGTTGTGAGTGTCGAGATTGAAGCTGGTCACATTTGAAACAAGCATTTCTAGGGTTATCTCCGAAACTGCATTCCTTGGGGCTATCACCAAGGTTTGTGGCTATTCCCATGGTTGGGACTGAGACTGAATACCTCGGGGCTGTCTCCGAAATTAATCGGTCTTCTCCGGTGTGTGTTTCGGTATTGTATCTGCAGGTCTTGGGGTTATCTCCGAGGTTGGATTTGGTTACTCCCAGACTGCGATCCGGGGTTTGATGCTGAACTTCTGGTAGTATCCGGTATTGATTTGGATTATCTTTCAGGGTTCTCTCTTAAAAGACGAATCTGTCCTCCTGCAATGTTAGTAACAGTGGTACAGAAAATTTTGAGTGTCTACAGATGCCCCTCTTTATCATACTCATGCATGGCGATGCATGGGTAGGATAAAGAATCCTAGACACTTGAAGCGCAACAAGATAAACATGGTACTATGGGTAGTAAAATGATGCAAATGTATGATGCATGTGTACGGGGTTGTAGCCCAACATGCTGGGGATAATTGTTGGCTTCCTGTTGCTTCAACTGGGGATGGGCAATGATGACCGGATCTGGTGTGTAATCCGAATCTGTTAGAATGTTGGTGTTGGAGTTATCACCAAATTTCTGTGTTTTTTGATAACGATTTGATCCTGAAGATGCACCTCTTATGTGTAAGAGATCTGTGGGAATGAAGCTTGATCTGTTTGAGGATGTGTATAACATATATCATCATCTATCCTCTTTGATAATGTTGACCTCTCCTGGTTAGTATCGCCAGAATACGCCACGATTCTGTTGGATTTACTGCCAACAATAAATGCTGTCAGGGGTGCCTGACCTTCGTTGACGTGTAAATCAACGGCTGAAACATCCTGTGGGATATACTGTCAAGGGTGCTTGACCTTCGCTGTCGTTTAGATCAATTGAGCATTACGTTGTGACCCCCGCCGAGGATCCCCAGGGGAATATGAGCAGTTGGGTATGAGAACCTCGAATAGCTCTATAGCTCTGATAGGTTTAAACGCTATTGGCTGAAATGATGTCAGGGTTGCTTGACCTTTGTTGATATGTGTGTCAATGGCTGAGCATGCGTTGCTACTCCCGTCGGAGATATACGTTGTAACCCCCGTCGGGGATCTACTGGGGACGCATGAGTACGTACGCAACTATCGAACGGTTCTCATTGCTTCGATGGGTTTACTTGCCATCGACTGAAATAACGTTAAGGCTGCTTGACCTCCGGTGATAGAAATGTCAATGGATGAATGTGTTGTAACCCCCACCGGGGATCTACGTTGTAATCCCCGTCGGGGATCTACGTTGTAACTTCCCGTCGGGGACCTATTTTGGGTAACAACCCAGAGTTGGCGGCATCGGACCTGTACGAGGTATTGCCAGATGTGATTTGTGACAAATGAGATCATTGGCAGGGTATACCTCGTGTTTGGGTGACTACCAATGGGCGACGTATAGATTCAAAGTCTCATTCGAGAAAACCAGGATTGTATGTTGTTTTGCTCAATTGCGTGGCATTTTTATTCACGATTTGACCTTTCTAGTCCGTGAGAACTCCGTTTCAACTCGAACTGGACCGAGCCGGAGGGGTGGGACCCACATAGAGGAGCCGTAGGTGCACACCTCTCATACCATGGTGTGAGCTGCGGCCCAAGGCGTCAGATGATAAATCCTGCGCAATGACCTTCCAGAAGTTCATTTTCAACTCATTTCGCATAGAGAAAACCGCGAGCCATCTTCAAATCTGCTGAGTTCGGGCTGCTTTCTGCAAATTCTGTCACCGTACAAGTGTTCTACACTATCCTGGTAACGTATGCATGTATTTTTCTCGGTTTACATCCGGATTGGATTGTGAGTTATCGCATCGAAATGCATCTAAACACATAGTAGTGATTATGTATGCAAAATGACTTGATAAAAATATTCAACATAGTAAACGTTAGTATTAAACCATCTTTGAACATAATGATGTGAAAAATTTGACTTAAGACGATCAATTGGCACCTTTTACTGCTATTTTTGTCTATTTGAGGTCCAATGAGCAAAAGGTAGAAAGACAAAGTACTCCTAGCATTGAGGTTGGCTTTATGCATGATGTTTTTGATTTATTATGCATATATTATGTATATGACTTTGGGGCAAGTGTGCTACTGAATGGCCACCTAGACATGCCTGTGCACATGTGGATAGTCATATTTTCAAAGGGGACTATGGCAAAAAAATTTCCAAATGTAGGCATTGGGTAGTCATGCATTTTAACTCTATTATATGTTAAAGTAAATGCATGCATATAGTCATAAAATGCATTTTAAAATGCTCCAGGTAAGAAAATACCACACCCTTTCTGAGGTGTTTTGGAGACTTGTTGTCCAGATATTATGGATCCGGATCAGCCGAGCAGCTCTTACAGGACCACTTCTGGCATATGGAGGAGGGCTTCTGAAGTGCCTCATCCCCGTTCTGTCAGACAGCCTAGTCGGTTGGTGGAGGCCGTGATACATCCTGTTCAGGTAGATGTTCCAGACGTTGAGGATGAGGAGGCAGATATTCCGATTGAGGATCCCGCTCCTGCTGCACATGTCCCTCGCAGGGAGCTTCCGAGCATTCAGGTGGTGAACCCAGAGTTATTGGGTGATTTGGGTAGACATCCATCGATGTACTTGCATGCTAACGAGGTATGGCATTAGACTTTGATCTTCCTTCTTTCTTATTGATGAGGATTTAAAGGGTTCTGATGTTGATCTGCATTTCATGCAGGTTCCAGGATTTACACAGCCTCGAGGGAACTGGTTTAGCATCCACTCCATGTACCAAGCGCTTCATCCTGACTACAGAGCAGTAGTGCATGAGTGGGGATTTTGGGCATTTTTCTCCATCCTTCCCCGTCGTTGTCCCTGGGGTTACCTCAGGGCTTTGTCTGAGCGATAGTTTCATCAGACTCAGTCACTCCATCTGCTGGATTGCGAGGTGATGATGACGCCTATGGATTGGCGATTTATCACATGTATGGAGTTTGGAGGGGAGCCATTGCCTTGCACGGTGAATATTACCCCTACTATCGTCAGATCCTTATTAGGAGTTCCAACGGAGGCGCTCAAAGGCAGGACTGTCCGTTCAGGTCCTTTGAACGTAGATGTTATGAGCTGGCTATTGAGTGAGCCCATGCCTGATGATGTCAGGATCAGGGATCGCGTTCTGCGGCAATTGTTCCTGATGATCATTCGAGGCTGCTTCATAGCAGATAACTCTTCCACGGTATCTTTCGCTTTGGTCAGCACCACACGCGATGTGGACCGTATTGGAGAGTACGATTGGGGATCTTACACCTTTGCCTATTTCCTCCGAGGCATGCGTCTGTGTTCACAGGGTTTGACTGAGGCTTGGCTAGGATTTTACCCATTTCTGCTAGTGAGTATTTCTCTTGTCTTTTTCCATTCAGAAGTTAAGAGTGTTTACTGATAGCAGATGTTTTGCCATTGTGTTGGCAGTTTTGGGCCTATGAGAGGCTCCCATGTTTGCGTCCTGTGAGTGTGTTAGGTTTAGATACCTATCCACGAGGACGACGATGGCACCATTCTATTTTGTCGGAGGTCCCTGTAGCTGAGGGCTTCACTCACTGCCGCATACAGCTGGAGTTGCTGACGGCTGACGCCATCACATGGATTCCCTACTCAGGGGAACATTTGACCATTGGTTTTGAGGATGGACACCCGACTGGAGTCAAGTATTTGATTTCCACCAGGGAGAGTTCCTCTCCTCACAGATGGAGGCTGGGAGCTCTATCTAGGAGAGCGTGTTATTAGGAGCACCACAGGGGAGATCCGTATACTGATCTTGCCTCCTGCCAGGCGTCATTGGCCCGTATCACAGCCACCCGTCAGTGATATTCCATTGTTGGGAGTTAACGGTTTTGCTTTATCAGAGGGTCCATGTACTCAGGAGATATTCCAACGTTGGTGGCTCCCTCGCACTATTGGAGCCCAGTCCCGTGCCACACAGTTTATGGGGGACATGGTTCCAGGATCTTTGATGATGACGAATTGGGTAGCTTGTGTCCGAGCTCCGACTCATATCACCCAGATTGATAGTTTGACCCGGCAGTTGGATCAGGCACATGTATTTATTCAGCATTTGGGCAGAGATCCAGCAGAGGTGGAGTCATTTGTTCCTTCCAGCTCAGGTGCTGGCCCCTCAAACGACCCATTTGGTTTTGCCCGCGCAGATCCTCCTCTTTATAGGCCTGACATCCCTGTTGATAGAGATCTAGTGACTCAGGAGGAGTTATATCAGGTGGACAGGATTGAGGATGTGGACATCGAGACCCTGGTCTTCTTCTGATGTATATTCTCGTTATATCTTTTGATAGGCCTCTGTTAGATACTGGGTGGCTGTTTCCCATTCTCGCTATATCTTTTGATAGGCCTCTGTTAGTAGTAGGGCGTCTGTGCCCCATTCTTATATATTTATAGCTGTACAGAGCTAATGTATTAGATGATGATATATTTAGGAATGTATGCACCATTTTTTGATTCCATATATCATATTGCCATCCATTATCTGTTATGCATGTATCATGTTATGCATATGTATGTATGTCCAGAGATATTCAAAGCATTGACCTGGATGGTCTTATGACCACGCCCACACAGATGTCTTCTTGACGGTTAGCCAGTATAGATCATACCCCACCGTCGCGGTGGGATTGGGTATCGATCGTGATGCGATAACATGTCACCGCCAGATAGGGTGATCAGAGATCTATTCTTTGCAAAGACATACCATGACCCTTTTGGCTTTTCGGGTTCTGCGAGATTTGTAGATGGGATGCTTTAGAGCATTGGCTACACGATAAAGGTGTATTCCATTTTGGCACCCATGAGTTGACTCCTACTTTGGAGGAGTATGCACGTTTGATAATGCTGCCCCTAGACAGACCTTGCGTGCATATGGCTTTGGGAGACATGAGTAGACGGTTCATGACTCTCACAGGATTGAGGCGCAGAGTAGTGCAAGATGAGCTGACATCTGGCCATGTGATATCTCAACGTTTTCTGTATGACAGATTTGGTGCGGAGGATAGCTACTCACGACATTCCGGGGATTTCACCGTGTCGAAGGATCATTGGCGTTTGGCCAGAGTTGATGTACTAATGCTATGTGTACTGTCATATGTGTACATGTCGCGGTATATGGATGAGATAGATATAGGCGTTATCATGGCCGTGAGAGCTCTCAAGGAGGGTCGTACCATTGTGCCTATGATCATAGCAGAGACTCTGCGGTCAGCATCCTACTGCTGTACTTACCCGTCAAGAGTGTTCACTGGGAGTTGGGTCATGCTGTATGTGTGGTTTATGTCACACTTGCGACCGGTTGGTACCCTTGGACGGCATGTGTATTGTTTCTCCCATGATGTGGCCATGTCATAATCCTTTCAGCTATCAGAGTGTATAGATGCTCAGTCCTGGTCTGCATTTTTGGCAGACATCATAGATCCATTTAGCATATGGCTGTGCTCGGGGCTTTGCTCACCATACAACTTCATTACTCACGCTCCGGGCATGGATTTCCTCCCTTTGGAAGATGTAGAGCCTGCGAAGGACATTGATACCTACATCGAGGAGGAGCCCGCTGCTGGGTTGCCAGCATTTCTTCTAGATTCTCCTAGTACTAGTACTTTTGTGATTCAACACTCGGCACAGTACTTAGAGTAGAGTCTTCATCTGATGACCTTTGAGAAAGATCAAATTCGATCTATGATGTCGACCGCTCTTGATGTGAGGGACGCCGCCCTATTGGAGAGAGACGAGGCATTGGCTCGTAGAGATGCTGCCGTCGCTGAGCAAGATGAGGCTATATTAGCTAGAGATGCAGTGATTGTTGAGCTGGATAGTGCTATATCTGCCCGGGATGTAGCCATCACAGATAGCACTGCAGTGAGGTCCCTTACTACTGGTATGATCGTAGAGATGAGCACTTATATTGATGAGCATATGGTCATCATGCAAATGGCTACAAATCTGTTGGGTCGTGTGGATATTCTCGTACAGGAGACCACAGCTTCACCTCCATCTTCGAAGAGGGATGCCATGTTGGGCTTGTTAGCATGCATATACCCTGACTTGTAGATGAGCTTGTATTTACCTGCACAGACTATCTTAGCCATTTTGTCCTACACAGTTCACATTGTATATATATCAAACAGCATTATATATGATAGGGAAATATATTTTTGGATCACTTCCCTTTTAGACATGCCTTGCTTTTTGCTTGATATTTTGTCTACTGCTTCAGGGCTTGTGGTCTTGATGTACTCTGAATTCCTCCTAGGTGGATGGACATTGAGTTTTCTCTGGATAGTTCAGAATGGATCATCGATCTATGTATCCCTACCATCTTTGGTGTCTTGGGACTTGTTTCTGAATGGAGACTGTGGAGAGGAATGTGGCTTTCCTCTCAAAGATTGACCGCACCACAGATGTTCGCCAGTACTTCTATTTAGGAGAAGCCTAGTTAATTCCACCTCTTATAGTTTGGTGTTACTCTTCGAGGTATGACCGCAGCTGAGATGGTCACCGAATCTCCTATTTGGGAGGAGTTCAAGCAACTCCATCCCTTTGGTCTGAAGCCTAATGAAATGTAGTGGATTGAAAGAGAATCCCAGTACCAGTTGACAATGGTTTGTGTTTTGGTAGGGGGTGAGACCGCACCATGAATGGCTGCCTACGTACTCCTATTGAACAGGAGATCAGGTATGCGTAGTTCGAACCTGGTGTAAGAGGTTCAACGCTGTATACGGCTGACATGGTGTAGGAATGTTTTTGGTTGTTTTTGTGAGGAGAAGAGGGTAGAAATGTTTTTGTTGTTTTTGTTTTATTGCGACTGGGCCATATGAAATGGTTGCCTACGTACTCCTATTGAAGAGGAGATCAGGTTGACGTAGTTTGCCCCTCAGGGTGAGATGAAAATCTTAATCCCATGTGCAGGTCAGAGTGCGGGGAGGAGAAAGTTTAATCCTAGGTTGAGGATAAACTGCAGGTATGAGAAGTTTGATCCCATGTATGGGTAGCCAAACTGCAAGTGTTAGAGGTTCAATCCGCGGTGGGATGACCTAAGTTATGTGAGCGTAAAGGAGAAAGCCAGGCTGCTGGCTTGAAGAGTATGTTTCCCTGAGGGGCAAAGTGTAGAAAAGTTTTTATGTGGTAAAGGGTTAAAGAACCGGAATGACTGGTGATCTGATGGTCCGACACCAGGGTGTTTGTGAATTACTTCAGACATAATACCGTTTCATGGTGTCTGAGTTGATGAGTTGTGGAAATTCATCGCCATCCATTTCTTTCAATCTGAGAGCGCCTCCTGTCAATACTTCCTTGACAATAAACGGGCCTTCCCAGTTAGGAGCGAATTTTCCTTTAGCTTGATCTTGGTTGTCAAAAATCTTCTTCAAGACCAAGTCATGTTGTTTAAACTGCCGTAGCCGGACTTTTTTGTTGTATGATCTGGCGATCATTTGTTGATATAACTGACCATGAAAGATAGTCGCGGTTCGCCTTTCGTCTATTAGAGACAATTGGTGATTCCTTTCTTGTACCCATTGGTCTTCATCCAGCTGAGCGTCGATCAACACTCTGAGAGATTCCATCTCAACTTCTATGGGGAGCACTGCTTCCATCTCATAGGTTAAAGCGTAGGGGGTTGCCCCAGTAGAAGTACGCATTGAAGTTTTGTAGGCTAACAGAGTATGAGGCAACATGTCAGGCCAATCTTTGTGGTTGGCGGACATCTTTTGCATAATCTTCTTGATATTTTTGTTAGCTGCTTCAACAGCACCGTTCATCTTCGGACGATAGATGACAGAGTTCAGATGTTTGATGTGGAATTTACTGCATAATTCCTCCATCATTTTGTTGTTGAGGTTTTTGGTATTGTCTGACACAATCACCTCTGACTGTCCATATCGACACATGACATTGTTTCTGAGGAAAGCAATAATGACTTCTTTAGTGACCCTGGGGAAGGAGGCTGCTTCTACCCACTTGGTGAAGTAGTCGATCATGATGAAGATAAATCGGTGACCATTACTGGATTTAGGCTCGATAGGTCCGATAACGTCCATTCCCCACATTGAGAAGGGCCAAGGAGAACTCATATTATGGAGTTCCCGTGGAGGGGCGTGTGTAGCATTCCCATTAATTTGGCACTGATAGCATTTTCTGACGTGGTCGTTGCAATTAGCCTTGAGAGATAGCCAATAGTGTCCCGTCCTGAGGACTTTCTTGACAAGGAGGGGGCCACTCATGTGGGGGCCACAGACTCCACCATGGATTTCATCCATAAGCCTTTGGGCTTGATCATTGTCTAGACACCTGAGGAGACCTAGTCCTGCATCTCTTTTGTAGAGTGCATCTCCACTCAAGTAGAACTTCATAGCAAGTCGATGGATCCGCCTTTTCTCAGTCGGGCTCGCCTTAGCGGGTGTAGATCCATCTCGTAGATATTCCTTGATATGCTGATACCAAGGAGGTTGGATGGGAGGTAGCTCATCCGATACTTCTCCAATATAATTCCCATAGGCTGGGGCCTTGTTCAGGGAAATTGTGATGCTTGGCAAGTGTTCCTTGCCTGATATACGAATCATGGAGGCCAAAGTTGCTAATGCATCCGCGAAATCATTCCTATTATGAGGAATGTGTAGAAAGGAGATTTCTTCGAACTCCAAAGCCATCTTCAAAACCTGCCGATGGTAAGGCAGCAAATGTAGTTCCTTGGTTTGATTGATTTTGGTGGATTGTGTGATTACCAACTCTGAATCTCCAAGGACAGTTAACCGTCTGATGCCCATCGAACGGGAAAGTTTTAGCCCCATGAGATAGCCTTCATACTCAGCCGTAATATTGGTGCTGATAAACTGTAATTTGACGGTAAATGGGATACTGCTCCCCCGTACCAGATACTAGAACTGCTCCAGCTCCAGAACCTTCCATATTAACAGCTCCATCAAAATACATCTTCCATGATTGGTGCATATCGTACTGATGGTTTTGTTGCACTGTCATTACTCCTTCATCAGAGAAATATGTTTCCAAGGGTTTGAAATGCCCTGAAGGTGCGGCGGCCAGTTAATCCGCGATTCCTTGACCTTTGATGGACTTTTGAGTCACATATACGATGTCAAATTATTGTAGGATCAACTGCCATTTGGACAGCCATAAATTTAACATGGGTTTGTTGAACACGTACTTGAGAGGATCTACGCGGGATATGAGATGGGTTGTGTGACCATGGAGGTAATGTTGTAATCTCGTGGAAGCCCATGCTAAAGTACAACACGTCTTTTCGATCAGAGTGTACTTGTGTTCACTACTGCTGAACCTTTTGCTGAGGTAATAGATAGCGCATTCTTGGCCTCTATCATCTTTCTGTCCCAGCATGCAGCCCATGGCATTGTCACTTACGGACAGGTACATGAACAAGGGAATATCGTCCTTGGGTGGTACAAAGACGGGAGCTTTGACTAGCTATTTCTTGATTGTAAGGAAGGCAATTTTGCACTCATCATTCCATTTCATGGAGGAGTTCTTCCTTAATAGGTTGAAGATTGGCTCACAGGTTACTGTGAGTTGGGAGATAAATTTGCTGATGAAGTTAATCCTTCCCAAAAATCCCCGTATTTCCTTCTCTGTCTGAGGAATGGGCATTTCAGTGATGGCTTGGATTTTGGCAGGATCCAGCTCTATCCCTTTGTGGCTGACTAGAAATCCTAGCAACTTGCCTGATTTAACGCCAAAGGCGCACTTAGCTGTTTTCAACTTCAAGTTGTACTTACGCAACCTGTTGAACAACTTTCTGAGATGGTCTATATGGTCATCCTCCTTCCGGGACTTGACAATGATGTCATCCACGTAGATCTGAATCTCTCTATGCATTAAGTCGTGGAAAAGAGCCATCATAGCTCGTTGATAGGTAGTGATGAAAGTAGTCTTCTCACGATCTTCCTCGGCAACCATGATCTGGTGGTACCCTGCAAAGCAATCAGCAAGGAGTACATGTCGTATTGCGCAATATTATCAACGAGAATGTGGATAAATGGCACGGGAAAATTGTCTTTTAAGCAAGCTTTGTTCAAGTCCCGGTAATCCACGCAAACTCGCACCTTCCGTCCTAGTTTAGGCACGGGCACAATGTTGGATACCCACTAAGGATATGTAGACACCATGATGATGCCAGCTTGAAATTGTTTCACAATTTCTTCTTTCACCTTTAAACTCCACTCAGGTTTCAATCGCTTGAGTTTCTGCTTGACTGGCTTAAATCCCTCTTTGATGGGAAGGCGATGAAGGACAATGTCAGTGGACAAACCCACCATGTCTTCATGAGACCATGCAAACACATCCTGGAATTGGGTTAATAGTGTAACCATGTCATTCTGTTGGTTTTGGGTAAGGTCTGAACCAATCTGGATTAACTTAGGGCTTTCTAAGGTTCCGAGATTGAAAGAAGTGGTTTGATCAAGGTTGGGTTTGGGTTTGTCTTTAACCCATTCTTGAATTTCTGGAGGCACCTCAATGTCATCCTGTATATCCATCAAGGCTGAATTCATCTCTACATCAAAGGTACAATCCTTGTGTAGGAGAGGCATCGTATCCGCAAGTACAGGCACATCTAAATTCATAGTCCTGAAACAAAATATGCTTTCACTTAGTATATATGAAATGTATTGATCATACACAAGTGTTAGCATATCTTGGCAAAATAAACCGCTAATCTTGTATAAAAAAAAGTAAGCGGTTATTATATCTCTGAGGCGAAAGAGTTTACGCTCGCTTTACCCTTGATGACTAATGCAAGGAATGCTGTTCCAATTAGCAAGGGTAAAGTCCGGGTGGACCGCAGTGATGGAGGGATTGTCATCATCCTCCTTGTCCCGAATGATGGCCATTACGTCTGGGAAATCATCGTCTGGGGTGTATCTGTTGGTATGTTCATCATAAACAATGATGCATATACCGGACATCATCCGTATGACGTCTTGCTTGATTCTTCGTTCCTCTTCTTCCACTGCGGGATTTGGAACAAAGATTTCTTTCTCCTTCACCGGTACCGGTTTCGAAAATAGCATAGCCATTACATTGGCTGGCACCTTTACAGGAGGTTGTGCGGACTAAGAGTTTGATGGCGAAGCTAAACGCCACATGGTTGAAGCTGAAGGAATTTGTTGATGCTTATGAGGATTCCTGTGACTAGAGCTGGCAGAATAGCCTAGTCCAGCTGTTCCGGCTTGCTTGGTTAAGCGGATAGGGTACTTGATACCCTGGCAATCTTTACCCAACCCTTGTCCCGGTTTATGACCCAACGACATCATTTCTTGAGTAGCCGACATTACTTCGGCAGAAATTTTAGGTTCGGGCAATGGTGCTCCAATAGCATGGTATTGGGTGTTTCTTATTTCCAAAGCATGAAAACTGACTGGTTCAACGTCCTCATTGGCATTGATGAACGGCATGTCCCTGTGCTGAGGAATTTTCGGTTCAGCGTTGACTGTGACCAGGCTATTGTTGATGATGTATTTCAACTGTTGATCAAGAGTGGAGGGGACTGCCCCTGCCATGTGAATCCATGGTTGTCTCAGGAGCAGGTTGTATCCCGAGTCTATCTTGAGCACATGGAAAGATACGCAGAATGTGTGAGGACCAATTTCGATTGGTAGCTCAATTACTCCGACCGAGTTACGGCGGGCTCCATCAAAAGCTTTGATGATAGTATGGCTACTCCGAATTCTGTTGAGATTGATATTCATCTTCACCAAGGTAGCGTATGGGCAGATATTCAAAGAGGAACCTCCATCTATTAAGACTCCAACTACCATATATCCGGAGGACAAGACCGCAATGTGCAACGGTTTGCAATGACCGGTCCCTTCGGGCGGTATATCATCATCAGTGAAGGATATCACATAGTTGTTGAAAATGTGATCAACCATATGTTGAAACTTTTCCGTATTCACTGATGTCGGGAGATAGGCTTCTTCTCGAACCTTTAACAAGACCTTCCGGTGATTCTCAGAAGTTAGGACCAAGTCCAAGATTGATATTTGTTGTGGAGCTTCTTTCAAGCTTAAAACCACCATAGCTTCATTATGACCCACAACACGGAGGAATTTTTCAATCTTCTCCATGGGTATTTTCCCCTTTGATTTGGTGGTGGGATTCATCACCCGATGGGGGAGATACAGTGGATTTTCCTTCGACACTGCAGCAGTTATATGTGAGGTGGATCCTTCACCTTCTCTATAATTCCACGGAACCTTGCGCAAGCTAACAATAGGATATTATGCTCTGCATGGCAAGTTGATTGGCTCGGGAGCGGCCACTTTCAAAGGATTGTTTCCTCCCTTGAGTTGAATTGTTGGCGTTGTGAGTAAGGTATTAATCCCATCAGCTTCAGTGGATATGACTGCTACCACACTTTTCCACTTAGTAGGGCCTGCATTCTCACTTGCACGTAACACAGTTTCGTTATCTGCCAAGCGCAGTACATCACTGTCGATTAAATTTTGAATAAGGTGGCGGAGTGCTCAACATTCTTATGTGCTATGACCGCGAGACTGGGAGTGATATTGACATAATCCGTCAGAGTTGTACCGTCCCGAACGGGGGTTGATTGGAGGTAGAAGGGAACTGATCCTTCCTTTATTGATTAACATATGAAGAATTTCCTCCATAGGTTGGCCCAAATAGGTGAATTCCCTTTTGTTGGTGAAATCCCGACGGGCTTTGGTATTTTCTCTCTTTGTCACTTTGTCTTCCATTATTTCATTTTATGAAAGTGACGAGGGAATATTCATGACAATAGGTAGGAGACTGGCATGCTCCTGGCTGATTAACTGGTGAGTTACTTGATGCTGATAAGTTACTAGTTCCGCCAATTGATCAATTTGTTTGCAGAGAGCTTTGATCTTTCGTTCCATTGTGAATTGGAACTTGGCATAATCCCATCTATCATCACCGTCTTTGAGGGTCTGGGAAGATTCATAGCTAAAGTTGGAATTCTGTCCATTGCTCCAATTGATCATGTTGACCTCTTCTTCTTTGTGTTGGGGAAGAGGGTTGTCTTGAACATGATGCTGATCGGGTTTGGTGACTACGATCTCCCCGTTGTCTATTAGATCCTGGATCTTGTGTTTCAAGGCCCAACAATCCTGAGTATCATGTCCAGGTGCCCCGACATGATAAGCACATTTCCTAGCCGCATTGAAACCCCGTCCATTAGGGCTGGCTGGTGGAAGAAGATGCGTAATTTTCTTCTGTGTTGTCAGAAGATTTAAAATGTTCTCGAGAGTATCCCCTAAGGGTGTAAAAACTCGAGGGCGTTTGACTTCTCCACCTTTTGGTATTGGAGGGTTTGTAGACTGTGCTGGAAAGGGAATGTAGTTTCTCCTTTGAATAGGCGTGTTTTGATTACCTTTTTGCCCATGTAGTATCAGGGAAACATCTTCCTCTTTCTTTTTATGGACCCTCCGGGGGTTGTTCCCATAATTTTTAGATTGGATGTGATCTGCAATAGCTTTGAGTGCAGCTAGGTCTTGAATCTTTCCTGACTTTAATTCCATCTCAGCCATCTCCCCATGCTTAACCATTTCAAAAAATGGTTTGTCGATGCTGGCTAAAACTCTCTCATAGAAGGGAGCTTCTTGTATGTCTATGAAAGTCATGACCATATCTGATTCCGTCATGGCAGGACTAACTTGGGCAGCCAGGCGTCTCCACCTCTGAGCATACTCTCTGAAAGACTCGTTAGACTGTTTCTTGATCTTGGTAATTTGATACCGATCAGGAGCCATCTGAGTTTGAAAACTGTATTGAGTGAGGAAAGCATGTGCTAGCTCTTCCCAGCTATGGATTTTGGAGTTGTCTAATCTTGTGTACCACGAACGGGCTTCTCCAGTTAGACTCTTTTGGAACAATTGCATTCTGAGTTTTTCATCCTCTGCATAGGATCCTAGTTCTCCAATAAAGACCTTTAGATGTGTGTAAGGATCTCCTAACCCGTCATATTTTTAAAAGTCAGGAGTTTTAAATTTTTTTGGGTAATGAACACCAGGAAAAATATACAGATCAACATATGAAACACTCCCGTGTGTTCCAATTCCTTTGATAACGCGAAGGGTCTCTTCCATTTGAAGGACTTTCTTTTGGATGTCACCATTGTCTGGATCTCCAGTGGGATAGGCAGCATCATGAGTTTTGTTGGTTGTATCCAACTGTGGTTCAAGTATGGTAATGACTGGGATTCCTCCTTGTGTGGAGGATTCAGTATGTACGGGTATTTTCTGACCCTGTGTAGACTGGTGTAATTCTTTGAGTAGAATAGCCAAATCTGTAATCTGTTTGATTAATCCATCGAATTCTTTGCGAGAAACTGGATTAAGTTCAGTCTGGTCGGATGACGACATGATTGACTGTAGGCATGTCGCCTTTTTGGACTTTGAACGGGTAGTAGGTCCGATTGATTCCCTACGAAAGACTTGCATAGTTTAGTCTTTAGGGGAGGTGTATAATAACATGCCATGTGATATATCCGTTTTAGGAATTTTATCCTGCACAATAGATGTCAGCTATTTTGTAGCATGTTAAATATGATGTGTACACATTTCTTCATATTTCTCATTACATGGAGATAGATATGGAATGTAATTACAAGTAATTGTGTTTACAAGTAAGTGAAATGAGAGCATGAAGAGACTTTCCTCCGTATTGGGTTTATCAGAGGCTGACCTATCTTAGGTTACTCTCGCGACTTTTTGGCATGAAGGTTCCCAAATCATCGCAATCTACTTGACGGGAAGTTAATTCGGTCTTTCAACTGGAGCGAATTTAGGTGGTGCCTTTCCTGAGCCTCGGAGAGTTAGTCTTCTCATGAGTCCAGTAATCAAACACCAACGGGATAGCCTCCCGGTGGAGGGACCACACAACATACATTCAAATATATCGCGTCTCACTGTATGAAAATGATGACATGTGCGAAGCACTAATATCACAAGCAGATATGGTGCGAAACACTAATATCACAAAGCAGTTATAGTGCGAAGCACTAAGTAAGGAAATGCATTTGTACACATTCATCTAATGTAAATGCAACATCCACACACAAGAAGATAACAGTTTTGAAAAGATTGTAATAGTGGCTTAAGTCCTCTTACTGGAGTCCCAAACAGAGTCGCCACCTGTTGACGTCGGGATTTTTGGGTGTCCCTTTCCGTTACTTGTTCTTATTTTAGGTGAGATTTGTTTAAAAAACCAAGTGAAAAAGGTCCGACATGTATGATGTCGACGATGGGACTGTTAAGAGTCGCCAGTTGGTTTTTTAAATGGTTGTAGCAACACAACCGAGAAAAGGTTTGCACATTGACCCAGTGGTGTGATCTTGATATACTGCCGGTGAAACCAAGAGATTCGTTTAGGGTCCGGGGACTTGGTTATGCGGGGGGAAGGTGTTAGGCACCCCCCGACATCCGTGTTACCACGGTGACCGCCTCTTTTCAAGAAATTATTATTTGAGTGTGTGTATGTGTGGGTCAATGTGCTTTTATATGGAAGTTGTGCGAGGCCTCGTTTGAACCTATATACACAGGGTCTGAATTTATGTAAAAATTCAATTTTTAGCAAGATATGGCAGTGATGTTTTATAAAAGAGGTTTTTCTAAACCTTGATGCTCAATAGGAATTGAGACCTTTTACACTCCCATTTTTATTAAGTGATCGGCTTGATTGATTTTATTTGACGGATGCGAGGCATTCATACGACAATAATATTCAAAAATAATGCCGACTTCCTCGTGGGTATGGAAACCATCTGAGGAAATTCAGACATCGTAAAATAATTTACAAGCCGCTTACAGCTGAAAATGTCCATCACGGGAACCGAATCTAGATTCAATTGGATGAATCTGTGATCACATGATTCCTAGGCTCATAAGATACTGCAGTTTATATTAAAGCAGTAAGCAGGTATATATATAAAAGCTATTAATATATATATATATAGACAGGATCACCAACCACGAAGCACCTCAATTGGGGATCAAAAATGTAAATAATGATGTTAATGCGGTCAACTGCCACGAAGTAAACTCGAGCGTGAATGAACGTAAAGAAAGTCAGTAAGCGATCAACCACCACGAAGTAAACTCCAGGTGGGACAATATATATATATATATATAAGCAATAAACGCACCAAATGTAAAATTCAGGCTCATCGAAAAGAGTCCAACCACGGTTCTTATATATATATATATATATATATATATATATATATATATATATAAAAAGCGAGTAAACGCACTGGCAAAGTCTAGGCTCATCGAACAATGTTCGACACACATTAAATATATATAAATGTAAATATATATATATTAAAGCAATAAACGCTTCTGCATCAAGTTCAGGCTCAATCGAGGCATAACTCGATAATGTTAGTCAATATATATATATATATATATATATATATATAAGCAATAAACGCATTTGGATGTAAAATTCGTGCTCATGAATGTAGTCCTACCACGGTTCTTATATATATATATATATATATATATATATATATAAGCGAGTAAAACGCACTGCATCAAGTTCAGGCTCATCGAACAAAGTCCCACCACAGCTTCATATATATATATATATATATATATATATATATATATATATATATAAAAAGCGAGTAAACGCATCATAAAATCTCAGGCTCATCGAACAATGTTCGACACACATTTAATATATATAAATGTAAATATATATATATATATATATATATATTAAAGCAATAAACGCTTCAGACCGAAGTCTAGGCTCAATCGAGGCATAACTCGATAATGTTAGTCAATAACACGACTCTCAACGTGTAGAAGGGTGTGTGCAAAGATGAAGAGAAAGACTCTAAAGTGTGTGAGAAGGCTTACAGCTGACTGCTAAATAAGTCTTCTATATCTTTAGAGTGGGTAAACACTAACTTTTGTGGGTACAAAAGAGGCTATATATGAGCTCACAGGTGTTTGAAAGTGGGAAATACACTGTATGGGTGAGTGCAGAGCAAATTGTGCAGGGTTTCCCCATCTTTTTCTCTTAGAAAATCAGCACCCCAAGCCTTCTATTTATAGGCAATATGAGCCACAGGTGTACCTGCGGCTGAGCAGCAGGTGTACCAGAGGCATCCCGGGTTGGCCCAGGTTTGTCGGGTCGGGTCGTCTCGAAATACGTGCACTTAGGCACTGTAATGTCCACTCGAATTTTCAGAAGTGCAATCCGGGCATCCGTTTGAGGTATACAGGACCTATTTTGGACCGTCGTTGTCGTGAGTTGTACGATGGCATGGGATTAGAGCTTGTGCGAAGTCATTGAAGATGGGACGATGTCCTCCGGTCTTCAAGCTTCAACTTTCATCCGTTACCCCGCACAATAGTCACTCGGGATTGGATAGCCTTGTGGGACATCGTTGCATAGAGACATGATGTGGCATCGTGTTTGACGAGATGACGGTGTTGCCCCTCATCGGTGTTATTACCGGATTGGGCCGATAAAGCAGACGTTGCTCAGACTTCGCTGAGATTTGACTGCTGCAATTATTGAAGGTCCTCATTGTCATCTTTGAGGTGTGCCTGTCTTCCCGATGTTATTGCCGAGTTGGTGCAGTGTATCTCGTTGTGAGTGCCGAGATTGAAGCTGGTCGCATTTGAAACAAGCATTTCTGGGGTTATCTCTGAAACTGCATTCCTTGGGGCTATCACCAAGGTTGGTGGCTATTCCCATGGTTGGGACTGAGACTGGATACCTCGGGGTTGTCTCCGAGATTAATCGGTCTTTTCCGGTGTGTGTTCCGGTATTGTATCTTTAGGTCTCGGGGTTATCTCCGAGGTTGGATTTGGTTACTCCCAGACTGCGATCCGGGGTTTGATGTTGAACTTTCGGTAGTATCCGGTATTGATTTGGATTGTCTTTCAGGGTTCTCTCTTAAAAGACGAATATGTCCTCCTACAATGTTAGTAACAGTGGTATAGAAAATTTCGAGTGTCTACAATGGGTTGTGTGACCGTGTAGGTAATGCTGTAACCTCATGGAAGCCCATGCTAAAGCACAACACGTCTTTTCGATCAGAGTGTACTTGTGTTCACTGTTGCTAAATCTTTTGCTGAGGTAATAGATAGCTCATTCTTGGCCTCTATCGTCTTTTCCGTCTCCAAAGATACTGACCCGTGGCATTGTTACTTATGGACAGGTACATGAACAAGGGAACATCATCCCTGGGTGGTACCAACACGGGAGCTTTGACTAGCTGTTTCTTGATTATGAAGAAGGCATTTTGACAATCATCATTCCATTTCATGGAGGAGTTCTTCCTTAATTGCTTGAAGATTGTCTCATAGGTTGCTGTGAGTTGAGAGATAAACCTGCTAATGAAGTTAATTCTTCCCAAAAATCCCCGTATTTCCTTTTCTGTCTGAGGAATGGGCATTTCCGTGATGGCCTAGATTTTGGCAGGATCTAGCTCAATCCCTTTGTGGCTGACTAGAAATCCTAGCAACTTGCCTGATTTAACGCCAAAGGCGCACTTAGCTGGATTTAACTACAAGTTGTACTTACGCAACCTGTTGAATAGCTTCTTGAGATGGTCTAAGTGGTCATCCTCCTTCCGGGACTTGACAAAAATGTCATCCACGTAGATCTCTATCTCTTTGTGCATTAAGTCGTGGAAGAGAGCCATCATAGCTCACTGATAGGTGGCTCCGGCATTGATGAGGCCGAATGACAACCGTTTATAGCAAAAGCTTCCCCAAGGCGTGATGAAAGCAGTTTTCTCACGATCTTCCTGAGCAACCATGATCTGATGGTACCCTGCAAAGCAATCACCAAAGGAGTACATGTCGTATTGCGCAGTATTGTCAATAAGAATGTGGATAAATGGCATGGGAAAGCTATCTTTTAAGAAAGCTTTGTTCAAGTCCCGGTAATCCACGCAAACTCGCACCTTCCCTCCGAGTTTAGGCACGAGAACAATGTTGGATATCCACTCAGGATATGTAGACACCATGATGATGCCAGCTTGAAATTGTTTCACAATTTCTTCTTTCACCTTTAAACTCCACTCAGGTTTCAATCGCCTGAGCTTTTGCTTGACTGGATTAAATCCCTCTTTAATGGGAAGGCAATGAAGGACAATGTCAGTGGACAAACCCACCATGTCTTCATGAGACCATGCAAACACATCCTAGAATTGGGTTAGTAGCGTAACCATGTCATTCCGCTGGTTTGGGGTAAGGTCTAAACCAATATGGATTAACTTAGGGCTTTCTAAGGTTCCGAGATTGAAAGAAGTGGTTTGGTCAAGGTTGGGTTTAGGTTTGTCTTTGACCAATTCTTGAATTTCTGGAGGAACCTCAATGTCCTCATGTATATCCATCAAGGCTGAATTCATCTCTACATCAAAGGTACAATCCTTGTGGAGAGGAGGCATCGTATCAGCAAGTACAGGCACATCTAAATTCAGGGTCCTGAAACAAAATATGCTTTCACTTAGTATATATATGAAACATTTTGATCATACACAGTGTTAGCATATACTGGCAAAATAAACCGTTAATACTGTACATAAAAGTATGAAGTTATGATATCTACAGGGCAGAAAGAGTTCTGCCCATTTTACCCTTGTCGACCAATGCAAGGAATGTTGTTCCAATTGGCAAGGGCAAAGTCGATGAACTGTATTGATGGAGGGGTTGTCATCATCCTCTCTGTCCCGAATGATGGCCATTATATCTGGGCAATCATCGTCTGGGGTGTGTCTGTTGGTATGTTCATCATGAACGATGATGCGTATGCCTGACATCATTCGGATGACGTCTTGCTTGATTCTTTGTTCCTCCTCTTCCACTGCAGGATTTGAAACAAAGACTTTTTTTTCCTTTACCGGTACCGGCTTGGGAAATAACGTAGCCATGATATTGGCTGGAACCTTTACAGGAGGTTGTGCAGACTCAGATTTTGAAGGCGAAGATAAATGCCGTATGGTTAAAGTTGAAGGAATTTGTTGATGCTTATGAGGATTCCTATGACTAGAACTGGAAGAATAGCCTAACCCAGCTGTTCCAGTTTGCTTGGTTAATTGAATTGGGTACTTGATACCACAGCAATCTTTTACCACCCTTGTCGACTTATGACCCCAATTACATCATTTCTTGAGTAGCCGACATGACCTCAGCAGAAATCTTGGGTTCGGGAAATGGCGTTCTAAAAGCATGGTTTTGGGTATTGCTTACTTTAAAGGCATAAAAAATGACTGGTTCAACATCTGCATTGGTATTGATGAATGGTATGTCCCCGTGTTGAGGATACTCTGGTTCAGCGTTGACCATGACTAGGCTATTGTTGATAATGTATTTCAGTTGTTGATGAAGGGTGGAGGGGACTGCCCCAGCCATATGGATCCATGGTCGTCCCAAGAGCAGGTTGTATCCCGAATCTATCTTGAGTACGGGAAAAAGCAAGTAACACGACTCTCAACGTGTAGAAGGGTGTGTGCAAAGATGAAGAGAAAGACTCTAAAGTGTGTGAGAAGGCTTACAGTAACACGACTCTCAACATGTAGAAGGGTGTTTAGGTGAGATTTGTTTGAAAAAACAACTGAAAAAGGTCCGACATGTATAATGTCGATGATGGACTGTTAAGAGTCGCCAGTTGGTTTTTTAAATGGTTGTACCAACACAACCGAGAAAAGGTTTGCACATTGACCTAGTGTTGTGACACTGCTAAATGGGTCGGTGAAACCGAGATTCATTAGGGTCCGGGGACTTGGTTATGCGGAGGGAAGGTGTTAGGTACCCCCCCCCCCCCTGACATCCGTGTTACCACAGTGACCGCCTCTTTCCAAGAAACTATTATCTGAATGTGTGTGTGTGGGGGGGTTAATGTGCTGTTATTTGGAAGTAGTGCGAGGCCTTGTTCGCACCTATATACACAGGGTTTGAATTTATTTAAAATTTAGTTTATAGCAAGATATGGCAGTGATGTTTTATAAAAAAGGTTTTTCAAACCCTGATGCTCAATAGTAATTGAGACCTTTTGATACTTACATTTTATTAAGTGTTCGGCTTGATTGATTTTATTTTCGAGATGTGAAGCATCTATAAGAAAATAATGTACAAAATAATGCCGACTTCCTCGTGGGTATGAAAACTATATGAGAAAATTCAGACACTGCAGAATAATTTACAAGCTACTTACAGCTGAAAATGTCCATCACGGGAACCGAATCTAGATCCAATAGGTTGAATCTGTGATCACATGATTCCTAAAGCATACGATAATCATGAATTTGTATGAAAGCGATGGCGGTATATATATAAAAGTTGTAAAGATATATATATACATACATGATCACTGTAAGACCCCGAATTTTATGAAATAAAAGTATTCAATTTTTCTTATAATTACAATTCAGTAAATGGTTAAATTGATAAAAAGTTAAAGTTAAGGGTGATATATGAAATTTTTTCAAAAATACGCAAGTGGTTATAAAATATTCATTGTTGTTAGGGAATATTCGTTTGGTCGTGGAATATTCTTTCTCATTGGGGGCATATTAAATGCACGGTAGCGACCATTTGTGGTTCCCATAATGTAATAACTGCTTGGATGAAAAAAAGACAAATTAAAGTTTTTATAAATAATTGGCAGAAGTGGTTACCAAGATTAACAACGTTAGAATACCTAATGGGTAAAAGTAAAGTAATACTGGCGTTGTTGCACGATGAGCATTACCAGAATGCACAATATTTTGAATTATTGTTTCTTACGTAAAAAGGCACTACTCAATAATTATTACGATAATTATCTTTATTCATTATTTTATTTTATTGATTCAATAAATCTTTGCGTTGATATTTTATATTAATGTTGTTTCAATAATTGTCACTACACAAAGATTCTCCATTAT
This sequence comes from Panax quinquefolius, assembly GCA_020205615.1. Lineage (NCBI taxonomy): Eukaryota > Viridiplantae > Streptophyta > Magnoliopsida > Apiales > Araliaceae > Panax > Panax quinquefolius. The sequence continues at coordinate 86,287,662 of CM035171.1, read as the reverse complement.
TAGATTAATAGTTCATATTATTTTAATAATATTACTAGATAACATTATTGGCAATGTCTAGAAAGTTCTGTCTAAGGAGAGGTTTGGTCACCTAATTGCGCGCGACTTAGGAGAAATCCTTATTGGAAAGCCTCCTCTTTCCTGGGAACTGCCTGGTTGTCAATATTGTGATTCTGTAATATTATTTGTGAATAATTAAATTATTGATTTATATGATGAGAAAAATATTCGTTTTATGTGGATATAGATGGAGAAAAATTTTAAAGTGACAATTGTTGAAAATCGATATTTTATCTTTTCTGATAAAATAATATTTTATTATATTATTATAATACAATAATGATGATATTTTTTACAATGAATGTGGGATATATGAGTATATGAGGAGGAAGAGTATTTTTGTTGCAAAAGTTGTTTAAAACATGTTAAACATGTTGGTGGTCCCATTTCTTGGTCGAAATTTGATTATAGCACAGAAAATCGTCTGCTTATGGATTTTGGTCAATTTTGTTTGGAATTTGGAAAACCTTTCTTACGCAAAGTTGTAGAAATTGAATTTCCTATAAATGATCGCGAGATTGAATTTTTTGATAAAATGGCTATTTATTATGAATTATTGAAGTTCTGAAGTTCCGAAATAATTGATTTTTGGAAGTTTTAATTAATTATTTTAAGAAAAACGTTTTTAACAAGTTGGTTGCACATGTTAATTGCTGAAATCTGATGTCTTGGGTGTGCGTAGGAAATTTATTAAATAATAATAATATTTTATTAAATTTTCTGCTTTGGTTTTCTAAGCATTTTCCTATAAATAGGGTGTTTAGGTTAGAATTGAAAATCACACCAGAAACTAAAGATTTCTCTCTCTTTCTCTCTCTATAATATCGAGTGTATTTTGTGAGTATTTTAGTACTTCGAGTATTGCTATACGGTGCAAGTTCTTTTAGCACTATATCCAGTATTCCAGTCAGAAGTACTATTCTTTCTGATGTAAGGGAGATTATTTTCTTCATAAATGATATTATTTCTTCAATATCATTATGCCGAAATATTGGTTTGAACTTTTTATCAAATTTGGAACTTTTTCATGTCGGGGTTACTATTCATGAGTTACTATTCACGAGTACTATTCACGAAGCATGATGATGTTTTTGTGAAATTTCTATCTTTTAGTGTCGGAGTTACTATTCACGTATACGGCACTATTCACGTGTACGACACTATTCACCAAAAAATGAAATTTTCTTCTTTTTGTTCAAAATATCTATTCTGGATACTAGCTTTGATTGTATCCATGTTTTGATCATTCTTGAATTTTACTCCACTATGATTATTTATGAGGTATTTTGGACATGGAATAGGTTTAAATACTTAATCCTTAATATTTATTCTTTTGTTTCAATGGATTCGTTTTCTTTAAAATATTTTTCATCATCCTCGGTCCTAAATGATGATATAATCAATATCTTTGGTAGTAGTCAAAGATGAGCAGTGTTGAGATGAACATGATGGTCGATTAATATATGTGGTCAGTAGTGCAAGATGAAACAGTGTTTAGATGAACATGACCAACTGATGAATATCTTTGGCCTGTAGTGCAAAGATGACTTGTTGATGAATATCTTTGGCTTGTAGTGCAGAGATGACTTGTTGATGAATATCTTTGGCCCGTAGTGCAAAGATGAATTTATTATTAGGATTATGAACATAAACTGTGATTTGGTATAACCATAATCTTTGATGTTTCAGGTGATGAAAATTATCTTTGTCTTGGATGAGAAAAGGAATTTAGAACTACAATTACGATTATGAGTTATACACATGATTGTGGAAAGGAATTGTTGATTGATGTTACAGGGATAAAACATTGTTGGTGGACTTTTAACATGGAGAAGATAATAGATTTTATGGTCTATTTGACTCTTCTAATGGATTGCTCATTCCGCTGCAACTATGGTTGAAAAGTTTTATCATCTACCTTATGTTTTAAATCTCTGATTTATTACTGTTGAAAGCTATTGATAATTTATTTATCTTTAGTCATGATATTCTTTACTGAGCTAGTTGTGCTCACCCTTTTGCTTCACAATTCCTTTCAGGTAATAAAAGTGTAGCTGGGTCAAGCGGGGGATAACAAGGGAATAGAACTGTGGTCTATACAACCTCGTGTCATCATAAGACAGGGTTATGCTCATTCACTTGCTGAGTATATTTACAAGCACTACCTATATAATCTTGGTGTTTGTTTGGAGTTTAATTCCGAATTAGAGATAGTGGAGATAATAATATGGCAAGAGAAGACTCACCATTGGGAAGAATATGATAGTAATATTCTCATTTTTCTTTGGGGTCTATTGGGTCAACCAAGGATAATTCTGTGGGCATATGATATCTATAATAACCTAGACGCATGGCCTCCCATGTATGAAGGTTTCCTTGAGCACTTCCCAAAGGTTTTAATTTCTAAAACAATTTTTGACTGTACCTTTATGTAAGGTGTCATGGTGACGTGCTATCCAAGTTGGTGTCCAGAGTCACAGTTGGTATATTTTAGTGTCAAAACTCACAACATATGTGTTGTTGTATTTTGCACGACAATTGTTGTAATAAAGTTGTAGTTGTTTCCTGTACCATGTATTTGGCAACTCAGAATGGGTTGGATGGAATGGACCTATTTTGGGGGCGTTACAATCACCAACCACGAAGCACCTCCATGGGGGATCAGAAATGTAAATAAAGTTGTAAAAGCTATCAACCACCACGAAGGAAACTCCAGGTGGGATGAAACGTAAATAAAGCTGTACAAAGCAATCAATTTCCACGAAGTGAATTCGAGCGTGACTTAATCGTAAAGAAAGTCAGTAAGCGATCAACCACCACTTAGAGTAACTCCGTGTGGGACGAAATATATATATATATATATATATATATATGTATATATATATAAAAGAAATAAATACACCCGATATAAAATCCAGGCCCTACTGCCTAGACCCCCGGGTTTCTCGTTTTATTAATAAAGATTTAAATTTGGTGAAATAATTTTTTAATATTATGGTGTGAATTTGAGATAATATTATAGTTGTGGGTAGTATTTATAAATTTTGCAAAGTATCACAAGTGGTTATATTATATTAGATTGGTGGGGAATATTAGGTTTAGCGAGGGAATATTAAATACAATGCTCAATCATTGGTGGACCCCTAGCGAAATTATTGTCGGATTGAAAAAGCGACAAAAATATTTTATTGAAATAACGGCGGAAGTTTCTACTGAATGATCTTGTTGAACTACTTTCGGTAGTAAAAATAATGATGTCGTGTGGTTGCATAGTAGCACTGCGGTATTGATTATTGATGCTTATGTGAAAGTCACTCGGTTTGATTCCATTATTATCGATTAATAATATGAATTATTATAGCGATAATGACGTTTTGTTTTATTAAGTATTATTAACGTAATAAAAGCGAAACATCTTTTATATAAAATAGAATACTTTATTAAAGTTATTACATAAATAGAATATATTATATTTTATTATGCATAGTGTTGCATAGTGTTTTGCATAGTGTTTTGCATAGTATTGCATAGTGTTTGCATAGTAAAATGTTTTTATATAAATAGAATATATTATATTTTATTTAAAAGATTTTTCTTTAAATATGGACCGTCAGTTAAAATAAATCAATCAGATAGTTCATGGATTAGTTCTTATGCATTCCATTTTCCTATAAATAGAAGCTCATTCCTTCATTATTTTCTTACGAATTCATTGAAACTACTGAGAGAGAATTATAGAGAGAAACTATAGAGAAAAAATTATAGAAAGAAGAAGAGTATTACTTTACTTCTTACTACTTACATATTCGAGTTCTTTTACGGTGAGGGTGTTATTCTTTCTTCTTGAAGAGAACTTACATTATTCCATTCACTATTATTACATTGGAATAACTTTTGTAAAAGTGACATACCTATACATAACTTTTGTATATGTGGCGTATCCTATATACTTGGTGAAATCCTTATGTTATTTCATTCTTATTTATTACATTGGAATAACTTTTGTATCTGTGGTTTACCCTATACTTGGTGACATTCTTCTATTATTACATTGGAACATCACATGCATGTGTTTTACAGGACACAGGTTAAAATCTTTATTATTACATTGGAACATCACATGCATGTGTGTTTTACAGGACTGGTTAAAATCTTTATTATTACATTGGAATATCTATCATGTGTTTTTACAGGATGCAGTTCCATCTTTATTATTACATTGGAACATCACATCCGGTGTGAATTTCACGACTGGTTCCGTTATTATTATTATGTTGGAATAACTTTGTACATGTCGAAGTACCGCATGCATGGTGATTTCTTTTGTTATTCCATTCTTTATTATACCCAGTTGGTTAAAACTTTGACTTATACTCCATGAAATTAGTAGAATATCCTTGATATTTGCGTTTCATCGATATCTTTTCATGGAAATATTCTTGATCATTCTTGAATTTTACTCTCTGAAAGCGATTGATCGTGTTGACAATTTGGGCGTTAATAATTCATGGATTAAATAATTCTTGAACTTGTTTTATTGAATTATTATGTCATTGTCATCATCCTCATGTTATATTATGTTATCTTTGGCTTACGTGCATAGATGAACTTAGTATGATTATGACGAGGATCATTCGGTATAATCATGACTTGATATAAATGATGTGACAAAGTCCTCGATGGCTTTGTAATGCGATGATGGATAATTTTTGGTATGATTATGACCGGGGGTGATTCGGTATAGTCGTGACCATTGATAATTTGATGAAAATCCTTGGCCAGTAGTGCGAGGATGATTAGATGTGGTGGTTTATTTATTAAAATTTGAGTCTCGTGATAAAATTGATGAAAACCTTTTAAAACCTAAAAGATAGTAGACTTTATTCTCTACTTGACTCTTTTAATGGATTGCTTATTCATTGCGATTAAAGCGGTTGTCTATTGTATTTTATCGGTTTAACCTTTGTTGAAGGCTAATGATAATTTATTACGCATTATCTTAGTCATAATATTTCTTCTTGGGCTAGTTGAGCTCACCCTTTCTTTCCTTTGTTCTCTTGAGAAATGAGAACATATTTGGAGACGAGTCGGGGAGCGCAAGTAATGGTCGAGGAGGATAGCATTAATAGTCCTCACTATTACGTGAAATAGTGTGATAATAGTTGTAATGAGGACTCCTTTTGAGTTTGTATAATATCTAGTAGACAATATTTGTATTCAAACTCATAGTTTATATCGTATTATACCACAGCAGTTATATTAGTAAGTTGTATTTGAATTTATGTACCATGTAAGTGGCGACTCAAGATGGGTGGCGTATACCTAATTTTGGGGCGTCACGGTTGATATCGAGCTTAGGGATATGATCCAGGCTAAGATGTGAGATAAGAACTAGGAGGAGAGGCGGAAATTCCTTAGCTAGTATGACCTACCTAAGTTTATTTGGTATTTAATTGGTGGTCGGTCGAGTATAGGGATAATATGTGATATATTAATTAACCCTTGTGTTGTGGCGGTGTTTGGAAATGGCGGTGAAAATATTCACAATGGAGTGAATGTGACCGTTGTGACACCTTTAATCACTAATCGAGGTTAATGCGATTAATGAGACGAGGAACAAATTAGAGATATCCACGTAGTGAATGAAGAACTAATTGTTGCACAGCAGAGCTAGTTCTTGAGAGGCGGTGAAAGTGAGGAAGAAGAGGAAGAAGAAGAAGAAGGAAGAAGAGGAGAATTGGTTAGAAGAAATTTATGATCAAAACTTAGAATTACAAAATCGTGTTAAGTGAGCTAGAAGAACGGTTGAAGAAACGACAAGCGGTAGTGGAACAAAGGATCTGACAATTCAAAATTGGGTTGCCCGATATGTGATGCTCGAACAAAATCACGCTTTGGCGGGGTGTAAGATATTAAAGTTGGAATCGAGAATTTAAAAATCAAAGATCGGCTAAAAGAAGAAACAAGCGAGCGAAGGAGAATAGGCGATGCATGGGTAAAAAGGCACTGTAGCGTTGATAGTGTGAAAAAGGCGTCCGATCGATAAAGCGAAATAGATGAAATGGACTTTGCTTTTGGGCGACAATTGGGAGAACCCAACATCGAATTGAATTACCACATGCATAGCGGTCAACCCGAATTCGATATGGATCGAGAATAATGATTCAAATAATGGATCGAGAATGTGAAGAAGCACTTAAGGGTGGAATGTACCTATAGTAAAAGTCGAACTTCGGTAATTTAAGCGAGGCGTTTATTCGAAAACCGAGCGAAGTTATTACGGGTAAGTTAATTATAAATTAATCTGAAGTCTATACTTTATTCAATACAAGTTCTACCCACTCTTTTATTTCACCTAGTTGTGTTCAACGTTTAAATTTGACTCAGAAGAAGTTAAACTTTGACTTATTGGTTGAAACTTAGTTAGTAGGAGCCTTCGTTTCTGCTTCTATTTTTTTAAATCTTGTTGATTCAAATAAACATTTTCACGTTACTGTCGATCTTATCTTTTTGAAAATACTTGCCTTTGATGTGATTTTTAGGAATCAATTGGTTAGCTAATCATCATGCTTTTAAATAAGGTTGTTAGCTTTTATATTCATAACCAACTTTGTTATCTGAATTCAAAGTAACCAAACCTAAAGTTAATCAACATTATATCAAGCCATAAGAAAAGAGCTCCGAACCTTTAGTTGTTGACTTCCTTGTGTGGAATGCTGCTTTGATAGGACTTTACGTAGGCGAATGAATGAATGAAGATGGCAAGTTTATAGGTATCATTGTGAGGTCTTATCTAGGTTAAGGGATAGAAGTCACAGTTGGTATCGATGTGACGTACTATCCAAGTCTTGAATAAAATGTGATTTTGAATGATATTTCTATCATTAATAAATTTCTTGGCGTATTCTTGAAGATTTCCTAGCCTACCTAGGCGTGAAATCGAATTTTGTATTGACCCGATCTGAAAACCCATTTCTTAAACCCTCGAAATATTTCTTCAACTAAATAAGCAGGTTTACGTGGTTTATGATGAAAGTCATAATAAAAGCATTGGAATAATGAAAATCATGGGTATATGAAGTATTAGTAAATTTTATGATGAGTTATGTTGGTTAGTACGTAAAAACATGAAAGTTTCTTAGAAATCACAAAGAGTTGAAAATCAGATTTTAGTGAAAAACGTAACATGAAATTAAATTGACCATATCTCCTATTATATTTTGAATTTTTGAATGTGGTCAAGTCCTAGAGTTAGATCCATGAGTTACCTAACTAATCCAAGTAGAATTACTGGAAAAGGTGTTGTAGATTTTTGTGTGGACTGATTTTAGCAAAGGAGTGCAAAGCTGCAAAAACCGAAAAAGCTTCTGCCATGATTTTAGAGAGGCTGTTTCGGCCACTTAAATTATGAGAAAAATTCTGGCCTTTTGGGACATGAAAGTATATGGTATAAAGTACCTCCTGTCCAAAAATGAGCTCATTACGACTTAAAATGAGCAAGTTATGACTATTTCAATATTTAGGTTTTTAAATGAAAAGCGCTATAACGAGTTCTATAACTCCGATGACCATGAAATTTAAACTGGAAGCTCACGTTAACATGTGTAAGGTCCTGCCAAGATTTGGGAATTTTGGAGTTAAACTTGAGGTAGCTAATTTCTTAAGGAATTAAGTGGAAATTGATTTTTAAAAATAGTAAATAAATTTTAAAATTTCGAGAAAATATATTTTCATTATGGGACTATATTATGCTAAATCCCAGAAAAGAAATATTTTTGGGGCTGATTTGGTATTTTTCATGAAAATAGTTTAATTCTGAACATATGAGTTAAATATGTTATGTGAAGTAACAAAGTTGAAAATAGGATTTTATGGCTAGAAGAATCCTATATATAGTATATGCATATTTTTTGATGAGGGATTTGATAATTGGTGATGATATCTTATGAGTATGACATTTTGAATGATTAAATGCATTATATGGTAAAGTGTAAACAATTAAGATAAATTGTTTATAAATTTAAGAAGTGATTAAAATATTGTTATAATATTAATGTTATTAGATTATGAGATTATTAAATGATTGATAACATGGGGATATTCTTGAATCTGGATAAATTATATTATAAATGTTTAATATTTATCCTTTATCTCATTTGATTGATTCTTTATATCATTATCCTCATGTTTATATTATGTTGAAAGTCATACATGGCTTTTATAGTGCATAGATGAACTTGGTATGATTATGACCACGGATTATTCGGTATAATCATAGCAGTAAATGAATACACAATTATCTTTGGTAGTAGTGCATGGATAATTTGTGGTGCGTGATACTAATGAATATCCTTGGCACATAGTGTGCGAGGATGATTCGATGATGTGGATTAATTATTGAAATGAGTCTCGACAATGAAATATTAATTCATGGATGTGTTCAAAGTCATCGTGGCTTACGTGCATAGATGGACTTGGTATGATTATGACCGAGGATTGTTCGGTATAATCATAGCAGTAATTGAAAACACAATTATCTTTGGTAGTAGTGCATGGATAATTTGTGGTCGTGATACTAATGAATATCCTTGGCACGTAGTGCGGGGATGATTCGATGATGTGGATTAATTATTGAAATGAGTCTCAAACAATGAAATATTAATTCATGGATGCGTTCAAAGTCATCATGTGTGGCTTACGTGCATAGATGGACTTGGTATGATTATGACCGAGGATTGTTGGTATAATCATAGCAGTAATTGAAAACACGAATATCCTTGGCGATGGTGCATGGATAATTAATTGGTCGTAATACTATTAAGTCTGCGTCTTAGCATTATTGGTTTCTGATTTGTATATCTTTGCTTTGTAGTGCAAAAGATGAATTGTTAATGAATAGCTTTGGCGATTTCAAAGATGAATTTAATATTTTAAAGCGATAAAGGTATTCAAGGTATCCTCATCTCTTTATCATACTAGATCGTACCCTAATTTAGAGTGAAATTCCATAAGGAGGGAGATTGTGAGACCCAGTTTTATTAATAAAGATTTAAATTTGGTGAAATAATTTTTTAATATTGTGGTGTGAATTTGAGATAATATTATAGTTGTGGGTAGTATTTATAAATTTTGCAAAGTATGCAAGTGGTTATATTATATTAGATTGGTGGGGAATATTCGGTTTAGCGAGGGAATATTAAATAATGACTCAATCATTGGTGGACCCTAGCGAATTATTATTATCGGATTGAAAAGCGACAAAAATATTTTATTGAAATAACGGCGGAAGTTTTACTGGTTGATCTTTTGTTGAACTACTTTCGGTAGTAAAAATGCGATGTCGTGTGGTTGCATAGTAGCACCTGCGGTATTGATTATTGATGCTTATGTGAGAAGTCACTCGGTTTGATTCCATTATTGTCGATTAATAATATGAATTATTATAGCGATAATGACGTTTTGTTTTATTAAGTATTATTAACGTAATAAAAGCGAAACATCTTTATATAAAATAGAATACTTTATTAAAGTTATTACATAAATAGAATATATTATATTTTATTATGCATAGTGTTGCATAGTGTTTTGCATAGTGTTTTGCATAGTATTGCATAGTGTTTGCATAGTAAAATGTTTTTATATAAATAGAATATATTATATTTTATTTAAAAGATTTTTCTTTAAATATGGACCGTCGATTAAAGTAAATCAATACAGATAGTTCATGGATTAATTCTTATGCATTCCATTTTCCTATAAATAGAAGCTCGTTCCTTCATTATTTTCTTACGAATTCATTGAAACTACAGAGAGAAATTATAGAGAGAAACTATAGAGAAAAATTATAGAAAGAAGAAGAGTATTACCTTTCTTCACTACTTCTATATTCGGTTCTTTTCTACGGTGAGGGTGTTATTCTTTCTTCTTGAAGAGAACTTACATTATTCCATTCACTATTATTACATTGGAATAACTTTTGTAAAAAGTGGCATACCTATATCATAATCTTTGTATCTGTGGCGTATCCTATACTTGGTGAAATCCTTATGTTATTTCATTCTTATTTATTACATTGGAATAACTTTTGTATCTGTGATTTACCTATACTTGGTGACATTCTTCTATTATTACATTGGAACATCACATGCATGTGTTTTACGGGACTGGTTAAAATCTTTATTATTATTTGGAACATCACATGCATGTGTGTTTTACATCGGACTGGTTAAAATCTTTATTATTACATTGGAATATCTATCATGTGTTTTACAGGATCTGTTCCATCTTTATTATTACATTGGAACATCACAGTGGTGTGAATTTCACGACTGGTTCCGTTATTATTATTATGTTGGAATAACTTTTGTCTGTCTGCGAATCTTGCATGCATGGTGATTTCTTTTGTTATTCCATTCTTTATTATACCCGGTTGGTTAAAACTTTGACTTCTATACTCCATGAAATTAGTAGAATATCCTTGATATTTGCGTTTCATCCGATATCTTTTCATGGAAATATTCTTGATCATTCTTGAATTTTACTCTCTGAAACGATTATCGTGTTGACAATTTGGGCGTTAATAATTCATGGATTAAATAATTCTTGAACTTGTTTTATTGAATTATTATGTCATTGTCATCATCCTCATGTTATATTATGTTATCTTTGGCTTACGTGCATAGATGAACTTAGTATGATTATGACCGAGGATCATTCGGTATAATCATGACTTGATATAAATGATGTGACAAAGTCCTCGATGGCTGCATAATGCGATGATGGATAATTTTGGTATGATTATGACCGGGGGTGATTCGGTATAGTCATGACCATTGATAATTTGATGAAAATCCTTGGCCAGTAGATGCGAGGATGATTAGATGTGGTGGTTTATTTATTAAAATTTGAGTCTCGGCGATAAAAATTGATGAAAACCTTTTAAAACCTAAAAGATAGTAGACTTTATTCTCTACTTGACTCTTTTAATGGATTGCTTATTCAAACTGCGATTAAAGCTGTTGTCTATTGTATTTTATCGGTTTAACAACTTTGTTGACGAGGCTAATGATAATTTATTACGCATTATCTTAGTCATAATATTTCTTCTTGGGCTAGTTGAGCTCACCTTTCTTTCACCATTCTCTTGAGGAAATGAGAACATAATTTGAGACGAGTCGGGGAGCGAAGTAATGGTCGAGAGGATAGCATTAATAGTCCTCACTATTACGTGAAATAGTGTGATAATAGTTGTAATGAGGACTCCTTTTGAGTTTGTATAATATCTAGTAGACAATATTTGTATTCAAACTCATAGTTTATATAAATATTATTACCACGACGATTATATTAGTAAGTTGTATTTGAATTTATGTACCATGTAAGTGGCGACTCAAGATGGGTGGCGTATATGCATGTCCTCCCGGTGTTATCTCTGGGTTGGTACTGAGTATCTCGTTGTGAGCGCCGAGATTGAAGCTGGTTTTATTTGAAACAAGCATTTCCGGGGTTATCACCGAAACTGCATTCCTTGGGGTGATAACCAAGGTTGGTAGCTATTCCCATGATTGGGACTGAGACTGGATACCTCGGGGTTATCTCCGAGATTAATCGGTCCTCTCCGGTATGTGTTTCGGTATTGGATCTGCACGCCTCAGGGTTATATCCGAGGTTGGATTTGTTACTCCTGGTGTGTGTTCCGGGGTTGATCGTGAACTTCCGGTAGTATCTGGAATGGATATGAACTGTCTTCCAGGGTTCCCTCTTGAAAGACGAATCTGTCCTCCTGCAATGTTAGTGACAGGTGTATAGAAAATTTTGACTGTCTACTATATGTCTCTACCATTTTAACTCACCTGGACATGCGATTGAGGAATGTTGGTCTTTGCAACATAAAATCCTGGATCTCATTGAAAATGGATAACTGAATATAGAAATCCCATGACCAGAAAAGGCGAAAGAGAAATGAAGAGCTTAAGATTGCCACTTGAGACAGACAGTTCAAAGGAATTGACGGCTATGAGCACTAATCCGGGCCGAGCACAAGGTGAACCCATCGTAATAAGGGGAGTGGCAGAGGAAATAAGATAGTCCCCAAAATAGATTCCTCCGTTAACGTCAAGCATCTTGTGCCCCAAAGATAGCAACCACATTCTTGATTTTATCGTCCTGGATGATGAGGGGGAAATATTATTCCTTTCCAAGGAACACAAAGCTAAAAGGGAAGGTTCCTTGTTAGAAATATAACAACAATTTGAGAGAGATTTCATAGTTCAATCCTCTCAAACCTATGGGAAAGGTGAAGGAACATATGAAGAAAAAAGTGGTGAGGTTGTTGGGGAAGCTAACCAATCGAGGAATCAACAGTTCATCCCTTTTTACGATGAGTTCAATCTTAGAATCCCCGAGGGATATGGCGAATCAGAAGGTAATCAAGTTATGGCAGTAAACAAAGATATTAATGACCAAGAGTGACCTCTATCGCGAGCCTTGAAGGCAACATAATCGCTGACAACTGGACTACCAGGCCTCAGCTAGCCAGGAATACATAGATACAGAGGATAAAGTTATGAGTTCCAGGAGATGTTGTGACGGTATCACTTTCTTAGCATTAATCCTTTTATTTTCCATACATGTAAATATTAAAAAAAATTAAAAAAATTAAAAAATCAAGCCAGTCAGATCTTATCCAAGCCTGAACTACGAATGACCTGATCTCTCCCAACCAAGGGATACCCTAAAGAAACATTAGGGTATTATTTCTATCATCCAATTGATCAAATGGTGTTTGTTGCGAAACATGATGCCTTCTTGGAAAATGAGTTTATCCTTGAAGGGGTCAGTGGGAGTAAGATATATCTTGAAGAAGTTCAAGAACCACAAAATACTACGGATCAAAGTTAGGCACCTAACCAAGTGGAAGAACCTATTGTATCACCCTATTCATAAATCTAAAAGAGTACCGAAGATACCCGATAGCTATGGATTCGTTATAGAGGATACGATGAGCTATGCATCATAGATGATGATGATCCATTGAATTAAGAACATGGTATGAGTAGTAAAGACTCAGAGAAGTGGCAAAAAGCCATGAAATTCGAGATGGACTCAATGTATGAAAACCAAGTATGGACTTTGGTTTCACCACCTGAAAACATTAAGTCTATTAGGTGTAAATGGGTCTTTAAAAAAAAGACTGGAGCAGATGGCAAGGTAGAGACCTATAAGGCCCGACTAGTCGCAAAAGGTTTCAAATAAAGACAATGTGTTGATTATGATGAAACCTTCTCACTAGTAGCGATGCTCAAATCCATTCGGATTTTGCTTGCGATTGCAACTTACCACGACTACAAAATCTGGCAGATGGACGTGAAAGCAGCCTTCCTCAATGGGAAACTAGAGGAGGATGTGTATATGACACAGCCAGAGGGATTTATTTCAACGGTTGGAACAAATCAAGTCTGTAAGCTACAACGATCCATTTATATATTAAAGCAAGCTTCTCGTAGGTGGAACATCCATTTTGATGAGAAAATCAAAAAGTTTGATTTTATCAAAAATGAGGATGAACCATGTGTGTACAAGAAGGTTAGTGGGAGCGTTGTTTCATTCCTTGTATTATATTTTGATGATATATTATTGATAGGGAATGATATTCCTATGCTACAATCGATTAAAATCTAGTTATCTAAACACTTCTCCATGAAGGACTTGGGTGAAGCATCATATATTTTGGGGATAAAGATTTATAGAGATAGATCTTAAAGGATGTTTGGCTTATCCCAAGGAACGTACATTGACTCTATGCTAAAGAGGTTTAGCATGGAAGATTTCAAAAGAGGTCTCGTGTCGATGAGCCATGGAATACATCTTTCCAAGAAACAGGCCCCAAAGACACCTGAGGAGAGAGACCGTATGAGTAAGATTCCTTATGCTTCAGTGCATATGAGAAGATGGTTTTAGTGCAAGTGGGAGATTGAAAGTAGTATGCATCCAAGCCAATCATGTATGATGATAAAACATATACTTTGTAATCAATCTTATTTATTTATTAATAAAAGAATAAATTATTAAAGGCATTTAATTATCTACATGGTTCTGTTTTAATAATATGTGATGAACCCATAGGTTTAAGAAATGCTTTTAGAATCATGATGAGATCATGATAATGAGATTTAAATTCTTAGATAGCTTAAAACTAAAATGTTCTCAATCAATGGATTACTAAAAAGGGGATTAGTGAATTCAGATAGATTGGTACATATGTTGCTTGCTCATTGGATGAGGATGATTGATCTCATGATCATTTATGTGGAGACACTAAAGCAATTATGTATGTGCTTATTGGAGAATAAGTTCACTGAAGGTGGCTCGCTAAGGAATACCTAATGGAGTTTTACTTGCCTGTCAATAGGAATTCTTGTAGTGATAGTGGTACAAGTGATCTTTGGACTTGAGAACATCATAGTATCTTATGTATAATGAATTATACTTTGACTTATTCCTTAAGACCCTTAGGGTAAATCAAAGGGCATGCTTGGGTGTAATAAGTTATATATGGAGATAATGAATGATCAATAAAGAATCTACCACTTCTAGTAAAAGAAAAGAAATGTCCTATGTTATTCGATAAATGATAACCCAGGAATCCTTGGCCAATGTGAAATGAAATTAGAAAGTAGTTTCTAATTTGCATTCATTCGGAGTTGTACATTTGGAAATCGAAATACATATAATTAAATAAAAATAAGATTTAACAGTAATTCCATGTCTTATATTTAATTGGGACATTGTATGGTGGAAGGATTGAATTGTACGGTAACTATTTACTCAAAAGTTCTTTTATGATTAATGTTGAAATCTATATTATCTGGAAAGTCGTTGATCGCTAGGGAGGCTTATCCCTATTGTAGAATAAATATTATTTATTTAAATAAATTAATAGTTTAATTTATTTATTTAAATAAGATTAGAATTGTTCTAATTGATTTATTCATAATCGGTTTAATATGGAGAACCTAAATGGTCATACTATAAAAAAGGAAGAATAATTATTTAAGAAGTTAATGGCATAATCATAATAATATATTAAGTATATTTAATTTAATCTATGGTGATAGAATAAATTAAATAGCTTAATATTATTATTTAATATTTTAGAAATATTAAATATAAATTAATAAGAGGAGTCTTATTAATATTATTACAATTATTATTTTTAATTTCTAAAATAATTTAGGAATTAATTTAATATAAGTACTCTCATTTATTCCTAATAGGATTAGGAGGCAAAATTAGTTAAAAAAGTTTGATTAATTATCCCTAATAAGGTTAGAGAGCCCAATTAATTAAAGGAGTTTAATTAAATAAATAATACCTTATTTTAATTAAATAGGGTTACCTGATATCTTTATAGGAGTAGTCTTATATCAGATATCAGATATCAGACATACGTGATTCCAAAAGTTAGAGAGTATGCCCCCTTTTTCTATAGAGATAGGAAAAACTAGGGTTTTAGCCAATACACCCTTCTTCATGAAAATTCTTCTTTCTTTGTGGATCACCTCTAGAGGTCATACACTTGGGTGGCTAACATTGATCAAAGGAAGGAATCTACCCGAAGATTCAAGGAGATCGCGAAGAAGTAGGAGTTGAACACGTACCTGTGGAAGCTCGTATCTACAAGGGTATGATTTCATAACTTCTTGTTCTTCTTTTAATTAATAATATGTGTAAGACCTCGAATTTTACAAAATAAAAGTATTCAAATTTTTGATAATTGTTATTCTATTTAATAAGTGGTTAAATTGATAAAAGGTTAAAGTTAAGGGTGATATTTGAAAAAATTTCAAAGTAATCAAGTTGATATAAAATATTCGTTGTGTCGGGGAATATTCGTTTGGTCGGGGGATATTCTTTTTATCAGGGAATATCCGTACGACGACACCATCATTGGTGGACCCCACAACGGAATAACTGTCTGAGTTAGTAAACTACAGAATTATCTTTTTATAAAAATAACGGCGAAAGTTTTACCGTTAAACTGTTGAACTACCCCTTGTAGTAAAAAATACGATGTCTGGCGTGGGTTGCATAGTAGTACATGGTATTGATTATTGATGCTTATGTGAGAAGTCACTCAGTTATACTCAATTATTGCTACAGTAATTGCTGCATAATATCTACCATATTTTTGATTAAATTATTATCACAATATCATCTACATAATATTTATTATTATTAAATCCATAATTGAGACGACAAAGTTATTTATATTATTATTTGCAATATTAACGATATCTAGAAAGTTCTGTCGAGGAAAGGTTTGGTCACCTAATTGTGTACTAATAGGGAGAAATCCTTATCGGAAAGTCCACTCTTTCTTGGGAATGATCTGGTTGTTAAATATTGTGAGTTATAATATTAATGATGAATAAGTTCGTGTTGATTAAAGATGAAATTGATATTTCCATTGTGTTGGGATTATTAGTGTTAATGGAAATCGACATCTATTTTGATAATAATTGATGTGTGGAGGTTATATTGACCAATCGGGTAATTAATCGGATAAATGAGCAATTAATTGCTATTAATTCACAGGCTTATAACTATTTGTTCACATGTGTGTACTATTGATTCACATAAATGTACTATTAGGGGAGGTGGTGCAAGATTGATAATACTTGCATGACTAAATTAAAAATGGAGGTATAGATGAAGGTACTATACTATAATTATTTTTTCACATGTATAGAACTATTGATTCATATGATTGTACTATTGATTCACATGATGTACTATTAGGGGAGGTGGTGCAAGTTTTATAATACTTGCAGGACTAAATTAAAAATGAAGGAAAAGATGAAGGTATTATACTGTAATATTTCGAGCCCAAAAACGTGCAATTATCGAAACTATATTTTCCTATAAATAGAAGTTCATTCTTCCTTCATTCTCACTAATTCACTAAGACTCACAAGAGCAATTATAGAGAGAGAGAAGCTATAGAGAGAAAGAAGAAGAGTAGTATGCTACTTCACTATTCCAGTATCCAGTCTTCTTCTGAGGTAAGGGATATTATTTGTTGTATTGGTAAGGAGTATTATTTATTTCATATTCTGAAGAGAAATTATTTTTCGTATCCGTATGAATATTATTTTCATTTAATATTCGTAAAGGGTATTATTTCTTTCGTATTCATAAAGAGAGTTATTTTCTTTCAATACTCGTAAGGGTTGTTATTCCATTATTTATTATTTTTTTGGAATAACATGTCTATGTGGACTACCGTATGCATGGTGAAATTCTTCTGTTATTCCATTCTTTATTATTCTGTTGGAATAACATGTCTATGCGGACTACCGAATGCATGGTGAAATTATTCTGTTATTTCATTCTTTATTATTCTGTTGGAATAACATGTCTACGCGAACTACCGCATACATGGTAAATGACCCTTCATATTCATTCTTTATTAAATTGTGGAAATGATCTGTCTACATGGATTACCGCATGGCGGGTGAAAATCCATTTGCAGTTTCGTATATTCTATTATACTCGTATGAGATATCATTTCTTTTGTACTCGTCATGGAATGTTATTCTCTTTTGTAGTTTCCTTTTATGAGTACTATTCACGGAGTAATATTCATGAGTTACTATTTATGGGTTACTATTCACCCAGTTACTATTCACTCGAATATTATTCACTCGGGTATTCGGGACACTTTTCGTGCCAAAGTACTATTCACAAGTTACTATTCATGGGTTACTATTCACCCGATTATTATTTACTAGAATATTATTCACTCGGGTATTTGGGGCACTTTTCATGTCGGGGTACTATTCACAAGGTACTATTCCCGAAGTACTATTCACAGGGTACTATTCACGGAGTACTATTCACCCAAAAAATATATTTCTTTTCTGTCCAAATTATTTTTGATACATGAATATTATTCTTGAATTTTACTCCATAAAGCAGTGTCATGTTGACAATTTGAATATTTTTTAACTTTGGATAAATTTAAAGTCTTTAATATTTATCCTTGATTTCGTTTGATTAATGTTTATATCATTGTCATCAACCTCATGCTTATATTGTGATGAAAGTCATCTTTGGCTTACGTGCATAGATGGTCTGTTGATTGGTATGATTATGACCAAGGATCATTCGGTATAATCATGACCATAATGTTGCAAATGATGCTGTAAAAGTCCTCATTGGTCCGTAGTGCATTGATGGACAATTTTTGGTATGATCATGACCATGGGTTCTCTTCGGCCAATGGTGCAAAGATGAATTGTTTTATGGCGTGCTCATAACCATTGATGAAAACACGATTATCCTTGGCTCGTAGTGCATGGATAATTCGTGGTCATGATACTAATGAACATCTTTGGCCGGTAATGCATGGATAATTTGGTGATGTGGGTTATGTATTGTGCTGAGTCTCAGCGATAAAATATTGATAATGAACTTTTAATTCGTAGAATATAGTAGATATCATGCTCTACTTGAGTCTTATAAAATACAGTTGCATGTCTTTGGCCTGTAGTGCAAGGATGAAATGTTAATGAATATCTTTGGCACGTAGTACAAAGATGAATTTATTAGTATGATTATGAACAGGAACTGTGATTTGGTATAACCATGATCTTTGATGTTTCAGGTAAAGACATGTGATGAAAATTATCTTCGTCCTAGGTGCGAAGAGGAATTTAGAACCACAATTATGATTATGAGTTATTCACATGATTGTGAACAAGAATTGTTGATTGATGTTATAGGGATAAAACATTGTTGGTGGACTTTTAACATGGAGAAGATAATAGACTTTATGGTCTATTTGACTCTTCTAATGGATTGTTCATTCCGCTGCAATTATGGTTGAAAAGTTTTATCATCTACCATATGTTCTAAATCTCTGATTTATTACTGACGAAGGCTATTGATAATTTAATTATCTTTAGTCATGATATTCTTTACTGGGCTAGTTGTGCTCACCCTTTTGCTTTATAATTCTTTTCAGGTAATAAGAGTGTAGCTGGGTCGAGCGGAGGTAACAGGAGATTAAAACGGTGGTCTATAGCTGTTGAGGTTCTCCTTAAACAGTATGGAAATAATTTTATTGAGAATTTTAGATAAGTGTGTTGTATTTTTATACGACATTTAATAGTTATATTTGGTGAATCAAATAGGGTGAGGCGAACCCAACTTTGGAAGGGTGGTTTGCCACTATCATACGAGATGTCTAATGACATACGACTTCGTGTTATCATAAGACAGGGTTGTGCACATCCACTTGCTGAGTATATCTACGAGCACTACCTATATAATCTTGGAGTTTGGTTGAAGTATAATTCTCAATTGGAGAAAATGCAGATAATTATATGTCAAAAGAAGACTCACCATTAGAAAGAACATGATAGTAATCTGCTCATTTTTCTTTGGGGACTATTGGGTCAACCAAGGATAATTCTCGAGTCATATGATATCTATCATAACTTAGATGCATGGCCTCCCATGTACGAAGGTTTCCTTGAGCATTTTCTAAAGATTTTAATTTCTAAAACAGTTATTGACTGTACTTTTATGTAAAGTACCATTGTAAGGTGTTGTGGTCGAGACACCATGAGATTACATATATTTGTATTAAAACTCACAGCTTATATGTTGTCGTACTCTGCACGACAGTTCAACAGTTGTATAAAAGAAGTTTGTATTTGATTTCTTTAGTGTGATATCTGGCGACTCAGAATGGGTCGTGTGGACCTATTTTGGGGGTGTCATAATATGCATAAAGGATGATCCGGTAATTGGTGTGTGGAATTTTTTAAAATCTGGTTTTACTTTGCTTCTGCTAGTTTTGCAATTTGATTACTACTTTGATCTTCACAAAACCTTACAGTGGTTTGAAAGCCAAACTTTATGCGAATTATTAATTGTTTTGATTCCATATATGTATGCGTATGTATTTATAATAATTTATTTGGCATAATTTATTGTGTAAAATTATTATTTTATGAAGAAAAATATTGTGAAACTTGTTTTTTTTTAAACCGCTATCCATGTTTTTTGTTGAATCAGTATTTCGTTAATATGAATAGTATATGTATATATATATATAGTTCACGTTGCAGTATGATTATGTTTGTATTATATATGTATATATATTATGATCATATATATATATATATATATATATATATATAGTAATCATATATGATTACGTATCACGTAGAGTATTGTGAGGGCCACGAATCCGAGGTCCCGAATCACCGCGGATCCGGTTCAATCATTCTATACAACTATTACTATTTGCGGAAGATATAAACATAAATTGTTTATACATTAAACTTACACATAATCCCCAAGGTCGAGTAACCTTAACTTAATCACATGCATAACTTATTTAATACATAACTTTATTATCAAACTACACTATTACAAAACTAATCGCGCATATTAACTTTAAGTTGTAACCGTCTTTAACATTTCCTTGTATCCGAAGCATTCGCCTTAATCTGCAATGTTTTATCATGATATAGCAAGGGTGAGCATAAGGATTGCCCATCAAGTTTAAGTTCAATAATATAACGATATATCATGATTGAAAGGATTTGAATAATTGGCTGGCTATAATTCAACAATATAATTGTGAACTAGCAGGAACAAAATTTTGACTGAACAAGTATTTTACATGAACAATTATATCTGAACCGAAGGGTAATGAAGGTGATAAGCCTTTCATACCTGACTTATACATGCAATATGTACAGAGTACAATTATACATGGCAATCAACAATGATTAACCATAAGCATACCCAAATGAAACAACTCTTAGTAGAGTTAAGTAAAAATAAACTTGCCTCAACCGTTGATTACCGTTACATAATTTATATCGCTTTATCCGAAGACCTAATATTAGTAATATAGATCTCCAATATTAGAATAATATCATCACAATATAAAACTATTATATATATATATATAAACATTGAATAACTTAAATACATTACACATAACACATAACCCTATCAGTCTACAACACACATAGGACTCGGTATCAAGTCAAACTATTGCAGTCTAAGTTGAACCCGACACAAAACTGAGATCCCGCCGGTCTAGTCGGACAATTCACGAGTTTAAGTTCAATTAAATTCTGCTTAAACCCTTAACAATTAACTTAAATAATTTTAATATCAGTCGAAATATTTTTCGTGAGTTCGTAATATTTTTCAAATAATTATTACCATTTATCATGTATTTTCAATCATTAGAATTGTATTTAAATGAATTAAATACCACAATATTCCTTTATCATTAATATTTATTTATTATCAAATATTAATGAAATACACAGTCATAATATTATAATACATTTATAATATATCAAAGTAATTTTAATACCTTAAAATTATTTAAATATAATTTTAAACACTTAAATTCATTATCCGATAATTGCTTTTAATATTAAAATATTAACATTTTCATGACAAAATATCAAAAGTTATATTTTATAACTTAAAATATTTTTCTAACCCTTAAATCATTTTATATGATTTATAAAATATTAATTCTATTTTTCCATAATTCATTTAATATATTTATTAAATAAACTAATTATCATTAATATTGATTAATTAATGAATTTCATCATAAAATATTAAAAGTCACTAAAAATAACTTAAAATATTTTATTATACCATAATATTATTTTTTCATGATTTTTTAAAGTATTAAAATCATTTTTAAATAATTTATTTAATATTATAATTAAATAAATTAAATACCATTTATATTCCACAAATATTAAATATTTATGAAATATACTTCAAATAATTAAAAACTATTTTTCAGAATTTAAAATAATTTTTCAGAATTTATTATGTATTTTTAATAATTAAAAACCATTTTTATCTATTTTTAATTAATTTTTGGAAATTCAAAAATTAAAATAAATAGAAACCGTCACTAAAGGGCCCTTTAGCGATAGACCCGTCGCTATAGGTGTTCTTGAGCTGCCTAGAAAATGCATGTCAGTGTTCGAGGTTGGTGGTTTGACCATCATTTGATCTATGATCCAAAGGTTTTCTGGCAATATAAAAGTGTTTAGATTGTAGTATAATTGTAATACTACCATCATTAATCAATTTCATGTCCACAACATACCATACATGAGAGATCTAGGTTCTAGAACATCATGTCAGAGTTGTTCTTCATTTCTGGGTTTTCCAGAAATGAAGAACAGTTGCTAGGCCCTACTTTGAAGCCTTATAACTTTGAATGGGTTCTAGAATTATGAAATATAATGGTCCCTACATGTAGTCATTATGTCACAGTACAATTATAGAGCATCATAGAAGCATAAAAAAGTCTCCTACACAAGATCTAGGTCTGTCAAACGTATGGTCAGAAACTGGTATTTGAAGATTCTGGGTTACCCAGAATCTCCTTCCGGCCAGTTGGTCAATGTGGTTTTGACCTTGATTTTCTTTGATCCTGATATGGATCTGGTTGTTCTAAGGACTAAGATATGTAGTCCACATGACAGGCTACACAAATAAAATAACAACCTGGCCAAAACACTTGTCAGAAGCAAGATCGAGGGCTGCAATATCAACATCGCCGACTTTCGGTTTCGAGTTTTCCAGATTCACAGTCGTGTGTCGGTCAACGTATTTGACCGATCGTATCTTCGCAATCTATACATGATCTAAGGTTGATTCAAGTCTCGGATCAAAGTTCTAACTACAAAGAACATATCTATAACATACATACACAACAAACATCAACACACGAGAAGGAATCTATGAGTGTCCATATATACGATCGTCGGCCACTATTTCCAGTTTTTCCAGATTTCACAAAAATATCAAATCCGAGCATCAAAATGATATGGATCTAGGTTTTGACCACCCTGATCATCAAGTGACACCCTCTAGCACATATTTAAACAACAAACAACAACATTAACTTAAGATCAAAATTTCGAAATTTTAGGGTTCTTATACCTTTCAAGCTTGATCTTTGATTTCTGACTTTGTGATCTGATTTTGGTAAGTTATAAACTGATCATGGCTTAGCTTTTCACTCCCTCTCACACTAGATTTCAAAAAGTTAGAGAGAGAAGGGACTTGGAGAAAATGAAAATGAAAGTATGCATTTTCTCTCTCTTAATCTAATATACATGGCATGATTCAATGTATCTAGTTGCTAGCTGGCATACCTATCTAATATAAAATAGATATAGAGCACATGGGATAAATATTAGGGTGATGACTCACAAGATTTGCAAAATTTTTTGCTTAAGATTAAGAAAAGGGCATTTTAGTCATTTTGCATAACATTTTAATGGCATTCTAGTAAATGGCCAAACCCTTAGGGTTTGGGTTAGGGTTTAGGGTTTGAACCCTTAGGGTTTAGGGTTTGGAACCTTAACTTTGCAATTTAATTTCTTAGATTTCCAAATTAGGTTTTCCAAAAATAGAAAATTAATATTTCTAAATTATAATTAGAATTTTCTAATTATATAAAAATTTCTTAATCATACTTTAAATCTTACTATTTAGGATTAGTAATTCCTAATTAAAATTGCTAATTTAGCAATTAGGGTCAAAATTGTCATTAGGGTTTATAACCCACTTAATTAGGGTTTCTAATAGAAAAAAATAATTTTTTCTAAATTTGAAATTAGGTTTGCTAATTAATTAAGCTTTACCCTCACTAACCTTATAATTATTTACACTTACGCCATTAAGTTCCCAATTTAGGATTTTATACAATCAATTAGGGTTTGGATTCCTTTAATCAATTTAGGATTTCCAGAACCGGTTTCTAGGATTTCTTATTAATCACTAGGGTTTTCTAACCGAACGTTGATGTTCTTAATATATACTTAGGGTTTTTTACAGATATCATTTATCTGGTCAACCCTTGACCCTTAACCACATCATGCACACATATACAAAGAACATAAACGCTTATTGCCTAATCCTGAATAATTCACTTAAATCATTCACAAAATTTTGAAATCCTCAAAATTCTATCTTAAAAATATCAAACGCATACACTTATTTTATGTCTAGGTTCTAATATTGAACCTTAAATCAATAAATAAAAATTTTAAAAATATTCAAAATTCTCGGGTTGTCACATTCACCCCTCTTCTAAAAATTTCGTCCCCGAAATTTAGCTTACACCTTACACCATACTGCTTACACCCTTCATACACATTATCACGTGCTACCCAATACACCACTCACAAGAGTAAAAGTTTTCAAATTGTGCTGAGAGGTCATATAGACCATGAACAAATAGTTTTAACAGTATTGATCATACCGCAAAACAATACATTACTTGGTATGTTTACAATCACAAAAAAGGTAAACTACCGTTGCTAGTACTTTAGGTGATCAGCCTATTGTACTTTAACGTCATGCATAATGTATTAATTATGTATAGCGAATATTACGCTACTTGATTGGATTATTTATCCAAACAACATAGTTCACCTCAGTCTTATCATAGGATTCCGTACCAAAGCAATTTGGTTTGGGAAATTTCTTTCAATGTACACTTTAGAGTTTTCATAACATTAGTCTAGTTGAATCGAATAGCATAGACTCATATCAATAATCCAATTCAATAGAATTATTTAGGTGTAGCCAAACCCCGTTGGCAAAATAAATTTTTGAAAATATTTTCGAGAATGACTTCATGATGCCGTACTGTATTAACAGTCAGTTTGAGGATGCCGTCATTGTATGACTTTGTCATAACACATCATACAATAGTGGAACAACGATTTTAGATCAAATTCACACTAAGTATTCCCAGTATTTACAACTCCATCAAATTGTTATCATCTCTTTTGGGTTACATGGTACATGAGTGATAAATAAAATATATTTTGATATTTCAAATCGTTTGCGTCTAGCTGAAATAAGTAGCATAGACTGTACTTTAAACCATTTCAAAAATGGTTACGAGTCTATAATTTTTATTTTATTTTTTAAAAGCACATAATGCGTATTTAGCTTGATGTCAAAATTTCGAAGTCTAGCATAGCTAGGAGTTTTGGAAAACTTATGTCTCACACTAATAATTATTTGCTTAACTATCTATCTGTTCCTATTATCCTCAATATTCTGTTTACACACAACTATACCCAGTTCGTCAAACCACACTTATGAGTCCATAAATTACCACAATCATATGAGTTTAAGAACATGTCCTAGCCAGACCTTTGACGTCCGTTCGCTGAGGGGTTCATAAACATTTTATATAACTATGAATCAATAATGTCACTTAAGTATGAGTTTTAAGAACTCGTACTTAACCTTATATCCTCTACCTATGAACTATCTATCTTTTATACACATGAGAAAGGAATCACTCTCTCAACATGCATATAGAAAATAGCGCGACACAAACATTTCAATGATTATCATTGTCAGAACTAAGTAGTTGTTACACCAAGTACAATTCCCCGCCCACATAAGGAATCATACAACTCAGCTGCCGACATGAATCCTCAATTGAATCCCCACCTAACACTAACCCCCTTTTTAATACGAATTTTCATTTAACTCGTATTCATAATCCTTTCCTGAATCTGTACCGATTCATAGTACAATTGACACAGCAATCGTTGCTGTAAACTTTTCAATCATTTGATTGATTCTTTTCCCATACTATCACTTTATCCGATCACGGAGTGATCTCATCGTATATGTTACAATTTATTTCTATACTATGATCGTTTTATTTTATGATCTTCTAACACTACACTTTTAGTCTTTTAGACTCTATCTATTCATCACTACTGTTCAACTTTATTATTAGAGTTAGGGAACTCTGTATCTTATAACTCGCTGAGATTCGTCTTTGAATCTTACCGACCAACTAACTCTATTTGAGTTAGTACTTATCCTAATCACTGCGGTTATTAGTCTCAGGTATATTCCTACCTAAGGTTCATAACCTACAGCTTTGATACCATTTGTGAGGGCCCCGAATCCGAGGTCCCGAATCACCGCGGATCCGGTACAATCATTCTATACAACTATTACTATTTGCGGAAGATATAAACATAAATTGTTTATACATTAAACTTACACATAATCCCCAAGGTCGAGTAACCTTAACTTAATCACATGCATAACTTATTTAATACATAACTTTATTATCAAACTACACTATTACAAAACTAATCGCGCATATTAACTTTAAGTTGTAACCGTCTTTAACATTTCCTTGTATCCGAAGCATTCGCCTTAATCTGCAATGTTTTATCATGATATAGCAAGGGTGAGCATAAGGATTGCCCATCAAGTTTAAGTTCAATAATATAACGATATATCATGATTGAAAGGATTTGAATAATTGGCTGGCTATAATTCAACAATATAATTGTGAACTAGTAGGAAAAAAATTTTGACTGAACAAGTATTTTACATGAACAATTGTATCTGAACCGAAGGGTAATGAAGGTGATAAGCCTTTCATACCTGACTTATACATGCAATATGTACAGAGTACAATTGTACATGGCAATCAGCAATGATTAACCATAAGCATACCCAAATGAAACAACTCTTAGTAGAGTTAAGTAAAAATAAACTTGCCTCAACCGTTGATTACCGCTACGTAATTTATATCGCTTTATCCGAAGACCTAATATTAGTAATATATATCTCCAATATTAGAATAATATCATCATAATATAAAACTATTATATATATATATATATATATAAACATAGAATAACTTAAATACATTAAACATAACACATAACCCTATCGATTACATAACACACATAGGACTCCTAGATCAAGTCAAACTATTGCGATACCGAGTTGAACTTGATACAAAAAAGCCGACATCCCGACGGTCTAGTCGAACAATTCACGAGTTTAAGTTCAATTAAATTCTGCTTAAACACTTAACAATTAACTTAAATAATTTTAATATCAGTCGAAATATTTTTCGTAAGTTCGTAATATTTTTCAAATAATTATTACCATTTATCGTGTATTTTCAATCATTAGAATTGTATTTAAATGAATTAAATACCACAATATTCCTTTATCATTAATATTTATTTATTATCAAATATTAATGAAATACATGTCATAATATTATAATATATTTATAATATATTAAAGTAATATTAATACCTTAAAATTATTTAAATATGATTTTTAAACACTTAAATTCATTATCCGATAATTGCTTTTAATATTAAAATATTAACATTTTCATGACAAAAATATCAAAAGTTATATTTTATAACTTAAAATATTTTTCTAACCATTTAAATCATTTTTATATAATTTATAAAATATTAATTCTATTTTCCATAATTCATTTAATATATTTATTAAATAAACTAATTATCATTAATATTGATTAATTAATGAATTTTCATCATAAAATATTAAAAGTCACTAAAAATAACTTAAAATATTTTATTATACCATAATATTATTTTTCATGATTTTTCAAGTATTAAAATCATTTTTAAAAAATTTATTAAATATTATAATTAAAAAAATTAAATACCATTTATATTCCAAAAATATTAAATATTTATGAAATATACTTCAAATAATTAAAAACTATTTTTCAGAATTTAAAATAATTTTTCAGAATTTATTATGTATTTTTAATAATTAAAAACTATTTTTATCTATTTTTAATTAATTTTTGAAAATTCAAAAATTAAAATAAATAGAAACCGTCACTAAAGGGCCCTTTAGCGACAGACCCGTCGCTATAGGTGTTCTTGAGCTGCCCAGAAAATGCATGTCAGTGTTCGAGGTTGGTGGTTTGACCATCATTTGATCTATGATCCAAAGGTTTTCTGGCAATATAAAAGTGTTTAGATTGTAGTATAATTGTAATACTACCATCATTAATCAATTTCATGTCCATAACATACCATACATGAGAGATCTAGGTTCTAGAACATCATGTCAGAGTTGTTCTTCATTTCTGGGTTTTCCAGAAATGAAGAACAGTTGCTAGGCCCTACTTTGAAGCCTTATAACTTTGAATCTGGGTTCGGTTCGTGAAATATAATGGTCCCTACATGTAGTCATTATGTCACAGTACAATTATAGAGCATCATAGAAGCATAAAAACGTCTCCTACACAAGATCTAGAGTCTACATCGAAACGTGTGGTCGAAAGCGGTATTTGAAGATTCTGGGTTACCCAGAATCTCCTTCCGGCCAGTTGGTCAACGTGGTTTTGACCGTGATTTTCTTTGATCCTGATATGGATCTGGTTGTTCTAAGGACTAGGATATGTAGTTCACATGACAGGCTACACAAATAAAACAACAACCTGGCCAAAACACTTGTTAGAAGCAAGATCAGAGGCGTGCAATATCACTGTCAGACTTTCTGGGTTTCTGAGTTTTCCAGATTTCCAGAAGTCGAGCTCGGTCAACGTACTTTGACCGATCGTATCTTGCAATCTATACATGATCTAAGGTTGATTCAAGTCTCAGATCAAATTTCTAACTACAAAGAACAGATCTATAACATAACATACACTAAACATCAAACACACGCAAATCTATGAGGTCTGACATATGACTGTCAGACGACTATTTCTAGTTTTTCCAGATTTCACAAAATCATCAAATCCGAGCATCAAAATGATATGGATCTAGGTTTTGACCACCCTGATCATCAAGTGACACCCTCTAGCACATATTTAAACAACAAACAACAACATTAACTTAAGATCAAAATTTCGAAATTTTAGGGTTCTTATACCTTTCAAGCTTGATGTTTGATTTCTGATTTTGTGATCTGATTTTGGTAAGTTATAAACTGATCATGGCTTAGCTTTTCACTCCCTCTCACACTAGATTTCAAAAAGTTAGAGAGAGAAGGGACTTGGAGAAAATGAAAATGAAAGTATGCATTTTCTCTCTCTTAATCTAATATACATGGCATGATTCAATGTATCTAGTTGCTAGCTGGCATACCTATCTAATATAAAATAGATATAGAGCACATGGGATAAATATTAGGGTGATGACTCACAAGATTTGTAAAATTTTTTGCTTAAGATTAAGAAAATGGCATTTTAGTCATTTTGCATAACATTTTAATGGCATTCTAGTAAATGGCCAAACCCTTAGGGTTTGGGTTAGGGTTTAGGGTTTGAACCCTTAGGGTTTAGGGTTTGGAACCTTAACTTTGCAATTTAATTTCTTAGATTTCCAAATTAGGTTTTCCAAAAATAGAAAATTAATATTTCTAAATTATAATTAGAATTTTCTAATTATATAAAAATTTCTTAATCATACTTTAAATCTTACTATTTAGGATTAGTAATTCCTAATTAAAATTGCTAATTTAGCAATTAGGGTCAAAATTGTCATTAGGGTTTATAACCCACGAATTAGGGTTTCTAATAGAAAAAAAATAATTTTTTTCTAAATTTGAAATTAGGGTTTGCTAATTAATTAAGCTTTACCCTCACTAACCTTATAATTATTTACACTTACGCCATTAAGTTCCCAATTTAGGATTTTATACACCGAATTAGGGTTTCGGATTCCCGGAATTGAATTTAGGATTTCCAGAAACGGTTTCTAGGATTTCTTATTAATCACTAGGGTTTTCTAACCGAACATTGATGTTCTTAATATATACTTAGGGTTTGTTACAGATATCATTTATCTGGTCAACCCTTGACCCTTAACCACATCATGCATACATATACAAAGAACATAAACGCTTATTCCCTAATCCTGAATAATTCACTTAAATCATTCACAAAATTTTGAAATCCTCAAAATTCTATCTTAAAAATATCAAACGCATACACTTATTTTATGTCTAGGTTCTAATATTGAACCTTAAATCAATAAATAAAATTTTTAAAATATTCAAAATTCTCGGGTTGTCACAAGTATGATTACTTATATATATATATATATATATATATATATATATATATATATATATATATTCTTAATAATTTTATAATTAAAATAAAGAGTTTATTTTAATCTTGAAATTGGATTTCATGCAATTGAAAAAATGCTCATTAAATGATATTCATATATATATGTAATGATTTTATTCATAAGATGAATTTTTTATTTATTGATACATATGGTGATATGTATGATAATAAATGGGGTTGATTATGGACTATTGACCAATGTGATTGAATTAATTTTGGTTGGATGCTTGAATGAATGGGTTTTATTAAATGGGGTATGCGTACCTCGTCTTTTCTCGTTTTATTCTTGATGTAGATTCTATCTCTTTCCTATGTACTTCCTCTTGACTGCTGATCAAGGTTTCTATTTAAATTAAATAGTTTATGTAATAGGATTAGTTAGTATTTTTAAGAACTGGAGATCAAGGAGAAGGAGCGCTCGAAGACCCGTTTGTAATGGAGCCCGGGGTTAAATGTAATAGTTATATTTAAATGTTTATTCTTGCAACCTAGGGTTTGACCTTTTGGTTCACTTGGTGGCTCTAGTGAACCAAACTAGAATAAAAGTCTATAATCAATCCGGGTAGAATATAGTATTCTATAATATGCATGCTAATGTTATATATATATATATGTGTGTGTGTGTGTGTGTGTGTGTGTGTGTGTGCATACACGCTAAATAAGATGAGACAAATAATAACAAATCCCGCAATGTTTTTATATATTAAGTCTTAAGCGTTCAAAGATATTTAGAATATCGAACGCCGACTTCTAGCATGATAAAATTAATAGAGTATTAAATAATTAGTATGAGTTTGTTGTGTCACCACAAGGCAATAAGTATTTAAGATGTTAATTTATCACATTTGATTCTTATAAAAAAAAAATTGAACAATATTGTTTTGTTGTGTCACCACAATGACAATATTTTTCTTTTTTGAATATATGGAAGTGCTAGGTTGGACTTAACTTAGATAATTTTGATTCGGATGTGCCACCACTTGATCAAAATAATTCAAGAGGCAAAACATAAGGAGTTACATGATGATGTAATTGACAAGGAGTTGTCCATCTATTTATTTATATATTGTTTGTTGTGTCACCACAATGCTATATACATTTGAAATGGGATCCTTATTCTCAATAGCAAATCTTTAATTAGATTTTGCCGAACTATATAGATGAGGGTAATATAGTTTGAAGAAAATAGTGGGAGATACTAATTTAAAATAAAACCTAATTTATTTTGGTAATTAACTAAATGAATGTTTGCTAAAATATTATCTTTTCACATGTGGAAATTTGAAAATGTCACACTTACTAATTTTACTGTGTAGCATACTTGATGCTAATAAACTGACCCAATCGAATTACACAGCCTGGTTAAGGAATCTGATAATTGTTCTCGCTGCTGAAAAGATTTTTTATGTCCTAAATTCGTCCGTACCTGCAAAAGTTACATAAACAACCTCTGAGGAAGAAATTGCTACTTTTAAAAAAGTGGCAATGTGACGCCCCCAAATTCAGGTATCTTCCAACCCGACAGATGGTGCTCCACTGTACTAACATCCATACAATCATTCCATTAAAATACAACAAAATGAAGGTAATTACTATCTTCTTATTACAATCAAAGTATAATCCTTCCCAGGTTCATAAACCAGTTACATCGTTCATTGTTCATAATGTATAATACATACAAACTTGCTAAACTATTACACAATGCCTAAGCATCTATCTTAGCTTTGCCCTTATCTCTCTTGGCATTCACAGTACGTTTATCTTTAACTGCAGTTATATAATTCACGCAAGAAGTGAGCATGACAACTCAACAAGTTTAATCAAGGATAACAGGAATACCACATTCATGAATTATATAACAATTCCGACATAACTGAACAATAGTTATGAAGTATTATGAATCAATAATACTTTAACAGTTCATAACATCAATTCCCAAAGTATAGAATAGATTAAGAATTCTGAACCGGTCGATAGACCATGAACAGTAACTTTCCGTTTTCATACTTGAAAATGAGTCCACAACACTAAGGTCGTTCATCCGTATAACTTACGAGCACTTCTAGGTGATCAGCCTATAGTACTCTATGTTGATCAACACTCATTCATTAAACGTATTTACGTTTAATATTTTTGGCAAACTCGCGTGCCCATCGAATAATCGATGAAAAATACTTTTGTTTGTTCATAGATAAACCTTACCTTCACGTCCGTACCAATTACTTGGCATATGATAGCGTTAACATTTTTATATAGAATGACATGAATAATAATCAATCTATATATTACGAATAGTCTAGCCGAGTTAAAATCTGGCATCGACCCTTTCATTAAAACAAGTCTTGCAATTCAGTTCAAAGAATCACATAAAACTTGGCTAACGTGGAAGTTAGACAAGCGTTAAGAAAACTTGCCTTTCAGCGTCTTCAAATAACTTACTCGACTGACCACAGCCTTTACAGAATCTACATGATATATTCACATAGCACACTGTAATTAGCTATCAAACAACTATTCACATTGTTCCTACAAGCTTCTTTCTCTTCTATGTCTTTGTTAACTTAATATCTTTATTAAAGTCAACATGACTTATTACCCTTAAATCCGGTTTATCACTCAACCGGTGACGTTTTATTAATCGGACTCAACCATCGTTGATAAGGTACCAACTTTGTTCATCGTATATATCTTGTTAACATGCATTACATTCCTAAGTTTCATACCATATACCTTAGTATAGGTAATATAGGATTAGTCTTAGTACATTCATTGAGTATATAAACTCAACTCGGTGGGTCTCTCAAACAAATCAAGTTTAAAACCTAAGTTACTATATCGAAGCCACGAACTTCATGTTGTGGCGACACCCAAAGCATTCTAGTGGCGCTGCACAAGACACTCTCCGAGGTTTTACGGGACTTGGCGCCATGGGCATGAGTCCATGTACAAACTCTCGTGACATGCGGCCAGAGTCTCTGAACCTTTTTATTTTTTTCCGGCCATAATCGGTGTCATGATGCGGCTTTTTACACTATATGTCTGTTGCCAGCCGCTGCACCTCGATCTGATTTTCAAAATTATAAAAATCTTTGTGAAATTCCGGAGGCCGTAACGTCTTCGTTATAAGCCCGATTTGGTCCGTTCAAAAGCCTACACGTCATAAATGACATACCTTATGCGTTCATATAAGAATTCGACACTTTCGAATTCGTTAACTTAAAATTCACTATTGAGTTCATTTTATAGACATTCGGAAAAGTTAATGAGCGTTCAATGCTCGTTTTCTTCGTTTTAAGTCGAAATCCGACGATTCTCGAACCCACAACTCTTAATCACCCTATCTCACGTGTTGACATTGAAAACCAATGTTTTCAAGTCTCACGGAAACTTTCGACTGCCATTCTGGAATTTCTACGTTTTCGACGTTTAACGTCTATTTCCATAAAATTCGTCATAACTTCGTTACTAATGTTCTCTAAGACAAATCACATGGAATACTCCATGGATTTCATATCTACATCCTAACCAAACAAGATGCATATACTAACGTATTGATGGAGCTAAATTGTTTATCAACAATCGATCTCAACTATCAATATTTTCATGGTTCAAAACTATATTAAACCTTATGATTCTTATAATCTCATGACTTATAGAGATTGAATCTATTGTAAGTCATCTTTAAATCCTCACACAAGACATATACCACCCATTCTATGATTCTCTAAGATGAAAGAAAATCTAAAAGAGATGGAGATGAAAGGTAAGGATTATACCTTAAGAACTCTTGGTTTTTTCTTCTTGAAACTCTAAGATCAAGCTTCCAAAGTGTATGTTTTGCAAGTATAGCTCTCTTTCTCTCTCAAATAATCTAGGTTGGCAAGTTGAAAAACTCCCAAATGAATCAACCTAGCTTTCTATTTAAAGAAAACTAGAATGGAGGGAAATTTGGACTTTAAACCACAAACCTCCTTACTATTCATGTGTGGTCACCAAGTAAAACACTTGGTGACCAAGCCTTATGCTTGGCTTCCACACCAAGGTGGTCGGCCCACCACCCCATGTGACATCCCATGGGTTGCCCCATAGGTTTTACCCATTCGGTAACCCACTGGTTTGACCCACGGTTTGGTTTTCTTGAATTGGGCTTAACTGAATTAACATTGGATCTTGATCATTCAAATGGTTGGATTAATTAATAATCCAACTCAAATGAATTAGTCATTAAGTCTTAACTTAATTCTATAATATGAATCGTATCACATACGTAAAATTCACGTATTATCTCCGTATACTACTTGTACCTTAATCGTATTGTACTTCGTATTTACTCAACGTATTATACATAGATACTAAATAGTATCACCAAATGTATAACACTCGCATTAACCCTAACGCCATTCCTTCTACGCATATTATTTCCTTCTCGGAAATCAATATACTCAACCCTTAGGTTTTAAGTCCGCAGGAGAAAATTGCGTTTTTCGAAAATGAAATATTATCAGATATTCCATATTATCACGATATTCTATCATTACGCGTTTTTTGGAATTTCAAAATAATTACCCAAACAGAAACGGATGAATAGTGTTTTTACGGAAATTTCTCGAAAAACAATTATTTTCATCTTGGAAATTCCAAACAATTATTTCTAACACGTAGCCAGAATACTAACCACTTTACCACATTCTAGGTCATCGAACAACCTTCACATAGCTTACTCACAAAGAAATCAATTAAATTCATTTAATTCACATAATCAAATAAAAAATTAATTGTCATAAAAATCTAATTTTTCTCGGACGTTACATTCTCTCCCCCTTATAAGGATTCTGTCCCCAGAATCTTAGCTTATAATTACATAAACAGATAAGGAAAATTTTCCTTCATTTTACTTTCGAGCTCCCACGTTGCTTCTTCAGCATTGTGGTTTCTCTATAACACCTTCACTGAAAGTATTACCTTATTTCTTAAAACTTGTTCCTTCCTATCAATAATTTGAATTGGAAGTTCCTCATAGGACAAGTCCTTCTCTATCTGAATAGATTCATATTCTATCACGTGTTTATAGTCCGATTTATAAGAGGCCTTGACAAACACGTGAAACACATTATGAATCGTTCCATCTCTGGAGGTAAGGCTACTTCATAAGCTACCTTCCCTATCCTTCTTAAAATCTCAAAAGGTCCTACAAACCTTGGACTTAACTTCCCTTTCTTTCCAAAATGTATCTTCCCCTTCCAAGGCGATACTTTCAGAAAAACAAAAGATCCTACATCGAATTCTCTATTCTCTCTGTGAGGATCTGCATACTTCCTTTGCTGGTCTTGAGCCGCAATTAATTGAGTACGTATTAACTTTACCATGTCTGCCGTCTGCTATACCATCTTAGGTCCCAACATCCAACGTTCACCCACCTCATCCCAACACAATGGAGTTCGGCACTTCCTTCTATACAACGCTTCGTAAGGCGGCATGCCTATACTAGCGTGAAAACTATTGTTGTACGAAAATTCCACCAACTGTAGATATTCGTCCCAACTCCCTTTGAAATCCATAACGCAAGATCTTAACATATCTTCAAGCGTTTGAATTGTTCGCTCACTTTTACCATCCGTCTGAGGATGATACGTCGTACTCAATCTTAACTGCGTTCCCATTTGCTCTTGCAAACTCCTCCAAAAGTTCGATGTGAATCGTGGATCACGATCTGACACAATCAAAACAGGTACTCCATGTCTGGAAATAATTTCCGTGACATACAGCTTAGCTTACTGATCTAGGTTATACCTAACTCTTATTGGTAGAAAATGAGCCGATTTCGTCAATCGATCCACTATCACCCAAATTGCATCGTATCCTTTTCTTGTTGCTGGAAGTCCCACCACAAAGTCCATCGTGATGTGTTCCCACTTCCACTCTAGAATTTCTAACGGTTGTAACAACCCGCTCGGTCATTGATGTTCAGCCTTAACTTTTTGACAAGTTAAGCACCTACTAACATATTCTGCTATCTCCCTCTTCATATTCGGCCACCAAAAGTTCTGACGAAGGTCTTGATACATCTTCGTACTACCGGGATGTATCGAGTACCTCGAACTATGGGCCTCCATCATAATTTGTTCTTTTAATTCGGGATCATTAGGAACCCAAATTCTTCCTTCAAAATGAAGTAATCCCTCCTTATCGAGGTTATACTTAGTCTTTTCTTCATCTTCTATCCTCTTCTGCATCTGCTTGCACTCCTCGTTGTTCAGTTGTACTCCCCTAACCCGCTCCACTATGGTAGGTTGGGTTTCCATGGAAAATAACATCTCCACTGCTTCCTCGGGTAACTTAACTTCTAGCTCTATTCTTGACATCGCTGTTACCAACTCATTCTGAGTCGTTAACATTGATAATTTCTCTCTACCCTTCCTACTTACCACATCGGCTACTATATTTGCTTTCCCCGGATGATATAAAATATCACAGTCATAATCTTTTATTAACTCTAACCACCTTCTCTGTCTTATGTTCAACTCCTTCTGTGTGAAGATATATTTCAGACTTTTGTGGTCTATATATATCTCACACTTCTCACCATAAAGATAACGCCTCCATATCTTTTGGGCAAAGACTATAGCTGCCAATTCTAGGTCATGAGTAGGATAGACCTTCTCATAATCCTTCAATTGACGTGACGCATACGCAATGACCTTGTCATGCTGCATGAGCATGCAACCCAGTCCTTTATGCAAAGCATCGCTATACACTACAAAATTTCCTGTATCGTCTAGTAAGGATAATACAGGTGCCTCACTTAACCTCTTCTTCAACTCTTGAAAATTGTTCTCATATTTTTCAGTCCACACATACTTCACCGACTTTCTTGTCAGATTTGTCAACGGAGTAGCTATTTTAGAAAAGTCTGAAATGAATCTTCTATAGTATCCCGCTAACCCCAGAAAACTCTGAACCTCAGTTGGCATTTTCGGTTGCTCCCATTCGTTAATTGCTTCTACTTTTGCAAGATCTACGGAAATGCCATCTTTATCAATAACATGCCCTAGAAACTGCACCCTCTCAAGCCAAAATTCACACTTTGTGAATTTCGTATACAACTTCTCCTTCCGTAGTTTCTCCAACACTATTCTTAAATGTTCCGCATGATCTTCTGACATCTTTGAATAGACTAGAATATCATCAATGAACACTACAACAAACTTGTCCAAATATTGTTTGAACACTCTGTTCATCATATCCATAAATGCGGCTAGCGCATTAGTTAATCCAAACGACATTACCAGAAACTCATAATGACCATAACGAGTTCTGAACGTCGTCTTAGGTACATCTTCCTTCTGCACCTTTAACTGATGATACTACATCCGCAAATCTATCTTAGAAAAATACTTTGCCCCTTTCAACTGATCAAATAGATCATCGATCCTAGGCAAAGGGTATTTATTCTTAATCGTTAACTTGTTCAACTTTCGATAGTCGTTACAAAGCCTTAACGACCCATCCTTCTTCTTTACAAACAACATAGGTGCTCCCCAAGGAGACACACTCGGTTGAATGTACTTCATATCTAATAGTTCTTGTAATTGAACCATTAACTCCTTCATCTCAACTGGCGCCATTCGATATGGTGCCCTTGAAACTGGTGCCATTCCCGGTAATAGATCAATTACAAACTCCACCTCCGTGTCCGGTGGAATACCCGGTAACTCCTCCGAAAATACATCCGCGAACTCTTGCATAATAGGTATCTGATCCAAGGATGTTCCCACTCTTTGGGTATCCACAACATGGCACAGATAACCTACACACCCTTTTCTCAACATCTTCCTAGCTTGTGTCATAGACAGACAACATGAGCGTCTCGGTGAATTACTACCGAAGAACACTACCTTGGTTTTCTTAGAAAGCCGAAGGTTTACACTTTTCCTATGGAAATCTATAATCGCCTTATGGTTAACCAACCAATCCATACCAAGAACTACGTCGAATTCTTTTAGCCTTATCGGTACCAAATCTACCGATAACTTATTCCCTCTAATTTCCACGCAACAAATCCTTATGAATATGTTTAATGGGGATTATCTCTTCGTTTGCTACCTTAACGTCTAAAGGTATAGGTAACTTCTCAGGGATTAAACCTAACCACTTAGAAAATTCACATGCTATAAAAGAACAAGTAGCACCCGAGTCAAATAGCACATAAGCATTTATCTCATTGACTGGAATGATATCTGCTACCACATCTGTTGATGCAACCACTTCTTGAACAGTCATATTAAGCGTCGATTTGTGAGGTCTACCCATCGATGGTGTTGGTCCGATAATGGCTAATTTACCACTACGAACTCTTATTCCCCTCTAAACCCTTCTTCGAGCAATTTCTTGCCATGTGGTCCATTGACCCACAGACAAAACACCCCTGGTTCTTCTTAGGGTTAGGACAGTTGGGTGACAAATGCCCCTCCTGTCCACGGTTATAGCATACTGCTTCCCCTTTAAACAGACTCCCATGTGAGATTTTCCGCATGTCTTACATGCTTCCGTCCTCCTTTTGGGATCTCCCTGCTTTACCCCAGTATTCCAAGGGTTAAAACTCTTCCTCTTTGGCAAGTTGTCGCTTCCGCTGGCAACTTCAGCCTTATTACCTCCCTCTAACTTACTCTTAATCTTCCGCTCTTTATGGTACTGAGACAAAGCCTCACCACCACCTTCAGCTCTTATCGCCTTCTCTAGAATGGTCCCGTAGGAAGCACTCTGGAAAATCGATATCCTACTATAGAGCCAGGGTTTTAAGCCCCGCTCAAATCTCGCGCTTTTCTTTCCTCCTCTGATCCACCGATGTGGAGAAAATCTCGCCATTCGTTAAACTTGGCGGACATCTTTGAGAACTGCTATATCCCCTCGCTTAAGTTCTAGGAACTTAATTTCCATCCAACCCAAAGATGCTAGTAGGGAAATAGTTCTCGAAGAAAACCTTCTTAAACTGTTCCCACGTAACAGCCTCTGTCCTAGCCCCACCCTGGTGAGCTTCCCACTAGTAGTTGGCTTCCCCCTTCATCATGTAAGTCGCAAAAGAAGTCTTTTGTGCTTCACCTACGTTTGTTATCACAAACTCCTTTTCAATCTCTCTAACCCATGTCTGGGCTTCTAGTGGATCCGTCGTTCCTTGGAACTCGGGTGGACCCACACTTTTAAAGTCCTTAAAGGTAGTTGTTCTTGCTACCCAGGAGCTACAGGAATCCCACCCCCCCCCCCCCCAATGGTTAAATGCAGCCGTTAATAAATTAACAAACTCTTGCATAAGGTTGTTAGGACCCCCTGATTTTCATTATGAGACTCGGCCTCTTGGTTCCGTTGTCTCCTTCTCGTGACATAATTACGATTAAATAAATAAAGCTTCGTTATTATCTATTTAACTACTAAGGTTATCATTCTAAATCAACAACAACCATTCATACCACAACAAGCATATTAAATAAAAACTTCATTATATAAATATGCTTTCATAGTCAAAACTATTTACATCATGTTCCCTTAGCCAAAAGCTATTACATACTATCCCGTGATTGCCTTCTACAAAAATTGGGATTTTACAAAAAGACTACCCTTAGTTATACAAAAGAGGGTTTTACGTCACTACTTATATACAAAAAGATCTAATGATCTACTAACATTGTCGAACGGCATTCTCATATTTCTGATTTGCCAGAATCGATACTGTATCTCAACTTATGGTATGTCGAGTCTGCCCGGACTCAATAGAATAACAAGCAATTTTCAGCTTAAAATCCTCATGAGCGCATTCATGAATGTATGACATCCTAGTTATTTTCTGGTCTTTCTCAACCAGTTTCTTTTGTAGCTCAAGGACCGCATCCTTATAGTCACGAGCCTTATCAGTCATAAGCACTTTCCCGTCGTGCTCTGACTCAAAGTCTGCCTCTGCAGATTCTTTCGCCTCATATAAGACAGCTATTTCCTCATTCTGTGCCTCTACCATAGTGCGCAAATGCAAATTCCTATCCAACACTGCCAGATACAATGCTCTAGTTGCATCCAGAGATGTTGGCTTATGAGTAGGTAACACCATGTTAATCGATGTCACCTGCATCTCCTCCTCCACGTCTAGCATCTCATTAAGGTATGATGCTAGTCCCATGGTCTCCTCAGAGTATTCCTCCTCAGAGATGTACTCCTCAATGTCTAAGTCATCTAGTACAACTATCGGTACCTCCGCCACTGGCATTGGTACAACCTCAACTTGGTTAACTGATTCCTCACTTATCATTTCCACGTTTCTAAACATCAAGCTATCGGTTGACATCTACAAACGCATAACACGTTGATTAGTACATAATACACAATAGTATAAGCATAAATCACATTTAATATCATTAAGATTAATTTTCATCTTTTAATCCTTTCGATACTGAGCTATCTCAATATCTTTTTGATTCAATGGACTTGAATTTCATTCCTCGAACTTTACCTTCCTTACGAGGTTATTGGCCTAAGGTTTTCCCCCCTTAAGTTTTATAACCTAATGCTTTGATACCAACCTGTGACGCCCCCAAATTCGGGTATCTTCCAACCCGACAGCCCTCCACTGTACTAACATCCATACAATCATTCCATTGAAATACAACAAAATGAAGGTAATTACTATCTTCTTATTACAATCAAAGTATAATCCTTCCCAAGTTCATAAATCGGTTACATTATTCATTGTTTATAATGTATAATACATACAAACTTACTAAACTATTACACAACGCCTAAGCATCCATCTTAGCTTTGCCCTTATCTCTCTTGGCATTCACAATACGTTCATCTTTAACTGCAGTTATATAATTCACGCAGGAAGTGAGCATGACAACTCAACAAGTTTAATCAAGGATAACAGGAATACCACATTCATGAATTATATAACAATTTTGACATAACTGAACAATAGTTATGAAGTATTATGAATCAATAATACTTTAACAGTTCATAACATCAATTCCCAAAGTATAGAATATATTAAGAATTCTTAACCGGTCGATAGACCATGAACAGTAGCTTTCCGTTTTCATACTTGAAAAGGAGTCCACAACACTAAGGTCGTTCATCCGTATAACTTACGA
Organism: Panax quinquefolius; assembly: GCA_020205615.1. NCBI lineage: Eukaryota > Viridiplantae > Streptophyta > Magnoliopsida > Apiales > Araliaceae > Panax > Panax quinquefolius. Next base: position 86,246,478 of record CM035171.1, on the reverse strand, counting down.
GCACTTCTAGGTGATAAACCTATAGTACTCTATGTTGATCAACACTCATTCATTAAACGTATTTACGCTTAATATTTTTGGCAAACTCGCGTGCCCATCAAATAATCGATGAAAAATACTTTTGTTTGTTCATAGACAAACCTTAGCTTCACGTCCATACCAATTACTTGGCATAGGATAGCGTTAACATTTCTATATAGAATGATATGAATAATAATCAATCTATATATTATGAATAGTCTAGCCGAGTTAAAATCTGGCATCGACCCTTTCTTTAAAACAAGTCTTGCTATTCAGTTCAACGAATCACATAAAACTTGGCTAATATGGAAGTTAGACAAGCGTTAAGAAAACTTGCCTTTCAGCGTCTTCAAATAACTTACTTGACTGACCACAGCCTGTACAGAATCTACATCCTAACCACATAGAAACTTCCCTGTACGTCTATTTCCATAAAATTCGCCATAACTTCGTTACTAATGTTCTCTAAGCCAAATCACATAGAATACTCCATGGATTTCATATCTACATCCTAACCAAACAAGATTCATATACTAACGTATTGATGGAGCTCAATTGTTTATCAACAATCGATCTCAACTATCAATATTTTCATGGTTCAAAACTATATTAAACCTTATGATTCTTATAATCTCATGACTTATAGAGATTGAATCTATGGTAAGTCATCTTTAAATCCTCACACAAGACATAAACCATCCAATCTATGATTCTCTAAGATGAAAAAAAATCTAAAAGAGATGGAGATGAAAGGTAAGGATTATACCTTAAGAACTCTTGGTTTTCTTTCTTGGAAAACTCTAAGATCAAGCTTCCAAAGTGTATGTTTTGCAAGTATAGCTCTCTTTCTCTCTCAAATAATCTAGGTTGGCAAGTTGAAAAATTCCCAAATGAATCAACCTAGCTTTCTATTTATAGAAAACTAGAATGGAGGGCAATTTGGACTTTAAACCACAAACCTCCTTACTATTCATGTGTGGTCACCAAGTAAAATACTTGGTGACCAAGCCTTATGCTTCGCTTCCACACCAAGGTGGCCGGCCCACCACCCCATGTGACATCCCATGGGTTGCCCCATGGGTTTTACCCATTCGGTAACCCACCGGTTTGACCCACGGTTTGGTTTTCTTGAATTGGGCTTAACTGAATTAACATTGGGCCTTGATCATTCAAATGATTGGATTAATTAATAATCCAACTCAAATGAATTAGTCATTAAGTCTTAACTTAATTCTATAATACGAATCGTATCACATACGTACAATTCACATATTATCTCTCGTATACTCGCTGCATCTTTAATCATATTGTACTTCGTATTTACTCAACGTATTATACATAAATACTAAATAGTATCACCAAATGTATAACACTCGCATTAACCCTAACGCCATTCTTTCTACGTATATTATTTCCTTCTCAGAAATCAATATACTCAACCCTTAGGTTTTAAGTCCATAGGTGAAAACTGCGTTTGCCATAAATGAAATATTATCAGATATTCCATCTTATCATGATATTCTACCATTACGCATTTCTCGGAATTTCAAAATAATTCTCCGAACAGAAATGGATGAATAGTGTTTTTACGGAAATTTCTCGGAAAACAATTATTTTTGTCTTGGAAATTCCAAACAATTATTTCTAACACGTAGCCAGAATACTAACCACGTTAGCACATTCTAGGTCATGAATCGACCTTCACATAGCTTACTCACAAAAAAAAACAATTAAATTCATTTAATTAACATAATCAAATAAAAATTTAATTGTCATAAAAATCCTATTTTTCTCTGGCGTTACAGGCAAGTTGATGCATCTGTGGCTCAATGCATCATGCTCGCATCTGTGGCTCAATGCATCATGCTCGCATCCATGAGTAACAAGCTTGAAAGATCGCTAATATAAAATATCAACACACAATAATTATTAACTCAATAAAATCTTTGAGCAGAATTACTCAGTAACCATTATTGAGTAGTGCCTTCTTCGTAAGAATCAATAATTGGTGCAATACTGGTAGTCTGTTGCTTTCAACAACGCCGTATTAGTGTGTTTTAACCACCGGGTATTCCAACAATGATAATTTGCAACAACTACGCCTGTTATTTAAAAACAACTTATATTTGTCGTTTTCTTCATCCAATCGCTTTTCAGTTATGGGGCCCACACGGTCATTTTATCATCGTCGTCTAATATTCCCAAGACAAAGATCTAATATTCCACGACACCAAAACGAATATTCCCAAGCGATAATGAATATTTTATAACCACTTGCTTATTTTGAAATATTTGCGTATTTAACCCTTAACTATCCACATTAATCAAATCAACCCTTACTATTTCAAAATAATAAATAAAGGAAATTCCTTTTTATTTAAAAATTTTGGGGTCTTACATGAATGGTTTATCTACAAGGAGAAATCGAACATTGTTGGACATGGTTTGATCCATGATGAGCTTTATCGACCTTCTAGTTTACTTCTGGGGATATGCCCTAGAATCGGCTGCATACCTACTTAACAAGGTACCTACCAAATCCATCTCTAAGACCCCATATGAATTATGGATAGGGAGGAAACCAAATCTTAAGCATGTTAAGACTTGGGGTTGTCCAGCTTATGTCAAAAAGTTTGAAAACGATAAACTACAAACTAAATCTGACAAATTTATATTTGTGGGATACCCTAAAGAAACATCAGGGTATTATTTCTATCATCCAACTGATCAAAAGGTGTTTGTTGCGAAACATGCTGCCTTCTTGGAAAAGGAGCTTATCCATGAAGGGGTCAGTGGGAGTAAGATATATCTTGAAGAAGTTTAAGAACCACAAAATACTATGGATCAAAGTCAGGTATCTAACCAAGTGGAAGAACCTATTGTAACTGTGATAACCCAAATCTTTAGGAAATATTAAAAAAAGAATTAAATAAAGAAAATTCTTATTAGATGATATGTTATGTAATATTGTAATGCAGAAAAGATTATGTGTCATGCAATATGTGATGTTGTGTATAATAAATATATTAGAATTATATATTTATATATGTTGGTAAGGTGTAGGAGTAAATTATTAAAGAAAATTAGATGGGTAAAATTAAAATAATTTATAATATTAAATTATTTTAATGTGGTAAATTAGTGGCATTAAATATACTTCATGTATATCCACTATTTTATTGAAGAAATCATATATTACATTATTGAGTGTAATGTATGCATGTATTTAATGTGGTGAATATATTAATATATTTACTTTAGTTAAACAAATTGTGAAGACAATTTATAGAAAGGAAAGAAAATAATTGGATATATGATATTATATTACATGGATAATATTATAATATTTAATATTATACCAAACTATGTAAAGTAAAAATATGAGATGAGATCCAATATGTAAAATATGTATATTGGTATCAACTAGTTAATAAATTAAATTCATATTTGAATAAATGATTGAATATATTAAATTATATATTTAATATATAAATAAATTGTTTGAAAATAATTTATGAGAATGGGAGGAAATTAAATTTAATTATACAATATAAATTATATAATTTAAATAAGTTATTTAAATTAGGTATGAGAATTAAATAACCTAAATGGTTGTCGTTATTTAGTGGTCCTAGTATTTTAATTATATACTAGTAACATAATCTAATAGAATTATGGAACATGTCTCAATTTATTAAATTATTTTGTATGAATAAGTGAGTAAAGGAATATGAATATTATGTGATTTGTTTATATTTTTTATTATATAAACAAATAAAAGAAACTAATGTAATCCTAATTATATATTAGGAATGAAGAATTAAATAACTTAAGGGTTGTGAGATGTGAGAATAATAGTATTTATAATATATACTAATTCTAAGAGATTTATTTTATATATCTCAATTAAGGTAAGTCTAATTGGGTTAAGAAATTAAATGTACTTGAGCAAGAATTTGTATTTAAATTGAGTACATGAAAACCCTAATTAAATGATTAGGGTAAGATAGAATTTATTGTAATAGACCATATTAATTTTTATGGCTCAAACATTTTAGTTAGGAAGTCCAAATATTTTATTTGGAAAGCCGAAGGAATTAAGTGTTAAGCCCAAGTGAGCCAAATTGTTAAGGAACATGTGAGAGAATAATAATATCAAAAATTATATTAAGTCAAGAGATATATCTTTACTATCTCAATTTATTAATTTTATAACTTAATTAAAGCAAGATTAATTTGGTTATAAAATTTAATGTACAAGAGTAATGATTTAAATTCTAAATGTATGGAATGAAAATCTTAATTAACTACAAAAAATGGGGCTTCAGCAACAATTGATTTTCGTTGCTAAAGGTGCCAAATTTCGTTGAAAAAGGGTTTTAGCAACGACTTTACTGTCGTTGCGTCTTTCGTTGCGCAATGAGCGTTGCTAATTGTTCCGCAACGAACGTTTTTTTTTCGTTGCCAAAAGTAATACATTTTGCAACGAAATTTGGCTTTCGTCTGAGAGACATCGATCCTTTAGCAACAAAATGTATTGTTGTAGAATAATTAAAATTTTGTTGCTAAAACCCCATTTCGTTGCAAAGGCACCGCTAATTGGCAACGAAATGAACTTTTTTTTGCAACAACCATGTATTTTCGCTTCTGATTGACACCATTTTGCAAACGACATTTTTTCGTTGCGATAAATTATGAAAATTGTTGCCTAAGCTTGCTTTCGTTGCGGAATGTAAACTTTTTAGCAACGATTTTCGTTGCTAATTATATTATTTGGAACCGACATTATGCTGAATCAGCAACAAAAATATTTGTTGCTAGTTATTTTTCAATAGCAACGAAAGTCGTCGATTAGCAACGACATTATATGTTGTCGCTTCTTTATATGTGCAACGAAAGTTGATATGATTTGCAGCGATAAAAAATATTCCCTTTTATTTTAGTATTAGCAACAATATCCTCTCCCTTGTTATTAGGTTACTTTTTCGTTGCCAAATATTATATTTTTAATGCCATTAGCAACAAAAATTTGTTGCTAAATGTATAAAAAATTGTTACTATATTAAAACTTGTTCAATGCTTTTGTAACGAATTATATTGTTGCCAAATCAAAATTTGACATTCTTTTTGTGTACCTGGCTGGCTCAATGTCCCCATAACAAATATTGGCAAAAATACAAAAAACTAAAATATTATTAACTTAATAAAATCATCCACTACATAATCATTCATTATCTTTACAATTAACCATCAAAAGCTACCACAGTTCTTCAATCAAATCGAGAACGCAATATTTGATTGGCATACATTCCTCCCCTAAAAGACGAACATTTAATAAAAATGTGGATATATATGTGATCCCCAAAGAACATATACTACTTATTGAAAGAGGTTACCAACCTTATTATTTCATCAATGTAAAACATTGCTCTTCTCTAGACTCTCAAAGAAGGATTCTTGAGCATTGCTCCACCGCTTTGTTGTCCCATTTTTGCCTTTTGTAAACCGCCAATTTGCATATAATTGACTAATAAATTTAAGGTTTATTAAAGAAGGGGGAAATAAGAATAAAATGTGTTCATAATTATATATCATCATTCTTTATCCAAAAAGAAATATCATCATCATAAGTGCCTGATACATACCAAATCTGAAGAACCCCCTCCAGATCTTTCTTTCCACTTTCGACTGCGGCAGAATCCTCAAGATAATGTGCTTCATCTTTGTCAATGTAACTAGACCATTCGACTTTGACAGAAGTTGTTGAATCTTGCATAGTTAACATTTCTTGATGTAATCTGCACTCGCTAGCTTAAGACACTCTCTCTGAAGGTCTATAATCGCAGCTTGACTTGGACTGAGCAGGCGTGCACAAAAGCTCAGATTTTCAACAAACCTTTAGAAAGTATGATTGAAGCAATAAATAGTGCACCAAAATGTTGTGATTATGATGAAATAAGAATACACTGAATCAATGCACCAAATATTCTGAATGAATGACTGACTGACATGGCAACTTGACAACAAGTAACTACTATAGCATAGGCCAACTACCTATCACAATTCACAACTTAACTAACTAGTTGTGACACGTCACACGTGCCTACAATAGTTGTTATAACAGAGAGAATTATAGGTGCTTGCTTATTATATTTCTAAATCCTACTTATCATAATGAATTGTGGGTACAGAATATTGTTCACTTTGTTCACATATGTTCCAGAGCATATTTGCGAATAACGCCTCTGCATTGGCCATAAATAAGGTTGCATTGGTTAAACTACACTAAAGCCTCTAGCTACAAAATTACAACATTATATCGAGAAAGACATTATACTGAACCATCTACATTTTCTACCTCCCAGATCTGTCTAGCCCTTATACAGCAGGAGTATACATCAAATGTCGTTCATAGAAGTTGATCAACTAGCATAATAGTATAAGAAATGTCATTTACTTTAATATTAACAACAAAACACAATTAATTGGAAGTCCAGCAACATTGACGGGGAAGAATAAAAACATGAAGTGATAATATGATAAGAGATCATTACCAGAAGTGGATATTTCGCCTTGAGATATTTATTATCCACCATCACCTCTTTTCCATCAGACCTGTAAGCCAATGACAATATATAAATATTAAATTAAACCACATAAAGCTTCCCTTGAAGTGACAACTAAATAAATGTCTAATCATCTTTCAATACAAGAACTAAAGTATTTCTGAAGTTACAGATAAACAATACAGACTCATAGAATAGATGTCGTTCAATACATTAATAAATTATAGTGTAAATAGAGCCTTATCAATTTAAATGTATAAACAATAAAATTAGCTGACGTACAAGCGCACCAAATGCCCTAAAATCTGAAACTCCTCTACCTCCTTTTCACCGCCACTTTCTCCCTCCTCCTTCTCGTTCTCCTTCGTGCGCCGCTCCATCAATTGTAGGGGAATCAAAGGAACTGATTTTGAATCAATCACTAAACTAAATACAATTACAATAGCCATTCCAGCGGAAAGGCCAGCAAGGCCACACGCCAAACTAGAGGAAAGGTGGGCGTAACTGTAAGACCCCGAATTTTATGAAATTAAAGTATTCAATTTTTCTTATAATTACAATTCAGTAAATGGTTAAATTGATAAAAAGTTAAAGTTAAGAGTGATATATGAATTTTTTCCAAAATACGCAAGTTATAAAATATTCATTGTTGTCAGGGAATATTCGTTTGGTCGTGGAATATTCTTTACGTGAGGGAATATTAAATGCACCCAGCAAACCATTTGTGGGCCCCATAACGGATAACCGCTTGGATGAAGAAAATGACAAATTTGAGTTTTTATAAATAACGGTGTAGTTATTCTGAGTTAACAATTGTTGGAATACTTGGTGGTTAAAATACGATGTCGCATAGTTACGTGCAAAGAAAGCGGTATTGCAGTATTTTTTTCAATTATTGATTTTTATGTGAGAAGGCACTACTCAATAATTGTTATAGTAATTACTATTCAATATTTTATTTTATTGAATCAATAATTGCTGCGTTGATATTTTATATTATTGTTGTTTCAATAATTGTCACTGCACAGTATCTCCATTATCAGATCAATAATTCATAGTATTTGAATAATATTATTAGATAACATTATTGGCAATGTCTAGAAAGTTCTGTCAAGGAGGGGTTTGGTCACCTAATTGCGCTCCAGTAAGGTGAAATCCTTATCGGAAAGCCCCCTCTTTCCTGGGAACTGTCTGGTGTCATTATTGTGATTCTGTAATATAATTTGTGAATAATTAATTATTGATTTATATGATAAGGAAATATTTATTTGATGTGGATATAAATGATAGATTTATTTATGTGGTTATAAATGAAGGAATTAATGTTGAGGTATTTTATCAGTATTTTGTCGGATTGGAAGTATTAAAAGATCAAATCGGTGTTCTTAAAGCTCTATTTCGTGAGTTATAAATTTGATCTGACCGTTGGATCGTTGTGATTTTTGGATATGTTATACATATATAAGTTGAGTATATATCCACAATTTTTGAACCGTTAAAAATGAACCTATGATTTGTTATGAATTTTAAAGGTGTTAAAAATCATCCGTTTGTAGATTTCGGATATTTTCTGTCTGAAATTTGGAAAAACATAAAGCTACAAAGTTGTGGAGAATTCGATTTCGTGTGGAATGGACAAACAATTCGTATTTTTCTGATAAACGGGCTATTTTCTATGAATTATTGAGGTTTCGGAAAATAAAATAATTTTTATTAAATTATGGGTGGGACCCACTTTTGTTAAAAAAACATGTGGGCTGCAAATTTGTTTCAAAGGTGGCTGGCTACTGATTTCAAAAGTTTGGCATGTGTAGATAAAAATGAAATAATAATATTTTATTATTTTAGTCTCCTTTGGCGTTCTAGCATTTTCCTATAAATAGGTGCTTATGTTAGAATTGAAAATCACACCAGAAACAAGTTTTCTTTCTCTCTATATTATCAAGTATATTTTTGTGAGTATTTAGATATCTTGAGTGTTGCTATACGGCATAAGTTTCCTTTAGCGTCATATCCGATATCTTGTCAAAAGTACTGCTCTTTTGAGGTAAGGGATAGTAAGGGATTTTAAGGGTTGTTATGTTTTTCATGTTTCGTAACTTTTCAGACCTTCAAAAAATTCTAGAAAATTTTGAAATGATATTTTGATGATTTTTATTGATTGTGTCCAAAAATGGTGATTTTTGAATGTACAGATTAAGAGTTATGAATTTTATGAGAAAAGACTATTTTAAAAGTAACCGCTTATAACTCCTTGTGGTTAACTCCAAAATTGATGAAATTTTTATTGGAAGTATATCTATATAATATCAGCGTACTCTATGAATTTCAGAATTTTTGGATAAAAGTAAAATTTATGATAAATGTCTAAATATTCGACGGTTTTGGCCATATGAAAAATAGTAAATGAATTTTAAAAATTCTAAGAAAAATATATGTTCAATATGGGACTATATTCTGCTAAATCCCAGAAAAGAAATAGTTTTAGAACTGATTTGGTATTTTTCATGAAAATGGACTAGTTATGAGTAATTGAATTAAATAAGTTATGTGAAGTAAGAAAATTGAAAAATAGGATTTTTTGGCTTAAGAATCCTATATGAGGTATATGCAGATTTTTGATGAGGGTTTTGTTTATTGGTGATGAAATCTTATGAGTTTGGCATTTTAGAATGATTAAATGCATTATTTAGTAAAGTGTAAACAATTAAAATAAATTGTTTATAAGCTTAAGAAATATTATTCTTTCAATATCATTATACCGAAATATTGGTATGGATTTTATTGTGGAATTTCTACCTTTTTCATGTCAGAGTTACTATTCACGAGTTACTATTCACGACAAAATTGGTTTCTTTTTCTGACCAAATTATCGTTGATTTATGAATCTTACTCTTGAGATTAAATCTATATGTTGATTATATTATTTTTATTATTATATATAATATTTTTATAACCTTAATGATGATATTTCTCTTTGACTTGAGTGTAAAGATGGGTAGATTTTTGGCATGATCATGACTATGTGTTTCCTTTGGCCAGTAGTGCAAAGTTGAATTGTTGACTGGTATGATCACGACCATTGAATTTATAATTGAATATCTTTAGCTTAAGTGCAAAGGTGAATTGATCAATATGGTTATAATTATTGTTTATATAAATTCTGAAATGATTATATATTTCTTTGAGATATTAATATATTTTGCACAGTAGTCTGAAATATGAATCATTGATGAATATATTTGGCATGTAGTGCAAATATGAACTGTTGTGGAATATCTTTGGCATATAGTGCAAAGATGAATTATTGATGAATATCTTTGGCCCGTAGTGCAAAGATGACCTGTTGTTGAATATCTTTGGCCAGTAGTGCAAAGATGAACTGTTGATGAATATCTTTGGCTGTAGTGCCAAGATGAATTGATTAGTATGATTATGAACAGGAACTGTGATTTGGTATAACCATGATCTTTGATATTTCAGGTAAAGACATGTGATGAAAATTATCTTCGTCCTAGATGCGAAAAGAAATTTCGAATCACAATTATGATTATGAGTTATTCATATGATTGTGGACCGAATCTGTTGATTGATGTTACGAGGATAAAACATTGTTGGTGGATTTTTAACATAGAAGATAATAGACTTTATGGTCTATTTGACTCTTCTAATGGATTGCTTTCGTTCATTTTACAACTATGGTTGAGATTTTTTATCGCCTACCATATGTTCTAAATCTACGATTTATTATTGATGAAGGCTATTGATAATTTAATTATCTTTAGTCATGATATTCTTTCTTGAGCTAGTTGTACTCACCCTTTTGCTTCACAATTCCTTTCGTGTAATAAGAGTGTAGGCATTTGGATCGGCGGGAAACAGGGGAAAAGAACGGTGGTCATCATTTTTAGTAGTTATATTTGGTGAATTAAACAGGTGAAAGCGAACCCAACGTTTGGAAGGGTGTTTTGCCACTATCATACAAGATGTCTAATGACATACAACCTCGTGTCATCATAAGACGAGGTTGTGCACATCCACTTCTTTGAGTATATCTCTGAGCACTACCTATATAATCTTGGTGTTTGTTTGAAGTATAATTCTCAATTAGAGACAGTGGAGATAATGATATGTCAAGAGAAGACTCACCATTGGAAAGAATATGATAGTAATCTTCTCGTTTTTCTTTGGGGTGTATTGGGTCAACCAAGGATAATTCTGTGGCCATATGATATCTATTATAACCTAGACGCATGGCCTCCCATGTACGAAGGTTTCCTTGAGCACTTCCCAAAGATTCTAATTTCTAAAAATAGTTTTTGACTATACCTTTATGTAAGGTGCCATTGTGACGTGCTATCCAAGGTTGGGATGTGAGTCACAGTTGGTATATATTTGTATCAAAACTCACAACATATGTGTTGTTGTATTTTGCACGACAATTGTTGTAATGAAGTTGTAGTTGTTTTCTGTACCATGTATTTGGCGACTCAGAATAGGTTGGGTGGATTGGACCTAATTTGGGGGCGTCACAGTTGGTATCAGAGCTTAGGGATATGATCTCTGACAAAGATCCGGAATTAGAACTAGGAAGGGATAGACGAGTAATATCCTTCGCTAGTGTGTGTCCTACCTAAGCTAAAATTTTTAGTTAAGTTGACAAATTATGATATGTCAATTAACCTTTGTTTTGAAGCTGTATTCTAGAATGATATTTGAAATACAGGAGATGAGCAATGGAGAAATCATGATGACAGATAAGATGGAATCTGAGATGAAAGCAATGTATTCTCAACTCTTTGAAATACCAGGTACGAAAATTTTGGGGACGAAATTTTATAAGGAGGGGAGATTGTAAGACCCCGAATTTTATGAAATAAAAGTATTCAATTTTTCTTATAATTACAATTCAGTAAATGGTTAAATTGATAAAAAGTTAAAGTTAAGGGTGATATATGAATTTTTTTCAAAATACGCGAGTGGTTATAAAATATTCATTGTTGTCGGGGAATATTCGTTTGGTCGTAGAATATTCTTTCTGTCGAGGAATATTCGTACGACGGCGCAGCCATTTGTGGGCCCCATAACGGATAACCGTCGGATGAAGAAAACGACAAATTTGAGTTTTTATAAATAACGGCGTAGTTGTTACCGTTAACACTATTGGAATACCTGGTGGTTAAAATACAGTTATACGCATAGTTACACATTAGCACACGGTATTGCACAGTATTTTTTTCAATTATTGATTCTTACGTGAGAAAGTACTACTCAATAATTATTACGATAATTCTTTATTCAATATTTTATTTTATTGAATCAATAATTGCTTGCGTTGATATTTTATATTATTGTTGTTTCAATAATTGTCACCGCGATATCTCCATTATCGGATCAATAATTCATATTATTTGAATAATATTATTAGATAACATTATTGGCAATGTCTAGAAATGTGACGAACTAGAATTTTATAAATTAATTTTAATATTTATTGGATTAAATAAATATTTTGATTATTTAATTATTAGATTAAATAATTAATTGATGCAATTGTGGTAGATTAAATTAATTATATGTATTACATTCATTAAATTATGTGGAAATTTTTTTATTATCGAAGTATGTGATTATGTGAGCTTCTTGTATTAAAAGAAATATTTATTAAGCTTATTGGTATTTTAATTAATTTAATTATTAATTAGAGAGTTAATAATTTGACATGATTTATTTATGAGAAATTATTATATTTTATTTAAAGTAAATTAAATTAAATATTGTATTTATTTTATAAGGAGTGTGACATTAATTAAACTATATGATAAAGCTTTATTAAATTAAATATTTTTGAAATCTATTAAGCCTAGCCAAACATGGCCTTAGTGGGAGTTACTTGCGCATTACCCACGATCAAGTTAATGACCAGATATCTTGTCATTCTCTTTTTAATTTATTATCGTATCTTTTCTATTCATTTTCTAAGTCTGAAAACATAGAGGGAGAAAGAGTTTGAGAAATTGTCAGATAAAATTGTGAGATTTATAGATATTGGGAGTGTGTAATCAACAAGTTGTTGTGAAAGAGTCATATGTGATCATCTCTTCTAAATTATACTCTGGGTAATTTCTCCAAACTCAATTTCTATTTTACGTTGTTTGAGTTTTACAAAAATGGCTTTCCAAGTTTTCTGTAAAGTCTCTATGATGGGAAATTGTAAGGCTTATGTGCATATATAGGTTAAGATGTTGTCAAGTCATATTTAATTATATATAGTTTGTAAACCATAACATCAGTTTCATGAAAATACGTAGTATATGATTTCTACAAAATTACAGAGTTTGGGTTTTGGCCTTATGGCCTTATACGTGTTATTTCATGTGTTGATCATATATTATCCCTAAATTTTACACTCGTATATTATTATACATGTTGATACGAAGAGACCAAACTTTAAACGAAAGGATTCGGTGTTATAACGAATTCGTAGTGTCAATTTTCATGTTTTATTTTCAAAACCTTCAAGAACATCAAAGTCAGTGAAATTCACATATTTTAGTTATGTGATTATGTGTTTTAATGGGTTAAAACCATTCTATAAATGTTGGGTTATGTTTATACATGAATTATAACATGTGGGTATGATTAATTTCGTGTAGTAGTAATTTAATTGGAGTTTTTGGTACGTGTTTCGCAATTTTCATTGAATTGCGAGCAGTTTCTGATTGCATGGCCTGGTGTGCCTTGACTCGTGTTTTATTTCATGCATGGCTTAACGCCACCATTGCATGACGCTAAAGTCTCCAAAGTAAGCGCCACCACATACAACGCTAAGATTTCAAATAGCATACGCCGTTACCATGCACAAAATAAGAAAGACCAAGATATAATGATAGCCAATAGCAATACTTCACTCTCCAAAAAGTTCAGAAATGGAATTTTAAAAATGATTAAGTCTAGCAATGTGTTAGTAACTTGATGTAATGAACATGTAATTATGTTATAAGTATATTGAGATGTTAAAATAGATACTTAGCATGTAAATAACATAATTACATGTGGATTGAATTATGGATTACATAATTAGCTTGTTATTCATGATGTGTAAATTATGTGACAAAGTGGTAATTTGACTAAGTATAGTCAATATTCGAATTAGACAAAAGAATGAGTTTATGATGATTAGTTAAGTTATAATTAACTGGTATTGTGAATGTGAATGGTATGTAGGATTAAATTCAAAGAACGTACTTAGTTAAAGTGTAATCTACGCACGAGGCAAGTTTGCTAACCCTACTTGTCATTATTGTTCAAGTTTATTATTTACCTCGAGTAAATTATCATTACTATTATTCATGTTCAAATGTTATACTAAAGATTGACTATCTTTTCAAAGCATGATTCAGTTATACAATAATTGTCCTATTGTATACCTCTTGAGATTATTATTCAATTTGAATATCATTATTATTGAACCTTATTAGACTAGCGAAACTTTATTGATTCGACTAGTCCATAGTTGATGAGCGTTCTAAACTCCAGAACCCTTGATGAATTATCCAAAACAAACTTCCTTTGGTGCGGACTCGAATGTCAAACTGAGATGAATAACCCTGCAAAGGGATTTACTTATTCGTTAGCGTTAAGATATTGTGCATAGTATGGTACTAAGGGTTGATCCCCCTAAGTACGATTAGAAAGGTCCATAATCTTATGACTGTTAAAGGTTTCAAGTATAACCCTTGATAACCTAGGACATAGTTCAAGGTCTTATGACCCTCAGAATTCTTTTGATTCTTGTTATTCATTCTTGATTCAAAAGTTGAGCTTTTATTCAGATGTCTTTGATTTACTCGCATGTTATTATACTGTTATTTCATTATTATACTTGTGGGCATTAGTGCTCACTCTTGCTTAATAATAACATTGCAGTTAAGAACGAAAGAACTGATGAACCTTCCACTAGTAAAGGCAAGGGCAAAGTTAGCAAGTGATGAAGACTTATTGTTTATATGATGATGTATATTTGTTTAAGACTGGATTTAATGATGTTGTTTAAGACTTATTCGTTTATGATTCCGCACAGATGTCTAAGGTTATTCGAATGTTGTAACCCTTGAGGGGAAGATTTTATTTCTATCTATTGCATGGTTTGCATTTATTATGGGTAGATAGAGATATGATATTTGTACAGTGAACACCAAATCCCGTGGAATTTAAGTACTCGGGTTTGGGGGTGTCACAGGTTGGTATCAAAGTTGTAGGTTATGAACCTTAGGTGGGGGAATAACCTTAGGTAGTAGCCTTATAGAAAGAAGATAGTGATGGAAAACTCTTATCGAGTTATAAGAAATGAATTTCTGTAATTCATTAAAGGTAATAAAAGACCTTATGTGTTTATGTGTTAAAGTATGCGTTAGATGATACGACTTAGTAACTAAAACTTAAAATTTTGTTGTCAGGATGTCGAATGTTGGAGAAGCTAGTCAAGCCGGGGAGGAAGAACCCCGTGTACCTATAGTACCCTCGAGGAGGAACCCCATGTACATAATGAATGCAAGCCGGAGGAGAGAGGAGAGATATTCATGTCATTACTGAGGCAATTGTGAGTGAGGGGAATCATCTCTATTGATCACCGTTATTGGTCAGGAGCATGATCCTGAGGAGGAATTTGTTGAGGAAGAGGAAGAGGAAGAAGAGGAGTTACCATGGTACACCGTTGATGCTGAGATGTATGACACGTTATACGACCGTAACGTAGAATTATAAGACGAGGTCCAAGATTTGACTGAGCGAGTGGTTATCCAACATATTACTTTAGAGCAGAAGGAGAGGGAGATTTCGACTCTTCACTCACGACTGGGAAATGTAGAATGGGATTTGGTCCATGAGAAGGGTCAAACCGAAGATAAGACCGAGGAGATATAGAAGCTGAAGAAGGAACTGAAGGAAACCTCCGAAAGGCTGAACATAGCAGAGGATGGCTGGGTAAGAGAATCACGTCGAGCTGATCGTGCAGAGGATGATAGTCTTGCTAAGAAAGCGAAGATTGGGGAAACGTATTCTACACTTAACAAGGCAATGAATAAGACTCAAGATCGAGTTTTGAGTTACCCAATCCAATTCGAAGGACTACTATTGTACATGATGGATCGCAGGATAATGTATCGCATCTTAGAAGAGGAGCGTAGCAAGGCTAATCAGTACCTTGACCGACAGTGATATGATTTGTTTAATTATGTGAAGAACTTAATTAGTTAATAGATGTAAATTCTGATGTGTTTATGAACGAAAGAATATTTGAATGTTTTAAATTATGTGGATTCTTTATTCTAGGATAGTTGATGTAAATAGCAGTTATTCTATTGTTTAATGTTAAAACTTTTGATTTGAATGAAAATATATCAAGTTGTTTGAGATGATGTGTTAAATGAGTATGTTAAATTGTTAAGTAATGCCTTAACTATTTAGAGAAATAAATAAAGTTCTAATAAGTGTTTATTTAACAGAAAAATGTCGCCAAGGAGAAGACAACAATGTCAACCGGCTCAGGAAGAGTCAACCAATAATAACAATAATGCCAACGCTAATCTCGTTCAGCAGTTGGTGAACTTACTAACTGGAGCCATGAATAATCAACCTCAAGCTCCACCAAACACAACGTTTAAAGACTTCAAGGCAGTGGGACCGCCAGAGTTCAAAGGTTCCATGAACCCAATCGAGGCTCAAACGTGGGTTATGGAAATGGAGAAGGTTTTCGACGTTGCTAGGGTTAGAGAAGACCAGAAGACCGCTTTTGCAATGTTTATGCTGAAGTCTGAGGCTAGCTACTGGTGGCAAACAAACAAAGTGCGAGAAGGTGAAGGTGTAATTACGTGGGAGAGATTTAAAGAGATGTTTTTCGAAATGTATTTCCAAACTAGTTCGCGAGAATCGGATGGAGGTTCAATTTACGAACCGAAGTAGGAAACATGAGTGTACCTCGACTACGCTGCTAAATTCAACGAGTTGGCAAGGTTAGCCTGTACCAAGTACACAATTGATGAGAGAAAAGCGAAGATTCGAACAAGGACTAAAGCCTTGGGTATCTGATAAAGTTTCAATGTTTCAGATAAACACATTTTTTGGAGTACTGGAAAAGGCCATCCTCGCTGAAGGAGGAAGCGATACGGTGACTAAGTACAATCAAGATCAGAAGAAGAAGAAGAGTGAAGGTGAAATTAATAACAAGGCCAGTGGAAGTGGCACAGGAGGTGGAAATTTCAATCAGAAGAAAAGGTGGAACGACTGCCTTCATCATCGGAAATCAATGAAGGTAATCAGAAGAAAAGAATCGAAGCATGCCCGACCTGCGGGAAAGCCCATCTGGGAGTTTGTATGAAAGGAAAAAGAGTGTGATACAATTGTGGTCAGGAAGGCCACATAGCACCAAACTGTCCAAACCCAAAGAAGGGTGCTTGTTTTATTTATGGTTCGAAAGACCATCTGGCAAGAGACTGTCCTAAGAAGGGATCAGGAGGGTCAGGATCAGGAGGAAACCGGGGAAATAACAGTGGAAATGCCTTAACCATCACCGGACCAACCGCAACAAACTGACCAACCGCCCTGACTTTCAACATGACGGTGCAAGATGCAGTTCAATCCCGTGATGTGGTGTCAGATATCATTCCGATCAATAAAATTAATGCTTATGTTTTATTTGATTCGGGTGTTACTTGTTCCTTTATATCCGATGATTTTTCCAAGAATTTAGATTTGCCTAAGGATGAATTGGATTATCCCATGAACATAGAAATTGTGAATAGAGAAATAATCCTTGTTAAGTACGTACATAAGAACTGTAGAGTTCATATTAAGGGTAATATCATGAACGTAGATCTTATCCCTATTCGACTTGGAGAATTTGATGTTATTTTGGGATTGGACTGGTTATGAAATTACGGGGCAGTAATTGATTGCCAAAAGAAGCGTATTAACCTTATGACCCCGTCAAAGGTTGTGTTTTATGGTAGCAAGTCGCCTAGACAAGCGAGTTATTTGACGATGATGCAGGCCAGGAAGTTATTAAGACAAGGCTGTGTAGGATACTTAGCTTACATAGTCGACAGTCGAAAAGAGAATCCGAAGGTAGAACAAATACCGATTGTGAGGGACTTCATCGACGTATTTCAGACGATTTACCGGGACTTCCACCGATAGAGAGGTAGATTTCGTGATCGATTTGGGCGCCTTTAACCGCTCCAATATCGAAGGCACCATCTTGAATGGCACCAATGAGAGATGAAAGAATTAATGGTACAATTACAAGAATTCTTGGACAAGAAGTACATTCAATAGAAGCGTATCATCGTGGGGAAGCACCGGTGTTGTTTGTGAAAAAGAAGGACGGATCGATCGGCTCAGATTGACTACGAGATAACCGAATAAGGTCACGATTAAGAACAGATATCCATTACCGAGGATCGACGACCTGTTTGATCAATTAAAGGGAGCGAGATACTTTTCCAAGATAGACTTGAGAAACGGTTATCATCAATTAAAGGTGAGGCCGGAAGATGTACCAAAGACTGCGTTCAAAACGCAATACGGTCACTACGAATTTTTGGTAATGTCGTTTGGTCTAACGAATGTTCCTGCAGCATTTATGGGACTAATGAATGGTGTGTTCAAGCCGTTTTTGGACAAGTTCGTAGTGGTATTTATAGATGACATTTTGGTTTATTCAAAAACCAAGGAAGAACACGAAGAGCATTTGAGATTAACGTTGGAAGTATTGAGAAGAGAGAAGTTGTATGCCAAATTTTCAAAATGCAAATTTTGGATTGAACGAGTACAATTTCTTGGTTACGTGATCGATAAAAACGGAATCTCAGTAGATCCATCTAAAGTAGAAGCCATGATTAACTAGGATCAATCAAGAACGCCGTCAGAAGTAAGAAGTTTTCTTGGATTAGTAGGATATTATAGAAGATTCATACAAGACTTTTCCAAGATCGCAACTCCGTTAACGAATTTAACTCAAAAAGCTGTGAAATTTGTTTGGACGGATAAGTGTGAGGAAAGTTTTCAAGAATTGAAGAAGAGGTTGAGTACGGCCCCTGTGTTATCTCTTCCGGATGATACAGGAAATTTTGTTGTTTATAGTGATGCGTCGCATAAAGGACTTGGCTGTGTGCTGATGCAAAAAGGAAAAGTCATTACGTATGCATCACGACAATTGAAAGATTACGAAAAGGGATATCCGACCCATAACTTAGAATTAGCTGCAGTTGTTTTTGCTTTGAAAATTTGGAGGCACTACCTTTACGGGGAGAAGTGTGAAATATATACGGACCACAAGAGTCTGAAATATATTTTCACGTAGAAGGATTTGAATATGCGTCAAAGAAGATGGTTGGAATTAATTAAGGATTACGACCGTGAGATTTTATACCATCCGGATAAAGCAAATGTGGTTCTTAGGCGCCTTAAGTAGAAAGGGTCGTGAGAAATTGATGATATTATTTGCTCGGGAGGAGCTAATTGCGAAATGGAGAAACTAGAGTTGGAAGTGAAGTATCCTATGGAGATTGATGAGAAGCTATTTCGGATGCAATCTGGTACAACCCTCTTGGATAAAGTTAAGGAGGCTCGACTTGGGATGAAAATGTAAAAGGGGACAAAGAAGATATCCGAAGGAACTGAACCGAGATTTAAGATGGATAAGGAAGGAATACTGAGATTTGAGAGTAGAATTTGGGTACCGCTAGTACAAGAGATTAAGGAAGATATTTTGAGCGAGGCTCATGGTTCACGATATTCGATTCACCCTGGTAGTACCAAGATGTATCAAGATCTTTGACAACATTTCTGGTGGCCGAATTTAAAATGTGATGTTGCAGAATGTGTTGCCAAGTGCCTAACCTGTCAGAAAGTGAAGGCAGAACATCAGAGACCTAGTGGATTGCTACAACCGTTAGATATCCCAGAATGGAAATGGGAACATATTACAATGGACTTCGTGGTTGGCCTTCCGACGACTCAGAAAGGCTACGACGCAGTATGGGTTATCGTTGATAAACTGACGAAATCCGCACACTTCCTTCCGATCAAAATCAGATTCAACTTAGATCAGTTAGCGAGGCTATATGTAAAAGAAATTGTTTCGAGGCACGGAGTTCCGGTGTCAATTGTTTCTGATAGAGATCCACACTTTACATCGAATTTCTGGAAACGTCTATAGGAATGTATGGGAACGCAATTGCGAATGAGTATAGCATACCACCCTCAAACAGATGGACAGAGTGAGAGAACGATTCAGACATTAGAAGATATGCTAAGAGCCTGTGTGATGGACTTTAAAGGAAATTGGGATGATCACCTACCATTAGTAGAGTTCAGCTACAACAACAGTTACCACGCTTGTATAGGCATGCCGCCTTACGAAGCGTTATACGGTAGAAAGTGCAGAACTCCACTTTATTGGGATGAAGTTGGCGAAAGACAATTGCTAGGGCCAGAATTGGTACAACGAACAGCAAAAATAGTCAAAGTTATCTGAGCACGACTGGTAGCGGCTCAAGATCGACAGAAGAAATACGCTGATCCACATCGTAAAAATATCAAGTTTGAATCAGGTAGTTATGTTTTCTTGAAGGTCTCTCCTGGAGGGGAAGATCGAGTTCGGAAAGAAAGGGAAATTGAGCCCAAGATTCATCGGACCCTTTGAAGTACTTCAAGAATCGAGAAGTCGGCGTGTGAGGTAGCTTTACCTCCATCACTCGAGAATGTCCACAACGTCTTCTATGTTTCTGTGTTACAACTCTACAAAGCCGATTACAAGCATGTAATTGAATACGAACCCCTGCATTTTGAAAAAGACTTATCTTACGAAGAAATTTCTGTTCAAATTGTAGACAAAAAAGAACAAGTTCTCATAAATAAAGTAATACCTTTTGTTAAGGTAATTTGGAGGAACCACAACGCTGAAGAAGCTACGTGGGAACTCGAAGAGAATATGATGAAGAACTACCCTCATTTATTTACTTAATTATTGTGAGCGATTCTGGGGACAGAATCTTTGTAAGGGGGGAGAATGTAACGGGTCGAAATTTATTAAGTCGTGATTCTGGGGACAGAATCCTTTTAAGGGGGGAAAGATGTGACGAACGAGAATTTTGTAAATTAATTTTAATATTTATTGGATTAAATAAATATTTTCGATGATTTAATTATTAGATTAAATAATTAATTGATGCAATTGCGGTCGATTAATTTAATTATATGTATTACATTCATTAAATTATGTGGAGAATTTTTATTATCGAAGTATGTGATTATGTGAGCTTCTTGTATTAAAAGAAATATTTAATAAGCTTATTGGTATTTTAATTAATTAAATTATTAATTAGAGAGTTAATAATTTGACATTATTTATTTATGAGAAATTATTATATTTTATTTAAAGTAAATTAAATAAAATATTGGATTTATTTTATAAGGAGTGTGACATTAATTAAACTATATAATAAAGCTTTATTAAATTAAATAGTTTTGAAATCTATTAAGCCTAGCCAAACATGGCCTTAGTGGGAGTTACTAGCAGTTACCCATGATCAAGTTAATCGACCAAGATGATGCTTGTCGATTCTCTTTTCATTTATTATACGTACTCTTTTTCTATTCATTTTCTAAGTCTGAAAACAGAGAGGGAGAAAGAGTTTGAAAAATTGTCAGATAAAATTGTGAGATTTATAGATATTGGGAGTGTGTAATCAACAAGTTGTTGTGAAAGAGTCATATGTGATCATCTCTTCTAAATTATACTCTGGGTAATTTCTCCAAACTCAATTTCTATTTTACGTTGTTTGAGTTTTACAAAAATGGCTTTCCCAGTTTTCTGTAAAGTCTCTATGATGGGAAATTGTAAGGCTTATGTGCATATATAGGTTAAGATGTTGTCAAATCATATTTAATTATATATAGTTTGTAAACCATAACATCAGTTTCATGAAAATACGTAGTATATGATTTCTACAAAATTACAGAGTTTGGGTTTTGGCCTTATGGCCTTATACGTGTTATTTCATGTGTTGATCATATATTATCCCTAAATTTTACACTCGTATATTATTATACATGTTGATACGAAGAGACCAAACTTTAAACGAACGGATTCGGTGTTATAACGAATCCGTAGTGTCAATTTTCATGTTTTATTTTCAAAACTTCAAGAACATCAAAGTCAGTGAAATTCACATATTTTAGTTCTGTGATTATGTGTTTTAAAGGGTTAAAACCATTCTATAAATGTTGGGTTATGTTTATACATGAATTATAACATGTGGGTATGATTAATTTCGTGTAGTAGTAATTTAATTGGAGTTTTTGGGTTGTGTTCTGCAATTTTCGCGAATTGCAGAATAGTTTCTGATTTCATGCCAACATGCCGCTATGCCGCACTCGTTCTTTATTTCCGTCTTAGTAGCGCCCATCGCACTTGCCATGACGCCTAGTCTCGAAACCACGATGCTACAACAGCGCCATAACGCTAAGAGTTTGGTCATAGCTATCCATCAAATGTGCAACAACAAGAATATATAACGATGGCTAAGACAATACCACTCTCCAGAAAGTTCAGAAATGGAATTTTAAAAATGATTAAGTCTAGCAATGTGTTAGTAATTTGATGTAATGAACATGTAATTATGTTATAAGTATAATGAGATGTTAAAATAGATACTTAGAATGTAAATAACATAATTACATGTGGATTGAATTATGGATTACATAATTAGCTTGTTATTCATGATGTGTAAATTATGTGACAAAGTGTTAATTTGACTAAGTATAGTTAATATTCGAATTAGACAAAAGAATGAGTTTATGATGATTAGTTAAGTTATAATTAACTAGTATTGTGAATGTGAATGGTATGTAGGATTAAATTCAAAGAACGTGCTTAGTTAAAGTATAATCTATGCATGAGGCAAGTTTCCTAACCCTACTTGTCATTATTGTTCAAGTTTATTATTTACCTCGAGTAAATTATCATTACTATTATTCAAGTTAAAATGTTATACTAAAGATTGATTATCTTTTCAAAGCATGATTCAGTTATACAATAATTGTCCTATTGTATACCTCTTGAGATTATTATTCAATTTGTATATCATTATTATTGAACCTTGTTAGACTAGCGAAACCTTATTGATTCGACTAGTCCATAGTTGATGAGCGTTCTAAACTTCAGAACCCTTGATGAATTATCCAAACCAAACTTCCTTTGGTGCGGAGTCGAATGTCAAACTGAGATAAACAACCTGTCTGTGCGTAATTGTACTGTAATTTTTCGAGCCCCAAAACGTGCAATTATCGAAACTATATTTTTCTATAAATAGAAGCTCATTCTTCCTTCATTTCTCACCAATTCACAAAAACTTTAGAGCTATTATTATAGAGAGAAATTATAGAAAGAAGAAGAAAGTCTTTACCTCACTATTCCATTAGATGCGCTTTTTCTAAGGTAGGGAGTATTATTTCTTTCTTATCCATGAAGAGAACTTCATTATTCCATTCTTTATTATTCTATTGCAATAACTCAGATATCGCGGGCTACCCTATACTTTGTGAAATTCTTACATTATTCCATTCTTAATCATTCATTGGAACATCCTGTCTGTGCATTTTACGTCGAACCTGGTTCCGTCTTTATTATCTGTTGAAATATCATATGCATGCGTTTCTGACCGACTCTCTGTCTTTATTATTTTGTTGAATATCCTATCATGCGTTTCTGTACGGACTGATTCCGTTATTTATTATTCTATTGAATAACTTTTGCTGCAAGGGTTTATCGCATATCCGGTGATTTCTTTTGTTATTCCATTCCTTATTATACTCAATTGGTTAAAGTTTTGACTTCTATACTCCATGAAATTAGTGGAATATCCTTGATATTTGTGCTTCATCCAAAGATCTTTTCATGGAAATATTCTTCGAGCATTCTTGAATTTTACTCTACAAAGCGATTATCATGTTGATAATTTGGACGTTATTAGTTCCTCGATAAATTAATTCTTGAACTTGTTTTATTGAATTCTTATATCATTGTCATCATCCTCATGTTTATATTTTTTGAAAGTCATCTACATGGCTTTGTAGAGTGCATAGATGGACTTGGTATGATTATGACCACTGTGGATTATTCGGTGTAATCATGATCGTAATGTTACAAATGATGTGGTAAAAGTCCTCATTGGCCCGTAGTGCATTAATGGATAGTTGTTGGCATGATCATGACCATTAATGAATACACAAATATTCTTGGCCCGTAGTGCATGGATAATTGTGGTCGTGATACTAAAAAATATCCTCGGCAGTAGTAGTGCGGGTGATTCGATGATGTGGATTATTTATTAAAATGAGTCCCAAATGATAAAAGTGATGAAAAACCTTTTAAATCATAAAAGATAGTAGATTTTATTCTCTACTTGACTCTTTTAATGGATTGCTTGTTCTGCTGCAGTTAAACTTGATGGTTGTTATATTATATCAGTTTAACACTGTTGAAGGCTAACGATAATATATTCTACATTATCTTAGTCATAATATTTCCTACTGGGCTAGTTGAGCTCACCCTTTTACTTTCATTGTTCTCTTCAGGAAATGAGAACGTAGCATGGACTAGTCAGGGAACGGAGTGATTGACCAGATGATAGCATTAGTAGTCCTCACTATTCAGTGAAATAGTGGGAAAATAAATGTAATAATATTGAATTTGAGTTTGTATATTGTCTAGACGACAATATTTGTATTTAAACTTATAGCTTATGTTTTGTCGTACTTTGCACGACAGTTGTATAATTAAGTTGTATTTGTATTCTGTACCATGTATTTGGCGACTAAGAATAGGTGATGTATACCTATTTTAGGGGCGTCACAGTTGCTATCAAAGCTTAGGGATATGATCCCTGGCTAAGATGTGAGGCTAGAACTAGGTGGGGAGAGACGGGGAATTCCTTGGCTACTATGACCTACCTAAGTTTATTTGGTATTTAATGGGTCAGTCAGAGTGTAGGGATAATATGTTTCATGTCAATTAACCCTTGTTTTGTTGCAGTATTTGAAAATGTCATCCGAGAATGTTGAGAACATCAATGGAGCACAGGAGACCGTTGAGTCTCCACAGATCAATAACCAGGACAATGTGCATCAAGAAGGCGACAATCCTCGTGCAAACAACAACACTGACCAAATAATGAACGATGGAATGTTCCGAGGCTTCTTGCAATTCATGCAACATCAGACGAGAGCGGCTCTTGTCCAAAATGCAGGTGGAAACACTGGCAACTCTCGGACGGTCATCGCCAAACAGTTCAAGGAGCTGGGACCACCAGAGTTTATTGGAGAGCCAAAACCACTTAAGGCGGAAGCATGGATAATGTAGATAACCAAGATATTTGATGTCTTGGGATGCTCCGAGGAACAAAAGGTTCCCTTCGCCACCTTTATGTTGCGTGAAGAGGCGATTCTTGATGGGAATCAGAAACGCACTCCAACCCGACGCTTTTCAAGATGTCTTGGGAGAAGTTCAAGAGTCATTCAACGAAAAGTACTTTCCCGAACGTATTCGTCACATGAAAGAGGTGGAGTTTATCAAGTTGGAACAAAACAATATGACCGTGTCGCAATACGAGGCTAAATTTGTGGAGTTATCCCGGTTTGCATCCCATTTGGTTGATAATGAGGAGCGAATGACCCGAATGTTTTTAAGAGGTTTGAAACTGGAGATACGTCAATATCTTATTTATCATAAACTGTGTTTATACTCAGATGTTGTAAATAGGGCTCAGTTATTGGAGCGCGATAACGAGTCAACGTAACCAAGAGAAAGCAGCCGGCAGCATGAAAATACTAGTGGTATCAGTCATCGAAGCGTTGACAACAAACGTGGAGGGAATCAACATACCAGAAATGGTAACCACTTCGGTGGTAATCATGGCCAAGATAGTAAAAATAGACATTTCAAGAAAAGGAGGTTCAACAATGATGGAAAGACGTCAGCACCAGCAACTGTGGTTAAGGAAGGAGAACGACCACCTATCATATGCTTCAAATGCGGATGGGAGGGACATATCAGTCCAAACTTTGTGATGCCATCCAAAGCGTGTTATAATTGTGGAAGAGAAGGTCACCTAGCCCGATTTTGTCGTTCACCGAAGACAAGTACAGCTAGGATGGAGGCACCAAAAGCCGTCCCAGAAAAGTCAAAGTCGGTGGTGCAAGGGAGAGCATTTTTTGTGACCTCCAAGAAAGCAAGGAACCTGAACGAAGTCATCACGGATAAGCTTATCATAAACTCTAGCGAAGTCTATACCTTAATTGATATCGGTTCTACCCATTCTTTTATTTCTCCTACTTACGCTCAACGATTAAATTTGACTCTGGAGAAATTAAACTTTGACTTATCTGTTGAAACTCCGTTGGGAGAAACCTTCATTACATCCACTGTTTATAAGTCTTATTTGGTTCAAATTGGTACCCTCACATTACCTATCGATCTTATTTCATTGAAAATACTTGCATTTGACATGATTCTAGGGATTGATTGGTTAACTACTCATCATGCAAAATTTGATTATTTTTGTAAGGTTGTTAGCTTTCATATTCCTAACCAACCTATTATGCGAATTCAAACAACTAAACCATTAAAAACAATCAATGTCATTTCAAGCCATAAAGCTATTCGTTTATTGAAAAACGGATGTCAAGCTTTCTTAGCTCATGTCACGGATCTAAACAAAAATAAGTCAGTTCTAAATGATATTTCTGTTGTTAATAAATTTCCTGACGTATTCTACTGAAAAACTTCCCCGGCCTACCCAGGGCGTGAAATTGAATTTTGTATCGACCTTGAACCCGGTACAAAACCCATTTCCAAAGCCCCATATTGAATAGCTCTATTGAACTTCGAGGAGTTAAAGACCCAATTCTGGAATTGTTAGACATTGGTTTCATTCGTCCTAAAAATCGTCTCCTTGGGGTGCTCCTGTTCTATTCGTGAAGAAGAAAGATGGGAGTATACGACTTTGTATTGATTATTGGGAGTTGAATCATGTCACCATCAAAAATAGGTACCCATTGCCACGTATTGATGACCTGTTTGACCAGTTGCAAGGCGCCAAATTCTTTTCAAAGATTGATCTTCGTTCAGGATATCATCAATTAAAGATTAGAACCAATGATATTCCAAAGACGGCTTTCAGAACTCGGTACGGGCATTATGAATTCCTAGTCATGTCCTTTGGATTAACTAATGCTCCTGCTGCCTTCATGGATATGATGAACCGAGTATTCAAGGAATATTTGGATCATTTTGTGGTCGTCTTTATTGATGACATCCTCATATATTCCAAAAGCCGTGAAGATCATGAGTAACACTTGAGGCTGATACTCCAAAAGCTTCGTGAAAACAAGCTATATGCCAAGTTGAAGAAATGTGAGTTCTGGCTTGAGGAAGTTGCATTCCTTGGGCATGTGATATCAAATCATGGGATATCTATTGACCCGGCAAAAATTGAAGCAATTTAAAGCTTGGAGCAACCTAAATTAATGACCGAAGTACGTAGCTTTCTCGGCTTAGCTGGTTATTATCGGAGATTCGTAGAAGGGTTTTCTCGAATCGCTACTCCATTAACTCAGCTGACTCGAAAAGATATAAAATTCGGTTGGAGCGTTGAATGTGAGAGGAGTTTTCAAGAACCCAAGAGGAGACTCATTTCAAAGACTGCTTGTTACGACAATACCATCCGCGCAGAGGGATTTGTCATCTACAATGATGCTTCGCAAAGGGTTAGGATGTGTTCTCATGCAACATGGGAAAGTCATAGCCTATGCCTCACCAAGAACTCAAAAGAATATGAGAGGAATTATCCTACTCATGATCTAGAGTTAGCGGTACCGCTGTTTTTAACGCTTAAAATTTGGAGGCATTACATATGGGGAGAAAGTAGAGATCTATACGGATCATAAAAGCCTCAAATATTTCTTCACTCGACATGCGGCAACGACGTTAGCTCGAACTGTTGAAAGATTATGATCATACTATTCAATACCATCCTAGAAAAAGCGAACGTAGTAGGCGATGCCTTTGAGTAGAAGATCATATGCACGAATGCGAGTGTAATATTGTCAACGCAAAGGCCCATTTTGTATGACTTGCAAAGGATGGAGTTACGATAAAGACTCCGGGGACCCATGTGATGATGGCGAATATCTGAGTAGAACCGACTTTAATCGATAAAGTTAAAGTTGCTCAAGCTACTGAGACACGGAGCCGATGCGTATGAGGAAGAAAGTACAAGAAGGTGCTATCTTAGGAAGCAAGAATCGATGAAGAAGGAATACTTCGAGTCAACTCCAGACTTTGTGTTCCTAACAACCCTGATTTAAAGTATAAAATTATGATGGAGTCGCACAACACACCATTTGCAATCCATCCTGGGAGTACCAAAATGTATCGTGATCTTTGATATACATTTTGGTGGAGCAATATGAAGAGATAGATAGCAGAATTTATCTCAAGGTGTTTAACTTGTAAACGAGTCAAGGCGGAGTATCAAGTACCAAAAGGTTCATTGCAACCACTTGAAATTCCAGAATGGAAGTGGGAACACATTACCATGGATTTTGTTATTGGTCTTCCCAAGGTTTCTCAAGACATAGATGCAATTTGGGTCATTGTTGATAGATTGACCAAGTATGCTCATTTCCTACCTATACAAGAAACTTATACACTTGAACGTCTTGCTCGTATGTACATAAATGAGATTGTAAGACTACATGGTATGCCAGTATCTATATTTTCTAATCGAGACCCAAGATTTACTTCAAGATTTTGGGTTAGTTTGCAAAAAGCTATGGGCACGGATTTACGATTTAGCTCGGCATATCATCCTTAGACGGACGGGCAGTCGGAGAGGACCATTCAAACTCTTGAAGATCTATTAAGACTCTGTGTCCTTGACTTCAAGGGAAGTTGGGATAAGTTCCTACCATTGGTGGAGTTTTCCTACAATAACAGTTATCAAGCAAGTATTGGCATGGCTCCATTTGAGGCGTTGTATAGAAGAAAGTGTCATTCTCCAGTATGCTGGGATAAGGTGGGTGCAGCAACGTTGTTGGGACCGGAGTTGGTACGTATGACTACGGAAAAGATTCAAACGATCCGACAACGTATAAAAACCTCACAAGATCGACAAAAGAGTTATGCTGATCTTCATCAAAAGGACGTGGAATTCGATATTGGAGATCATGTGTTATTACGTGTTTCTCCATGGAAAGGAGTTACAAGATTTGGAAAGAGAGGAAAGCTCAATCCTCGATTCATTGGCCCATTTTTAATCCTCGATCGAGTAGGAACTGTGGCCTATAGACTCGCTTTACCGCCATGTATGTCTCGTGTTCATAACGTTTTTCACATATCTATGTTACGTAAATATGTGAAAGACCCGAACCACATTATTGAATTAAAACCAGAAGAGATAGAGGAAGATTTAACATATGAAGAGGTTCCTGTTAAAATCTTGGATAAGAAGGAACATATTCTATGCTCCAATGTTATACCTCAAGTCAAAGTTTTGTGCAGAAACCACGATGTTGAGGAAATGACCTGGGAGTTAGAATCTGAAATGAAATCAAAGTATCCTCACCTATTCAACATACTAGGTACGGACCCTAATTTCGAGGATGAAATTTCATAAGAAGGGGAGGTTGTAAGACCCCAACTTTTTGAATAAAGATTAAATTTTCTCGAAATATATTTTTGAATATTATGGTGTGGATTTGATATAATGTTATAGTTGTGGGTAATATTTACAAATTTTGCAAAATGTACGCAAAGTTGTTATATAATATTCGATTGGTGGGGAATATTCGTTTTAATAGGAATATTCGTATAACCAAGACAATCATTGGTGGACCCCCATAATGGAATTATTGTCGGATTGAGAAAACGACAAAAATACTTTATGAAAATAATGGCGGAAGTTTTACCGTTAAGTGTTGAACTACCCGGTAGTAAAAGTACAGTAATACGCGTGGTTGCATAGCACACGGTATTGATTATTGATACTTATGTGAGAAGTCACTTAGTTATACTCAATTATTTCTACAGTAATTGCTACATCATATCTCTCATATTATTGATTCGATTATTGTCATGGTATCATCTGCATAATATGTTATTTTATTAAATCAATAATTGAGATGACCAATATTTATAATGTCTAGAAGTTTTGTCAAGGAGAGGTTTGGTCACCAAATTGTGTGCCAATAAGGAGAAATCCTTATTGGAAAGCCTCCTCTTTCATGGGAACGACCTGGTTAATAAATATTGTGAGTTATAATGTTAATGATGAATGTTATTAAAATTGAAGTTGTGTTCGGAGTTGAATTTGGAGACGCGGACGTGATATTTGAGTCCGGAACGATGAAATTAGTAAAAATAGTCTATAAACATAAATTTTTTCGGAATTCACTATTTGGTCAAAAAGTCAACAGTTGACTTTTTCAGGAAAAGTCAAACTTTGAAATTTTTAAATTTATATTTTTGATAAAAAATGGTTTTGCTGTGTTAAAATTATTTGTGTTAGTGAAAATCGATAATTATTTCGATAATAATTGATGTCTGGAGGTTATATTGACCAATCGGGTATTTAACCGGATAAATGAGCAATTGATTGCTATTATTTCATATGATTATAACTATTTGTTCACATGTGTATACTATTGTTTCACATTCTTGTTACTAATAGGGGAGTTGGTGCAAGATTGATAATACTTGCATGACTAAGTTAAAAATGGAGGTATAGATGGAGATACTATACTGTAATTCGTATTTTCACATGTCTAGAACTATTGATTCACATAATTTACTATTGAATCACATTATTTACTATTAGGGGAGGTGGTGCAAGTTTGATAATACTTCCATGACTAAATTAAAAATAAAGAAAAAGTTGGAGGTATTGTCTTATAATTTTTCGAGCCTCAAAACGTCTGATTATTGAAACTATATTTTCTATAAATAGAAGCTCATTCTTCCTTCATTTCCCGACCAATTCACAAAAGCTTTAGAGCGATTATTATAGAGAGAAATTATAGAAAGAAGAAGAGAAGTCTGCTACCTCACTATTCCAGTATCTAGTTTTTCTAAGGTATGGAGTATTATTTCTTTCTTATCCATGAAGAGAACTTCTGTTATTCCATTCTTTATTATTCTATTGGAATAACCTATATACGCGGGCTACCCTATACTTGGTGAAATTCTTCTATTATTCCATTCTTTATCATTCTGTTGGAACATCCTGTCTGTGCGTTCTATGCCGGATCTGGTTCCGTCTTTATTATTTTGTTGAAATATCCTATCTGTGCATTTTACGCCGGACCTGATCTATCTTTATTATTTTGTTGAAATATACTGTCTATGCATTTTACAAATTTACTTCGATTCCGTTATTTATTATTACATTGGAATAACTCACTGCAAGGCGATCTATCGCATGCTCGATGATTTCTTTTGTTATTCCATTCCTTATTATACTCAGTTGGTTAAAGTTTTGACTTATATACTCCATGAAATTAGTGAAATATCCTTGATATTTCAAGCGCTTCATCCAAAGATCTTTTCATGGAAATATTCTTCCGAGCATTCTTGAATTTTACTCTACAAAGTAGTATCGTGTTGATAATTTGGACGTTATTAGTTCATGGATAAATTAATTCTTGAACTTGTTTTATTGAATTCTTATATCATTGTCATCATCCTCATGTTTATATTTTTTTGAAAGTCATCCGTGGCACCAGAGTAGTGCATAGATGGACTTAGTATGATTATGACCGAGAATTATTGGTGTAATCATGGTCGTAATGTTACAAATGATGTGGTAAAAGTCCTCATTGGCGTAGTAGTGCATTAATGGACGATTGTTGGCATGATCATGACCATTAATGAATACACAAATATTCTTGGCCCGTAGTGCATGGATAATTGTGGTCGTGATACAAAAAGAATATCCTCGGTAGTAGTGGTGCGGGTGATTCGATGATGTGGATTATTTATTAAAATTTGAGTCCCAAATGATAAAAGTGATGAAAAACTTTTAAATCATAAAAGATAGTAGATTTTATTCTCTACTCAACTCTTTTAATGGATTGCTTTGTTACTCACTGCAGCTTAAACTTGATGGTTGTTATATTATATCGGTTTAACACTATTGAAATTAACGATAATATATTCTGCATTATCTTAGTCATAATATTTCCCTCTTGGGCTAGTTGAGCTCACCTTTTTTACTTTCATTGTTCTCTTCTTGAAATGAGAACGTAGCGAGGACTAGTCGTCGGAACCAGAGTTATGGACCGGATGATAAGATTAGTAGTCCTCACTATTCGGTGAAATAGTGAAAAAATAAATGTAATAATATTGAATTTGAGTTTGTATATTTTCTAGAGCGATAATATTTGTATTAAAACTCACATGACTTATGTTTTTAAATGTCGTTTTTGCTTCGATAGTTGTATAATTAAGTTGTATTTGTATTACATCTTACTATGTATTTGGCAACTCGTAATAGGTGATGTATACCTATTTTGGGGGCATCACAAAGTAGTCTGAAAAGTTGAATTGTTGACCGGTATGATCATGACCATTGAATTTATAATTTAATATCTTTAGCTTAAGTCAAAGGTGAATTGATCAACACTATTATAATTATTGTTTATATAAATTCTAAAATGATTATATATTTCTTTGAGATATTAATATATTTGGCTCAGAGTGCAAATATGATCATTGATGAATATATTTGGCATGTAGTGCAAATATGAATCTGTTGAGGAATATCTTTTGGCATGTAGTGCAGAGATGAATTATTGATGAATATCTTTGGCCCGTAGTGCAAAGATGACGCATTGTTGAATATCTTTAGCCAAGAGAGTGCAGCATGAACTGTTGATGAATATCTTTGGCCATAGTCTGAAGATGAATTGATTAATATGATTATGAGCAGAATCGTGATTTGGTATAAACCACGATCTTTGATGTTTCGGTAAAGACATGTGATGAAAATTATCTTCGTCCGGATGCGAAGATAAATTTAGAATCACAATTATGATTATGAGTTATTCATATGATTGTGACCACAACCGTTGATTGAAGTTCTGAGGATAAAATATTGTTGGTGGATTTTTAACATAGAAGATAATAATAGACTTTTTATTGGCCTATTTGACTCTTCTAATGGATTCTTCGTTCACATTTATGACTATGGTTAAAATTTTTTATCATCTACTATATGTTCTAAATCTACGATTTATTATTGATGAAGGCTATTGATAATTTAATTATCTTTAGTCATGATATTCTTTCTTGAAGTAGTTAATAAGCTTTCACCCTTTTTTTTCACACAATTTCTTTTAGGTAATAAGAGTGTAAATTTGGGTCGAAATGGGAATAACAGGGGAATAGAGCGGTGGTCATCATTTAGTAGTTATATTTGGTGAATCAAATAGGGTGAGGTGAACCCAACGCCGTTGGAAGGGTGTTTTCTTCTTATCATACAAGATGTCTAATGACATACAACCTCATATCATCATAAAACGAGGTTGTCTTGCATCCATCTTGAAGTATATCTACGAAGCACTACCTATATAATCTTGGTGTTTGTTTGAAGTATAATTCTCAATTAGAGATGTGGAGATAATGATATGTCGAAGAAAGACTACATGGTCGGAAAGAATATGATAAGAATCTTCTTGTTTTCTTTTCGAGGTCTATTAAGTCAACCAAGGATAATTCATGCTACCATATGATATCTATTATAACCTGTAGACGCACGACTTCCCAATGTATCGAAGGTTCTCGAAAGACTTCCCAAAGATTCTAATTTAAAAAGCAGGTTTTTATATCTTTATGTAAGCGCCATTGTGACGCGTGTTATCCAAGGTTGGGATGTGAGTCATGATTGGTATATATTCAGATCAAAACTCACAACATATGTGTTGTTGTATTTCGACACAATTGTTGTAATAAAGTTGTAGTTGTTTTTGTTGTCTCACGATGTATTTGGCGACTCAGAATAGGTTGAGTGGATTGGACCTATTTTGGGTGTCACAGTAACCATCAAAAAGGTAATATGATTTGGCATTAGGGTTTATTCCAGTACTGATTATGACGGCTATAATCAAACCTTAAATACCTAACACTCCGGCCTTAACAACCGGCACGATCAACTTCATTACAAGCTCCGGCCTCATTAATCCCATCGACGATACACCCACCCCACTCTTTGCCGTACCATACGGCCTCTCCCATACCTAAAACCAAAATATTACATCATACAAACAAATTAAAATCGAGGCATTGAAATTTTGGGGGGGCTTACAGGAGAAAACAAGGGCTACTGCGGCTCTGAGGAAGCCGAAGAATGGAGCAGTTTCATCGCCGCTGAAAGTTGACGATGACATTTTTCCTTTCTTAATTCAATGATCCGAGACTGAATTTCGTCTCTATTATTATTGGTGTTGTATCTCAAATCTCAACCACCAGCTGGGATGGATATGAGTTCGATTGGTAATTGGATTCTGAACAGGATTGTGTAATGGGTCGAAATAGCCCGAGTAGTACGTTAAGAGTTGGGCTAAAACTTTTTTAGGTGGTAATTAGGGAAGGCTTGGTCCTAAAAGTAGCATGCATATGAGATTAGATATTAAAACCAGCCGAACACTTAAGGTAATTATATTTTTACAAGTTTAATTTTTGAGTTTCACAATATTCACTTTTGATGTGAAATTGTAAAACTAATAAATAAAAAAACAATCTCCTTATAAATTGGCCACCTAGATTAGATTATGTTTGTTTGCAAGAATTATATTTGGGATTATAAAATGGCTTAATAATATTGACATTATAATTATAATCCCAGGATTACAATTCTAGGATTAATAGTCTTAGGATTATAATCACATGAATTATAATTTTGGGATTATAATCCTTGCAAACAAACATAGCCCTGTATTTTATTATTGATGAAAGAAAAATGATATATATTGCCAAATTTACTTCAACTTTTTAATTGACAGTTACGTGGATAAGTATTAGTAATAATATTTTTGAAGAGATGTTTAATAAGTGGGGTCCTTCTATAATTATTGCCAATTTCATGTATTGATAAACTTCGTAATTATAGTTCGTACATAACAAGACTTTTGGGCTATGTTTGTTTACAATAATTATATATGACTATTAATCCTAAGTATATTTTGTTTGTTTTCAAATTTAGACTTAAAATTATTATTCTAGAGAAAATAGCTTAATAATTATAATTATAATTCCAAAATTATAATCGTTGGGTTAATAGTTTTAGAATTATAATTCTTAAAAATAAATATAGGCTTGTATAAATTGCAAGTCAGATCAACCCAACTTATTTACTTTAAATTTCAAAATCTATTAAGAAAGTACTATTCCATTATTAAAAAAATGAGTACCACATATTCTTATATGTGGCTTTTTAGAGAGAGCTGTCACAGACTAAGTGATAAATAAATTAATTAATTTGGTTAGTAGGCTTAATAATTTAGGCAGGTACTAATTTGTATCTGAGCAAATTTACAGTCATCAAGATTATATTACGTAATCTATACCGTTGATCGCAACATTGGATGACAAGGATTGAAATAGATTTCCCCTCGCCGCTAAAGGCTGTAGCAACATGAGAAATTACTCATTTGCCCCTCACTTACTCATGTGCTACACTGTCTACCGCTACAAGTTATGGCGGTAGTTTAGTTAACTAATAAATTAGAATGACTCAGTAGTAGCTTAATGACCCAATAACTCATAGGTCTTAGATTCGAAACTTAGCTGTGATATTTTTGCTTCTTATGTTATAGTTTTTGTGTATTAGATAAATTATATTATCAGCTATATATATATACCCATATTAAATCTCCACATTAAACTAAATATATATAAAGTAACTATGAATATTTATATAACGTAACTACGAATATTTATATATATATATATATATATTTATAAATTTATCTCTAAATATTCATATAAATATTTATAAACAAATATTCATATAAATTTATCTTTAAAATTTATACACAAATATTTATTTATAAATTTATAAATATTTTATCTAAAATTTATAAAATTTAGATATGAATATTTAGAGATAAATTTATAAATATTTATATGAATATTTGTTTATATATATCTATATATTTATATATATAAATATCCATAGTTACTTTATATATATTTAATTTAATGTTGAAATTTGTTTAGTATTTTATTTATTTTAAAGCGAAACATTTATATAGGGATAATACACTTTTTGGTCACTGTACTAGGTTTCGATTTTTATTGTGGTTAACGAAACTTTTTTTATTACAATCGAATAACTATACTCATAAAAATTACAAAATGGTCATTATTTTTAATTTTCTTCCGAAAAAACGGACGAAAGGCTGACTGTGCATATTTTTGCTGACGTGGAGCTGGGCTTGCCAGGCTTAAAAATTTCTTAAAGAAAATATTGCTCATGAGTGTCAAACTCCAGACTTCTTCAAATTAGAAACATTATATTCCAACCAAAGCCACTAGACAAACTACCTATCATGTTAGAATTTATGTAACACTAATATTTAAACCACCTAGCATCGTTTCTATGCATGTGAAGATGAGATAATACACTTTTTGGTCATTGTACTAGGAATTGTAATAATAATACTAATTGTAATAATTATTATTGTATTAATAATAATAAATTTTAAATAATTAAAATAATAATAATAATAATAATTAATCTTGTTAGCAAATATTTTTTGTTATTCAACAATTTCTATATATCAAGAAATGTCACAATAATGTGACCAAATATGCAAGAAAATTAGAATTATTAAAAAAAAGGCTAGCGATAAATATTGATTAAAAAAAATGCAAATGTAATCTTTTCGTCCGATAAATATTTTTGAAGTACAAAAAAATTATCTCTAAAAAGTTGGCTAAAATATTATACAAAAATTATGTTTTAGTGTATGTAGCGTGAAATATTTATGGTGTATGGTTAAAAATAAAATTTATTTGTTATTGTTTTTACATCTTACAAATATATTTTTAATGCATTAAATTGTTTTTGTATTACAAAGCCATAACTATTCTATATTTTGTTTTCCCTTTTAAAATACTTGAGAGAACAATATGTTAGATAATGATAAGTAGATTTTATACCTTCTTATTTGGTATCTGTTACTTGAATTATTTGCTTAATATCATGTTTCTTAGTTACTTTTCATGCATTTTGTGTTCGTTTTGTAGATTATATGCTTGGGAGTTGAAATCGCAAAGAATCGGTATGAAAACGCAAAGAAAAGCATTCCGGACATCATTTGGGCTTTTATGTTTATTTCATGTTCTTGGTTTGGAACTTGAATTACATTGTAGATCTTTTTCTTAGCTTTCCGGAACATCTTGAATCATTCCAATTGGAGTTCGGATGCAAGAGTTATGACATTTGTACCAACGGACGTCGAACGTCACTGTTTTGGGTGGTCATTTACATAGCAGCCACTTCAGAGCCACTTTCAACATTGCTCCAGTCCTTATTTCGAAAAAATCAAAGCATGAAAATTGTAGATCTACGTCTCATCTTTTCGGAACATCTTGAATCATCAAAATCGAAGTTCAGCCAAAGAAGTTATGGCCATTTTGCCAAAGGACGTCAGAGCATAAAATATCTCTTCACAAAACCGCTGCCGGTGTGGGCATGCAAGCATCAAAGCAGGCCCCTAGCCCACCAGGGCGGGCCCAAAACAAGCTTAGACCCCCGTCGGGGCGGGGGTATGCCCAGAAAATGCGAGAAAATGCGAATTTTGGTCCAATTTGAGTCCGTGAAGGATTGTTTTGATCTGATTGACACAAGGACTTCCAAGAGGACTTAAAGAGATATAAAGAGACTTATAATAGGTGGAGAATCACAAGGATTAGGGGAGATTAGAGACTAGATAGATGATTCAATTAGATTAGATTAGAGTAAATTAGATCAAAAACACTAGTTCTTATTTGATTTGGAGATCGAAACAACTTGGAGACCATTGAAGATTCAAAGTAGGAGCAAGGAGGGAGCATCAAATCTACAGACAATAGATTCTATCTTCTCATCTTCTTCTATCTTTATCTTTTAATGATTATTTAATAGTGGATTCATAGTTTTAATTCAATAATCATGAACTAATTCTTTGTTTGAGATTACAATGGATCTTATTGTGTAGTTTATTTTAATATTCTTCGCTATCAATTATTATATTCTATTGTGAGCATTGTCTATTTTGATTTGGACTTAATTGTTTAATTGATAGGCCATCAAATACCGTGATAATCTATATGAACTCGAGAGATGAAGTTTAGATTTAGATTTAATTATAATAGCATGTGATTGTATTTTCTGCATGGCGTTGGAATACATAATTTATGTCTAGGATAGAGATATACCTAACATCGCATGTAATCTTATAGAGAACTTGTGCTTTAAATCCTTTTTAATTGTAATTCACATAGAGATATAGTGAATTAGTTAATTAGGGTGTCTTGCTTAATTCTATCATCTGTGGATTTAAGTGAGTATGTGTATTATGCATCGAGAGGTGGTTTTATTTGCTTTAGTGTTCTTGATTAACAATTCATGATAGAAAATAATTGATGAGAAGTGTGTTAACTTAAATAAAGCAATAAGTGAAGTTGTGATCTTAAATCTCTGTAATCTTAATTTAACTAGTGGTAATTAGAATTAGTTATTTATAAATTGAAATTCATTCTTTTAAATAAGATTGAGTTGGTTACGGGTTAGTACTTGGTGATTTTTTATTAAACAATTCCTCGTGGGAACGATACTCTACTTTCACTTTATTACTTATTGACCATGTATACTTGAGTGTTGTGCGTAATTAGATTTACCCAATAAGTTTTTGGTGCCGTTGTCGGGGACAATTTATCCTAGATTTTAATATTTTTACGATATCAGTTTAATTAGTCCAGTTTTACTTAAACATTTTTTATTTTTGTTTTTCCTATTTCAGGTTTTTGACATTGGTTTATGCAAACACGATCCAAACGTCCACACTTGCTTCCTTTTGAGGACGACATTGAAAGGAAATTTCAGAGGTTAAGTAAGTGGATCGAAAAAATGAGGAGCGAATTCAAAAATTCTGATACGGAAAAAACAATGGCTGTCGAAGACCAGAAAGCGTTAAGGGATTTTGCAACACCTAAGGTGACTGATCTGCAGTCGAGCATCACTAGGCCTGCAATAGCTGCGAATACTTTTGAAATCAAGCCTGGGACTATTCAGATAATGCAGAATTCAGTTCAGTTTAGGGGAATGGCAAATGACGATCCGAATGAGCATTTAATCAGTTTTCTAGAAATGTGCGACACGTTCAAGTACAATGGGGGTGTCGGATGAGGCAGTGAGACTTCGCTTGTTCCTGTTCACTTTACAGGACAAGGCGAAGAGTTGGTTACATTCTCTGCCGCCCGGATCGATTACTACGTGGGAAGACTTGGCTCAAAAATTTCTTGCCAAATTTTTCCCACCGGTGAAAACTGCTAAAATGAGGAATGACATAACGATGTATGAGCAGCAGAATGGGGAGTCGCTATATTAGGCATGGGAGAGGTACAAGGAATTACTTAGAAAGTGCCCACATCATGGATTTCCCAAGTGGTTGCAAATGAACACCTTTTATAACGGACTAAATGGGAATGTCAGAACCAGTATTGATGCAGCGTCGGGCGGAACATTCATGGCTAAGAGTTACAAGGAAGCCTATAATTTGATCGAAACCATGGCGGTAAATAACTACCAGTGGCCCACAGCAAGAATGACACAGACAAAGGTGGCTAGGATTTTAGAAGTAGATGGGGTGACAACTATACAAGCACAGATTTCTACGCTGTCTCAAGTTCAGCAGGTTGCAGTAGTATGTGAATTGTGTGCGGGTGATCATCCTACAGATTAGTGCGCAATTAATCCAGCATTCGTCCAGTTCATAGGTAACTATAACAGAATTCCGCAAAATACATACCAAAACACCTACAACCAGGGGAATAGGAACCACCCAAACTTCTCATGGAGCAATAACCAACAAACTCAAGCTCCACGACTATCATATCCCCCAGGTTTTCAGAGTCACCAACAACCGGTTCAACATCAGGAAAGGAAATCAGATTTTGAGGAAATGGTGTCGAAGTACATAACTAACAATGAGGCAACAATAAAAAATCAAGCAATGATAATGAAAAATCAAGAGATGGCAATGAAATCACAAGATTTGGCTATCAAGAATTTGGAAAATCAGATTGGACAGCTGGTGTTAGCATTGAATAATAGACCACAAGGAACATTACCTAGCGACATTGAGAGAAATCCGAAGGGTAGTCATGAGCAATGTCAAGCAGTTATGTTGAGAAGTGGAAAACATCTTGGGGGTAATGGTGCAAAAAATTCAGCGACATTCGAGGAAAAACTTGATGACAGTAACGTGGTGGAAGGTAACAAGGGTGAGGATAAACAAAGTGAGGACATAAAGTTGAACAATAAGCCAATTGTTTATCCTCCACCACCGTTTTAGTAGAGGGTTCAAAAATAGAAATCAGATAAGCAGTTCGCAAAGTTTTTAGAAGTGTTCAAGAAACTCCAGATTAACATCCCATTTGCAGAGGCCCTGGAGCAAATGCCGAGTTATGCAAAGTTTATGAAAGGAATTCTGTCGAGGAAAAAGAAATGGGAAGAATTTGAAATAGTGGCACTAATAGAGGAGTGTAGTGCGGTGTTACAGCTGAAGCTACCACCAAAACTTAAAGACCCGGGGAGCTTTACTATCCCATGCACGATCGGCAAAATGTCGTTTAACAAATGTTTATGTGATTTGGGGGCGAGTGTGAATCTCATGCCATTGTCAGTATACACAGAATTGGGTTTTCCCGCGCCAAAGCCTATGAATATTTCATTGCAGTTGGCGGATAGGTCAGTCACATATCCGAGAGGCATA
The DNA here is from genome assembly GCA_020205615.1 of Panax quinquefolius. Classification (NCBI taxonomy): domain Eukaryota; kingdom Viridiplantae; phylum Streptophyta; class Magnoliopsida; order Apiales; family Araliaceae; genus Panax; species Panax quinquefolius. The sequence goes on along the minus strand of CM035171.1, from coordinate 86,205,793 downwards.
GTAAAGGACATTCTGGTTAAAGTGGATAAGTTTATATTCCCTGCATACTTTATCATTTTGGATTTCGAGGAGGATAAGAACATACCGATTATCCTAGGGAGACCTTTCTTGGCTACGGGAAGGACACTCATAGACGTGCAAAAAGGAGAACTTACTATGAGAGTCCAAGATCAAGAAATCAAATTTAATGTGTTCAAGGCCATGAAATTCCCTACGAATGAGGAAGAATGTTTTCGGATGGATTTAATTGAGCAAATCATCAATGAAGATATGAGCAAGAGTTTGGTTAACGATCCATTAGAAACAACCTTATTGGGAGATGAAGAAAATGACGACCCAGAATTTGTGGACTCCTTACAGATGCTAGACTCATTGCCATGAGTTAGCAGATTCAGAGCACCGTTTGAACCTTTGCACACTGAGGAAATAGCTGCAGAAAAATTGAAATCGTTATTGGAGGAGCCACCAGCATTAGAACTTAAGCCACTCCCTAAACATCTCAGGTATGCGTACTTAGACAATTCAAATTCTTTACCTATAATTATTTCTGCTGCACTTAACTAATTGCAGGAAGAAAAGTTGCTGAGGGTGCTTAGGGATCACAAATCAGCGATTGGTTGGACGATTGCGGATATAAAGGGAATTAGCCCATCATTTTGCATGCAAAAGATTCTGATGGAGGATGATGCAAGACCGTCGGTGGAGCATCAACGTCGACTTAACCCAATTATGAAGGAAGTGGTTAAGAAGGAAATTCTAAAATTATTGGATGCCGATATCATATATCCAATTTCTGACAGTAAATGGGTTAGTTCGGTTCATTATGTGCCGAAAAAGGGGGGAATGACTGTGGTACAGAATGAGGATAATGAGTAAATTCCAACAAGAATGGTGACAGGATGGAGGGAGTGCATCGATTATAGGAGGTTGCATAAGGCAACCCGAAAAGATCATTTCCCGCTGCCCTTTATTGATCAAATGTTAGACAGATTAGCGGGACATGAGTACTATTGTTTATTGGATGGATACTTGGGTTATAACCAGAACGCCATCGCTCTTGAGGATCAAGAGAAGACAACATTTACATGCCCTTACGGAATATTTGCATTCAGGTGGATGTCATTCGGGTTATGCAATGCACCTGCAACTGTCCAACGGTGTATGATGGCCATTTTTTCAGATATGGTGGAGAAAAATATTGAAGTCTTCATGGACGATTTATCGGTCTATGGAGACAACTTTGATACTTGCCTAGGGAATCTGGTCATGGTATTGCAGCGATGTAAGGATACAAACCTCATACTCAATTTGGAAAAATGCCACTTCATGGTTGAAGAAGGCATAATTTTGGGCCATAAGGTGTCGGCTCAGGGATTAGTAGTTTTATGGGGCATGTTGGGTTCTACAGGAGGTTCATAAAAGACTTCTCTAAGATTTCAAAACCTCTATGCAGTCTTTTAGAGAAGGATGCTACTTTCGCTTTTCTCATGGAGTGCAAGTCGTGTTTGAATTATTATTGAAGAAGAAATTAACTACAGCCCCCGTGATAGTCGCACCGGACTAAAATATGCCATTCGAGCTTATGTGTGATGCGAGCGACTATGCGGTTGGGGCTGTTTTGGGCCAAAGACGAGACAAGGTGTTTCACGCCATATACTATGCAAGCAAAACACTCACAGAGACTCAAATGAATTACACTACCACGGAAAAGGAATTGCTTGTAGTGGTGTACGCGTTTGACAAATTTTACGCATACTTGATCGGGACTAAGGTGATAGTCTACACGGACCATTCGGCAATTCGGTACCTAATAGCGAAAAAAGATGTTAAGCCACGTCTTATCCGATGGATTCTCCTACTTCAAGAGTTTGACTTAGAAATTAAAGATAGAAAGGGGACGGAGAATCAAGTTGCCGACCATTTATCAAGGCTGGAAAATTAGGAGAAAAAGGATGAAGATAGATGTGCAATCAACGAGTCATTCCCGGATGAGCAACTATTTGGGTTAAATACAGAATTTCCTTGGTATGTAGACTTCGCGAATTATCTAGTGAGCAACATGCTTCCCCCTGATCTTACATGACAACAAAAAAAGAAGTTTCTTCATGACGTCAAGTGGTACATGTGGGATGAGCCTTATTTATTCAAACAGTGCGCCGATAAGATGATTAGAAGGTGTATCCCCTACAGTGAAGTGCACAACATACTGCAGGAATGCCACTCATCGGCATATGGGGGACATTATGGGAGTGAGCGCACCGCGGCAAAAGTGCTTCAAGCCGGGTTTTATTGGCCGACATTGTTCAAAGACGCCCACTAATTTGTGAAAACATGTGATAGATGCCAAAGGGTGGGCAACATCTCTAAACGGAATGAGATGTCCCTACAAACAATCCTTGAAGTGGAAATCTTTGATGTATGGGGCATCGATTTCATGGGGCCATTCCCTTCGTCTTTGAGCAATCAGTATATTCTACTCATGGTGGATTACGTCTCGAAGTGGGTTGAAGCTGCAATACTACCATCCAACGATGCCAAGGTGGCCCTCAAATTCCTACAGAAAAACATTTTCACGAGGCTTGGCACGCCAAGAGCAATAATCAGTGACGAAGGTAGTCACTTCTGCAATAATTCTTTTACAGATCTGTTGGCTAAGTATGGGGTTAACCACAAGGTGGCTACATCGTATCACCCTCAAACAAATGGACAGGCTGAGGAATCAAACAATGAAGTTAAGAAGATATTGGAAAAAGTTGTAAACCCAAGTCGGATAGATTGGTCACTTCGGTTGGATGACGCATTATGGGCTTACCGGACTGCATATAAAACACCAATCGGGATGTCACCATTCAACTCCTGTACGAAAAAGCATGTCACTTACTGGTGGAGCTATAACACAAGGCCTACTAGGCAATTCAGAAATTGAACTTTGATCAATCCGCTATAGGAAAAAAGAGGCTACTCCAAGTAAATGAGCTCGATGAATTTTTACTTCATGCATACGAGAACGCCAAGCTATATAAAGAAAAGGTTAAAAGATGGCACGACCAAAAAATTGTGCATAGAACATTCGAGTCGGGTTAATCAGTCCTCTTGTTCAACTCACGGCTGCGATTGTTCCCAGGAAAGCTTAAGTCGAGATGGTTAGGACCATTCATTATAAAGCGAGTATTCCCTCATGGTGCCATTGAACTCTACAGTCGTAATCCATTAGAGACGTTCAAGGTCAATGGTCAACGGATAAAGTATTACTGGGGTGGCGAATCAAACTGGGATGTCGTCAACATCACCCTCGCCGATACACAGTAAAACATGGAGTAGTCAGGCTGAACGACATAAAATCAAGCGCTAATTTGGAGGCAACCCAATATTTCGTTATTTTTCATAGTTTTAATTATAATTGTTAGAATGTAGCTTTTATTAAGTATTAGGTAGGTATTATAGAGTAAAGGTTTTGTCAAAACTCTCAATCATACTCCAAGTCGTCAATAATCTAACATCTTGCATGTTTTTGGTTGCAGGAGGAGTCAAAAGTGAGTAAGAGCAACAACGAGCAAGAAAACAAGGAAAATAGGAGAATTTTGCATCACCAAATTTGAAGCCAAAAATTTGAAGTCAGTGGGCATGCCCCCCGGGGTGGGCCTTATTAGGCTTGTACCCCCTGCCGGGGCGGGGGTCCCAAATTCTGGGCAGACAAGTTAGCTGTTACACACGATGCCTTCTTAAATTATTTCTTCCATACACGTCTCTCTCTATCGCATTCTTCACACACACCCAGCCTCCATTACAAGAACACCTAACCCACTCCTTCTACCCACTATAACAACTTACTCCTACCCAGTACCTAAATCCATTGCACGCACTTCACCCCATGAATTCCACTACCCCACACCATCAATTACACGAATTCCTCTCCCCTACATCACCTCTATATAAACCCTACCACATACCTCCCATATTCATCTCCAAAAATACGAATTCATCAAGAAATTGGGCTACACATAGAGTTATTGAGTGTAAGTTACTTTTCTAATGAGTTTTCATCTTCATTCAACTGAATTACCATAGAAACAACCTAGTTTTTGGGGAAGAACGGACTGTGCACACCAAGTGTTTGAGAAATTGAGTGAACCAAGTGTATGGGGAATGTAGTGTGTGATAGCAAGTTCTAACATCCGGAAATCAATGGCTAGTCTTGTTTCGGGGCCTTTGTTAGTTGAGCAAGTACGCCCGAGGGGATAGTCTTTACACCTAGCGCCCTAAGGTATTTTATGGTCTGGGAGTCGTTGGTCAAAAGCTCGCTAAGGGCTAACACTGTTAGCCTAATGGGATGAGACATTGCACAGTCACTTATGTATATTTATATAAAAAAAATAAGAATAAATCGGAAAAAGAGCAAAAAAGCCCCCGTGAGAAAAAAAAAAGAAAAAAAATGAAATTAAAGAAGTATCAGTACCTTGCATGAACCCTTAAATTTGGTATTGCGTAGTTTTAGTTTTAATTGTAATATGCCTATTTTTGACATTTTAAGTTATCACTATATGAGTCATTCTAAGAAATTACTTATGTGTTGAATTGGAGTCCGTATCAGTTTTCATAGACGTTGAACACACACGCACATATATCAGTGAAAATTGTTCAAGATTTGAGAATTAAGATGAAACCGTGGATTGGTTTTGGTAATTCGTATTGTAGGGTTGCTTGTTTTCTCTGAGGCCGATGGGATAATTTAGTTTGTGCGATATTGTTGGATTCTAAGGCATTTAGATTTTATTTATTTCATCTCATTGCATTGCATAGCATGTAGTTTTTTTTGTGCTCGAGGACTAGCACGGTTTAAGTTTGGGGGATTTTGATAAGTGGATTTAATATAAACGAATCGATGTTCATTTCAAGTTTAAATTCGTAGTTATCTTCTTGTTTTGTGTTCGTTTTCACTCGTTTCATGTTATTTTATGTGTAGGGTGGTAATGGAGGCAAATGATGAAGAAAGACGGACTTTTGGAGCAAAGTTGGAAAAATTCATGAAGTTGTAAAATTCCTTTGTCAGTGGGCATGCCTGTCAAGTGAGCCTTATTAGGTTTGTACCCGTCGGGGCGAAGGGTCTTAAAACCAAGATTTCTACTGCCTTTTGAAGACTGCTGCAACATGGATTTTGGTGGTTTTGTTGGGGCGCCTGGACTCTACAAAAGAGAGACTTCGGCTAAAACAAATGGAGAGCTAGATATTACGTTGCAAACAACAAATCACACAACACAAGAAGCAGATTACACTAATAAATTACAGGATTCAAGTGCGAGCTTTGGAGGAGTAATTTGAAGAGATTATCGTGACGGTTGCAATTCTAGGCTACGTGAAGGGTATTCATTATTCTTCTTCTCTTTAGTCTTTTATTTGTAATTAAAAGGATGTTTTCATTAGATTATTAAGTTTTTAATTCATTCGTTATGAACTAATTCGCTTATTAGACTTGTGATGGATCCTTGGGTGAAACGATGATTTTATAACTTTGATTTCCAATTCAATAAAATATTTTCAGTTTATCTATGTTAATTCGAGCGTGCATTTATGAATTGCTTGATCAATAATTCCTTGTGGATTTGAATGGAATCGAGAGAGGATATTCAAATCTAGACCTAGTTAATATAGCATGTGTCATGAATTTTGTGAATAGCAGATTTTGGTTATTGTTAAGGTAGAGATATGCTTGACATCACATGTAATCGGATAGAGAACTTAAGCTTAAACCTTCTTTAATTTCAATTCACATAGAGATATAGTGAGTTGGTTGATTTAGGTGTTTAATTTGTTTTTATCTTAATTGTGGATTTAAGTTAATATGGTATTAGTGCATCGAGAGGTGGTTAGTATTACATTCGTGTTCTTGATTAATAAACTGAGATATTGAATTGAGTTGGAATAAAGATTTGAAAATCAGAGTGAAGCTTAGGGTGAAATCATAAGTCTAATTCTCCATTAATTATTTTAAATTTCGAATTTTGATATTAGTGATTGTTTTTGTGATAGTTTATTTATTAATTTAGTTTCTACAATTTTAAACCATTGAATTGAATAGTTTGATAGAATTAGGATTAATAGGAAATTGATAATTGTGAAGTTAAAATTCTTGCTAATTTGTCCTCGTGGGAACGATACTTTATTCACTACTATATTACTTGTTGACCACGTACACTTGCGTGTTTTGTGCGTATCGATTTTACCCAACAGATAACTTAAATTATACTCCTTCCTTTGATTGACATTTTAGGAGAAAGTATATATATATATATATATATATATATATATATATATATATATATTTGAAAAACTAATGAATGGTGGACTAAATTGCATAATTTTTTTTAAATATTATTATTTTAAAATTCATTAAAAAATAATATATAAATAAATTAATATTTGGAGACAATACAATAAATAAAGTCAAGTATTTTTTTTGAATCTACAAATGAAAAACATGTTCATTTTTCAGTTGAGTTACATTGGAGTTTTATTTATATATATTTTTAGCAAGGTTAATAGATCTTCAATAAAATGTTAACATGATATATTTTTTTTCTTTTAATATTTTCTTCATTCCAAACCTAGCTTAAATAGACAGAAAACAAAATACTATAATACAAATCCTAAATTTCAAATCAGTCAATCTTAGGCTGGCAACACTCGTGAACAGAACATTTTAATTATTTTAATTATTTAAAATTTATTATTATTAATACAATAATAATTATTACAATTATTATTATTATTACAATTCTTAGTACAGTGGCCAAAAAGTGTATTATCTCATCTTCACATGCATAGAAACGATGCTAGATATGTAGTTGGTCTAGTGGCTTTTGTTGGAATATAAGGTTTCTAGTTTGGATAGGTAGATAGGTTTTTGTCGGACGGAAATTAAAAATAATAACCATTTTGTAATTTTTAAGAGTATAGTTATTCGATTGTAACAAAATAAGTTTCGGTAACTACAATGAAAATCGGACCTTAGTACAGTGACCAAAATTTTATATATATATATATATATATATAGATGGTAGTAAAATTTATCTAATACATAAAATATATAGCATATGAAGCATGAAAAAAATTTAATAATGGCTTATAAGTCAAATAAAAGTTAAAATTTAAGTTATTGTCAAAACTAAATAATAACAAATGACTTATAACTTAGTTTGTTCAACTTATAAGTCATTGCGAAACACCCTCTAATTCAAGATATAAAGAGAAATTAATATTTGATTATAAAAAAAATTTACAAGTCAAGAAAAAGAAGAATTTGAAAAAGGAGAGTTAAAAAAGAAATTACACACCATTGATGCAACTTAATTGGTCTATGCCGGAACCATTGGCGCGACTTAATCGATGCAGTTTGGTCGTTTTTTGGTACACTTTCGGGAGGGATTTCGATTCATTGCCTATCCTTTGTTAAAAAAGTATATATGTAAAATAACGAGTTACAAGAAAAATTCATATAAATTATTTTAGAAATTAATTATATTATTTTCAAAACTATAAGTGTGTGAATATGATCATTATAAACTACATCCAATTAACTACAAACTTTAATTTTTGTAAATTAGAAAATATATCTATATGTGCTCAATTTTAATTTCAAAAATTATAACTTTAAAAAAAATAAAATTGGGCATTTATTTTGAGACCGGAGGAGTGAATCATTTCACTATATAAAATTGTGTCCAAATAAATAAAAAAAAATTAAATGAAAAATGATGTGTTTTGGAGGGAAAAAAGAGGCATGCTTATTGGGGTTGTCTTAATTTTGGGCAACAATTTACTAATCGTTGCAAAAAAATGTATTAAATACGCAAAGAAAAAAAATTGTTGCCAATGAATGTGGTCTATATTAGGCAATGAAATATAACAACAAAGGTATAATGAAAATTGTTGCCTTGATGTTTGTTATATTGTATCAGTTTCACACTGTTCAAGGCTAATGATAATTTATTCTGCATTATATTAGTCATAATATTTCCTACTGGGCTAGTTGAGCTCACCCTTTTACTTTAATTGTTCTCTTCAGGAAATGAGAACGTAGCAGGGACTAGTCGGGGAACGGAGTGATGGACCAGATGATAGCATTAGTAGTCCTCACTATTCAGTGAAATAGTGGAAAATAAATGTAATAATATTGAATTTGAGTTTGTATATTATCTAGACGACAATATTTGTATTAAAACTCACAACTTATGTTTTGTCGCACTTTTACACGCATATGTATAATTAAGTTGTATTTGTATTACAGACCATGTATTTGACGACTTCGTAATAGGTGATGTATACCTATTTTGGGGCGTCCACAGCTTGGTATCAAAACTTAGGGATATGATCTCTGGCTAAAATGTGAGACTAGAACTAGGAGGGGAGAGACGGGGAATTCCTTCACTAGTATGACCTACCTAAGTTTATTTGGTATTTAATTGGTCAGTTAGAGTGTAGGGATAATATGTTTCATGCCAATTAACCCTTGTTTTGTGGTAGTGTTTAATTGGTCAGTCAGAATGTTGGCATCCGAGAGGAGACATAAAGATCCTCCATGGAAGAAGACGAAGAAGGAAGATTTTGAAAAAAAAGGTATAATCCTAAAATTAGTTTATGTAATTGATTTTAGTTATTCCAAATCAAAGCTTGGATTTATATTTATAAACTGAAAAACTATGAATATACATGTTGATGACTGTTTTATATTTGGATTTCCCATATTGGGTGTTGATTTGGTTGGAATCAAAAGAAAGAAAATTAATTTTTTCTAGTTTTGAAACCCTAACTTTTATGTACTTTGGATTTCCACCGTTTTAAATCTATAACTCCTTTTTATGATATGTCAAAAAAGGGTGCTAGATGTATAAGTTATGTAGTAAACTCAAGTGGTAGCACTCAAAACTGTTGAGTTTTCAAGGTGTAGTGGCTGATTTACCCGAAATAAACCCGTTTTTGGCGGAAAAATAAAAACTATTTTAAGGCAGTTTCTTCCAGGGGCAGTTTTGTAATTTTTCCAATCTTCAAAAATTCTAGAAAACTTTGGGATGATAATATGATGAGCTTTTTAAGATTGTGTCCAAAAATGGCGATTTTTGGATGTATAGATTGAGAATTATGGATTTTACAGAAAAAGACTATTTTAAAAGTAAACCCATATAACTCCTTGTGGTTAACTCCAAAATTAGTGAAATCTTTATTGGAAGTACATGTATATAACAGGAGTATACCATGTAAGCTTCGGAATTTTTGGACAAAAGCATAGTTTTTTGATAAATGTCGCAAGATCCGGCAGTTTTGGCCATTTAAAAAATAGTAAATGAATTTTAAAAATTTTGGGGAAAATATATGTTCAATATGGAACTATATTTTACCAAATCCCATAAAAGAAATTTGTTTGGAACTGATTTGGTATTTTTCATGGAAATAGTTTAGTTATGAACAAATGAATTAAATTAGTTATGTGATGTTGAAAATTTGGAAAATATGATTTTATGGCTTGGAAATCCTATATAGGGTATATGCAGATTTTTGATGAGGGATTTGGTCATTGGTGATGAAATCTTATGAGTATGGCATTTTAGAATGATTAGATGCATTAATTAGTAAAGTGTAAACAATTAAAATAAATTATTTATAAGTGTAAGAAATGATTAAAATATTAATAATGTTAGATTATGATATTATTAAGTGATTGATAACATTTGGATTAAAGTGTTATTAAATCATTGATTTAAAATATTATTTAATGATTAATAGTATTAGTAAATGAATTTAATGTTATTAAATAATTAATAATATTAAATGGAGATTAAAAGAGGAGTTAAGTTAATTGGACATTCAATAAGACATATTGAATGTATAGTATGATGAATTGGAAATTTAATACGTTGGAAAGGAAAACAACTTGCTGAATTAGTGAATCCAGTTTGCTGGATTGTAAGTCAATTTGAATCCAGGTTGCTGGATTGCAAGTTAGTTTGAATCCAGGTTGCTGGATAGTAGGTCAGCTTGAATCTAGGTTGTTGGATTTAAGATTAGTGTAATCCAGTTTGCTGGATTGAAAACAGTTTACCAAATTGAAGAATAGTTTCAATCCAGGCTGCTGGATTGATATGTTTAAGTAATCCAGATTATAATATTAGAATTTGCCCTACTGGATCATAGAAAAGAACTTATAATATGAAAGATTATGTGACGCCCCAAAAATAGGTATACATCACCCATTCTGAGTTGACAAATACATGGTACATAAATCAAATATAAACTTCTTTTATACAATACGACAAAAGCGTAGCTTAGAGTTATTACACGAATATTGACTCATAGACAGTATTCAAACTCAAATGAAGTCCTCATTACATTTATTATCACACTATTTCATAAAATAGTGAGGACTACTATAGCCACCATCTCAGACCGTCACTCTGTTCCCCGACTAGTCCCGACTACGTTCTCATTTCCTGAAGAGAACAATGAAAGTAAAAGGGTGAGCTCAACTAGCCTAGTAAGAAATATTATGAATAGGATAATGCAGAATAAATTATTGTTAGCCTTCAACAGTGCTAAACTAATACAATACAATAAACATCAAGTTTAACTGCAGCGGAATAAGCAATCCATTAGAAGAGTCAATTAGAGCATGATATCTACTATCTTCTATGATTTAAAAAGGTTTTTCATCAACTTTATCGCTGAGACTCAGCTTAATAAATAAACCACATCATTGAATCATCCCTACACCACGGCCAAGGATATTCATGTAATCATCAATGGTCATGATTATACCGAATAATCCCTGGTTATAATCATACTACCAACTGTCCATCAATGCACTACATGCTAATGAGGACTTTTACCACATCATTTGTAACATTACGGGTCATGATTATACCGAATGATCCCTGGTCATAATCATACCAATCAACAGTCCATCTATGCACGTAAGCCACATATGACTTTTATCACAATATAAGCATGCGGATGATAACAATGATATAAGAATTCAATTAAAAGAAAGCAAATGATAAATTTTTAAAGATTTATAACTTAATTTATCCAGAATTCAATAATGTCCAAACTGTCAACATGATACTACTTTGTGGAGTAAAATTCAAGAATAATATTGTATCAAAAATGATTTGGATAGCAAAGAAATCAATTTTTGTCATGAATAATTCCCCGGGTGAATAGTACCCGAGTGAATAGTACCCTATTAATAGTACTTCGGGAATAGTACCCCGTGAATAATACTTTGTGAATAGTACTCATGAATACTACTTTGTGAATAGTACTTTGTGAATAGTACCCCGTTAATAGTACTTTATGAATAGTACCCTGTTAATAGTACTTTATGAATAGTACTTCGGGAATAGTACCCCATGAATAATACTTTGTGAATAGTACTCATGAATACTACTTTGTGAATAGTACTCGTGAATAGTACTTTGTGAATAGTACACCGTTAATAATACTTTATGAATAGTACCCCATGAAAAGTACTTTGTGAATAGTACCGTAAAAATGAATACTACTCATGGACAGTTCTCCGACATGAAAAGCTTAAAATTTAACAAGAATGTGCAGAAAATATCCTTGTGAAACGATACTATATGAAGTGCAAATTTCAAGGATATTCTACTAATTTCACAGAGTATAGAAGCAATACTTTAACAAAATGAGGGTATAATCAGGAATACGAGACAAAATAATATTACTCACATACTACAGAGTATGGAAGAAAATATTATTCCTATGAATACTGAACAAAATAATATCCCTTACCTCAGAAGAAGACTGAAATACTGGAATAGTGAGGTAGCAGACTTCTCTTCTTCTTTCTCTCTATATTTTCTCTCTCTATAATTACTCTTGTGAGTATTAGTGAATTGGTGAGAATGAAAGAAGAATGAGCTTCTATTTATAGGAAAATATAGCTTCGATAATTGCACGATTTGGGGCTCGAAATATTACAGTATAATACCTTCATCTTTTCCATCATTTTTAATTTAGTCCTGCAAGTATTATTAAACTTGCACCACCTCCCCTAATAGTACATCATGTGAATCAATAGTACACATGTGAACAAATAGTTCTATACATGTGAAAAAAATAGTTACGGTATAGTACCTTCATCTAAACCTCTATTTTTAATTTAGTCATGCAAGTATTATCAATCTTGCACCACCTCCCCTAATAGTATATGTATGTGAATCAATAGTACACACATGTGAACAAATAGTTATAAACATGTGAATTAATAGCAATTAATTGCTCATTTATCCGATCAATTACCCGATTGGTCAATATAACCTCCAAACATCAATTATTATCGAAATAGATGCCGATTTCCATTAACACTAATAATCCCAACACAATGAAAATATCAATTTCATCTTTAATCAATACTAACTTATTTATCATTAATATTATAACTCACAATATTTAACAACCAGATCATTCCAAGGAAAGAGGGGGCTTTCCGATAAGGATTTCTCCCTATTGGCGCAAAATTAGGTGATCAAACCTCTCCTCGACAGAACTTTCTAGACATCGACAATAATGCAAATAATAATATGAATAACTTTGTCGTCTCAATTATTGATTTATTAATATAAAAAATATTGATACTGTGACAATAATTGAATCAATAAAATCAGAGATATTATGCAGCAATTATTATAGCAATAATTGAGTATAGCTGAGTGACTTCTCACGTAAATATCAATAATCAATACCATGTGCTACTATGCAACCACATGTATTACTGTTCTTTTACCACCTGGTAGTTCAACAGTTTAACGGTAAAACTTTCGCCGTTATTTTTATAAATAGATAATTTTGTCATTTTTTAAATACGACAATACTTTTGTTGTGGGGTTCACCAATGATTGTGCCATCGTACGAATATTCCCTGCTAAAATGAATATTCCCCGACCAATCTAATATTTTATAACCACTTGCTTACTTTACAAAATTTTTAAATATTACCCACAACTATAATATTATATCAAATTCACACCATAATATTCAAAATATATATTTTAAGAAAAATTAATCTTTATTCATAAAAGTTGGGGTCTTACAATCTCCCCTTCTTATAAAATTTCATCCACGAAATTAAGGTGCGTACCTGGTATGTCAAAGAGGTGAGGATACCTTGACTTCATTTTAGATTCTAACTCCCAGGTCATTTCCTCAACATCGTGGTTTCTTCACAAAACTTTGACTTGAGGTATAACCTTTGACCGTATAATATGATCCTTCTTACCCAAGATTTTACCAGGTACCTCTGTAACGCCCCGAGAAAATCGGATTTTTGAGAATTAAATTTTTTATTTTTATTAAATGAATTTAATTAATTATTTATGGAGAAAGCTAATCGAACGTCGTTCTCTGGCCTAGAAATGTCAGAACATCGTAGGATTTTGGCTACTTGGTAGAATTAAAGTGTTTGAATTTCTAAGATGAAAATAAAAGCTTTCCGAGAAATTTTTCAAAAAACACTATTCACGCATTTCTGCTCGAGAATTATTTTTGAACTTCCGAGAAATACGTAATGATAGAATATTGATGTGAGATGGAATATCCAATAATATTTCAGTTATGGAAAATGTAATATTTTGCCTGTGGACTTAAAACCTAACGTTTAGGAAATGTGACTTTCGAGAAGGAATTTAAATGTATGTAATGAATTAAGTGATGATCGTATACTACGTAGGTATTATATGAGTAATGAATACAAGTATGATCTTTAGGTATTATACTGATGCATGTATGAATGATGGTATATCGTATATATTGAATAAATATACGAGGGGAATACGAGATGAATACGTGATTATACGTTATAAGGCTTTAAGCTCAATGTATTGAATTTGTAGAAATGGTAGGATTTGTTAAGTATTATGTGAGCCCAAATATTGAATGGTTAAGTCCAATGTGAATTTATTAATGTAAGCCCAATGTTTGTTTAATTACAAGCCCAAGGTAATTTAATGTGCAAGCCCAATGATTAAGTAAGTTAATTAAGCTAAGGCCCAAAGTAAATATCCTATGGGTAAGAACCATGGAGCAACCCATGGGTGATTCAAAGTGATGAGCAAGTAACTTAGTGGCTAAGTTATGTGATTAGCAAGAATACTTAAGGGTTAAGTAAATGTGGTGATCAAGTATTGGATATATGTTGTAATGACCAAGTATTTTAAGTGGGGAGCAAGATAACTTAGAGGCTAAGTGTTGTGGTAGCCAAGTTTACTTAAGGGCTAGGTAATGAATAGTAAGGAGGTGGAGGATTTAATGACTAATCTACCCTCACTTTGAGATGCCTATAAATAGAGAGCTTTGTATTCATTTGTTGGTTATTCAAAATTCATCCAACTTCTCTCAAGTTAAACAACTTATTTGGTTGAGAGAATAAGCACTTATAAAGTTAGACTTTCTTTATTAGCCTTTCCACCTATAACTTATAGCTTATTGGTTAGAGAGAGTAAGTGAGATTAAGCTAGCAAGTTAACCTTTGAAGTTCAAGAATCAAGAAGGAGATTAAAGATTTACCAAGTGTTATCCAAAAGTAAGTGATCTTAAACCATGTTTCTTTCTCTCTTCCATTGATAGAGAAGGGGTATTGGTAGAACAAACATGCTAAGAAGGGGTTGGAATGACCAATCAAATGGCTTAAGCCTTAATAAGCCGTATACATAATGAATAAGAAATCCAAACCAAGAATAAGTTATGAATTCATAAGGAACTTATATGAACTTTTTAATATGTATACAAATGAAATTAGTATGATAGTAAGAAGCATAAATAATGGATAAAAGTCATTATCCATAATAAGTTATATGAAAAGAAGACATAAGTTATGAGTATTAAAAATATAAGTAATTTATATTTTCATAAGTTATAAACTCACAATGAACTAGTAATAACTTATCATATTCATAAGTTAACAAAGCATGTATGTCAATATGATAGTATGATGGATTGAATCCAATTGAAACGGTTTAAAAATCTCAAGTAATGAAGTTTCGCCGAAATTTACACGATTAGACGACGATGGTCGAATTCGTGAAATTCTCGGATTGGAAGTAGAATTTTGATATTGAGCTTGGAAACATTGATTTTCAATGGCGACAAGTCGTATTTGTCATTATAGAGTTGTGGACTCGAAAATGGCCGGATTCCGACTTAGAACGACGAAACGAGCGTTGAACGTTCACGAACGTTTATCGTTTTCGTTAAAAAGGGACTAATAGGTGAAATTTTAGCAAACAAAGTCGAATAGATAAAATTCTTGCATGAACGCATAGAGTACGTAATTAGTGAACTGTAGGCTCTTGAATGAGCCAATTCGGACTTATAACGAAGAAGTTACGAGTCCGGGAATCTCGCAAAGTTAAAAATCTGTCAAAACTATCTGTGGCTCAGAGTCCGCGCCACGGCGCGACTCCAAGCTTAAATGACCGGCACCGCAGAGCCAAAGTGAGCTTTAGACACTGCAAACTCGCGCCGAAGCGCGATGGTTAACAAAGGGACTCGTGCCGCAGTGCCTAGTCCGGTCTCCAAGCCCTAATAAGCGGCGCAGCACATACGACACACCAAGGGATCACCCAAACCACAGCCTTGAGCCTTAAAAGATAGACAATAAAGAATTGTTTACAAGTAGAAGATAAAGGGAAATTGTTGGGTAATGAACTAATGAACTTAATTAAACATTATCAAGTCATAATTGAACCCCAAGTATGATCACTTAGAGTTAAAGTAAATCAATTGAAGATGAACGCAAATGATATTCAATGTTAATACTTCACCAATGATGATCGAGTTTCGATTAATAACGTACGGACGTTAATAAGCCGTGAGGAAGGATAATTAACTCGAACCGAGTTGTATTAATGAAATAATTTCACTTAAGTATAAGAGAATGAAGTTAGTAAGAATGATGTAAAAGAATGATGGAAAGCCGGAACCAATAAATAACAAGTCTAATACGGGATTAGATTGAGAAGTAGGGTAAGATTCTTTAGGAACTATGTATGTTCATTCATGACCTAATTTGGTATGTTATGTGATTATGTATTGTAGAGACTATAAAGACTCAAAGGAAACGTAATTATATTGTAGCAGACGCTGAAGGCAAGTTTTTCTTAAACGCTTGTCTAACCTTTGTGTTAGCCAGGTTTTCAAAATAATTCACGTTTTGAGATGCATGTATGATTTCAAAGAAAGGGTCGAAGCCAGTTTTAACTAGCTAAACTAATCTTGATAGATTGACTAATTTCTTTATAAGTCTTTCAACATAGAATTGCTAACGCTATCCTACGCCAACTAATTGGTATGGATTCAAGGTAAGCCTGAATATTTATAAACAAATGTATTTTCATAGAGTATTCGATGGGCACGTGAGGTTGCCATAACTTAAACGTACACACGTTTAATGGATGTAGTGTTGATCAACATAGGGTACTATAGGCTGATCACCTAGATGTACTCGTAAGCTATACCGGACTTACGGACTTTGTGCCGGGTTGTCCTTTTCAAAGAAACTATAAGACGTTCACGTCTTGAACCAGAATTGATGAATTGATGAATATTATTATTGTAAAATGTTTTGAAGGAAAAAGGAAAGCTATTTTGAAGTATTGATAGTACTTCGTAACTATCATCTAGTTATTGAAGATATACGATTCCTATGTTTCAAGCATGCTTTTAAAATGAAATTGTTGTACTTGCTGAGCTTGTTATACTCACTCTTGCTTGAACCATATGATTGCAGCTTAGACCGAATGGAACGAAGGATTCTACAAGGATAAAGAGAAGGCTAAAGTGAACGTGTTGATTGCCTATGTAATAGTATAGGTTTGTAATGATAATATTTGATATTATGACAAGAACAAATGTAATTCATTATAAAGAACACAGGGAATGGTAGTATTGTTTTGGAATATATATAAGACATATTCATTCTTTTGAGGCATTTTAATTGAATGTTTGTGTGAACTGTAGCACCGTGGAGCACCATCTGTCGGGTTGAAAGAGACCCAGATTTGGGGGCGTCACAACCTCCTCATACGTTAAATCTTTCGCTATCTCGCTCGGTTATAATTCAATAATGTGGTTTGGGTCTTTCACATATTTACGTAACATAGATATGTGAAAAATGATATGAACACGAGACATACTTGGCGGTAAGACGAGTCTATAGGCCATAGTTTCTACTCGATTGAGGATTAAAAATGGGCCAATGAATCGAGGATTGAGCTTTCCTCTCTTTCCAAATCTCGTAACTCCTTTCCATGAAGCAACACGTAACAACACATGTACTCCAATATTGAATTCCACGTCCTTTCGATGAAGATCAACTTAACTCTTTTGTCGATCTTGTGAGGTTTTTATATGTTGTCGGATCGTTTGAATCTTTTCTGTAGTCATACATACCAACTCCGGTCCCAACAACATTGCTTCACCCACCTCATCCCAGCATACTGGAGAACGACACTTTCTTCCATACAATGCCTCAAATATAGCCATGCCATTACTTGCTTGATAACTGTTGCTGTAGGAAAACTCCACCAATGGTAAGTGTTAGTTCTCGGAGGCACAATAGTTATCTAGAAGGGGGGGTTGAATAGATATTTAAAATTCTTTTCAAAATACTTTGTTAATTTTCTTAATGATTTAAACACAGCGAAATTAAGATTTGTTGAATCTCCCTTTTAGATATGGTGACTTAATGAGAGTGAGGCAGTTATAACTGTTATAGCAGTTATAGCAAGAATGTAAGAGACACAACAGTTTTAAGTGGTTCAGAGCATTTAAAGCTCTTAGTCCACTCTTCTACTCCTCGAGTAGGAAATCCACTAAGGATATCTTTTACACTTTCTAAATCTCACAGATTCCTTCTAGACCAGCAGTCTAGGCACTTCTTAGTTCACTTTTGAACTCTTTAAGTCCAGCAGACTTGGTTCTTCACAGTTCACTTAGAACTCTTCAAGTCCTTCTTGAAAGTAGTATGCACACAAGCCAATCATGTCTGATGATAAAGCATATACTTTGTAACAATCTTATTCATTTATTAATAAAAAGTATTAATTTATTAAAGGCTTTTAATTATCTACATGATCTTTGTTTTTATAATATGTGATAAACCCATAGTTTTAAGCAATGCTTTTAGAATAATGATGATGATCATTCTAATGAGATCTAAATTCTTAGAAAGCTTAAAACTAAAATAGTTCCCAATCATTGGATTACTAAATTGGGGATTAGTGAATCCGGATAGATTGGTACATACGTTGCTTGCTCATTGGATGAGGATGATTGATCTCATGATCATTTGTGTGGAGACACTAAAGCAAGTATGTAGGTGCTTATTAGAGAATAAGTTCATTTGAACACGACTCGCTAAGGAATACCTAATGGAGTTTTACTTGTCTCATCGATAGGAATTCCTCAGTGATAGTTGTCTAAGTGATCCTTGGACTTGAGATCATCATAGTATCTTGTGTATGATGAGTTATACTTTGACTTATTCCTTAAGACCCTTAGGGTATATCAAAGGGTATGCTTGGGTATAATAAGTTGTACATGGAGATAATGTATGATCAATAAAGAATCTACCACTTATTAAAAGAAGAGAAATGTCCTATGTGATTCGATAAATGACAACCCAAAGAGTCCTTGGCTTAAGGCGAATGAAATTAGAAAGGAGTTTCTAATTTGCATTATTTGAGTTAGTGCATTTAAGAGTCGAAATACATATAATTAAATAAAATAAGACTTGATGATAATTCCATGTCTTATATTTAATTGGGACATTGTATGGTGGAAGGATTGAATTGTGCGGTAACTATTTACTCAAAGGTTCTTTTATGATTAATGTTGAAATCTATATTATCCGGAAAGTCGTTGATCGCTAGGGAGGCTTATCCCTATTGTAGAATAAATATTATTTATTTAAATAAATTAATTGTTTAATTTATTTATTTAAATAAGATTAGAATTATTCTAATTGATTTATTCACAACCGGTTTAATATGGAGAACCTACTGTATCACACCATGAAAGGAAGAATAATTATTTAAGAAGTTAATGGCATAATCGTAATAATATGTTAAGTATATTTAATTTAATCTATGGTGATAGAATAAATTAAATAGTTTAATATTTATTATTTAATATTTTAGAAATATTAAATATAAATTAATAAGAGGAGTCTTATTAATATTATTACAATTATTATTATTTTAATTTTTAAAAGAGTTTAGGGATTAATTTAATATAAGTACTCTCATTTATTCCTAATAGGATTAGGAGGGAAAATTAATTAAAAGAGTTTAATTAATTATCCCTAATAAGATTAGGAAGCCCATTTAATTAAAAGAGTTTAATTAAATAATACCTTATTTTAATAGGGTTACTTGATATCTTTATAAGAAGAGTCTTATATCAGATATTAAGATGACGTAATAATTCCAATGGTTGGAGAGTACGCTCCTTTTCTATAGAGATAGAAAAACTAGGGTTTAGCCAACCACCCATCTTCTTGAATTCTTCTTCTTCCTTGGTGGATCACCTCTAGAGGCCAAACACTTGGGTGGCTAACGTTGATCAAAGGATGGAACCAAACCCGGTGGATTCAAGTTGAACGCGAAAAGGATTGGAGGTGAACTTGTACCTGAGGAAGCTCGGATCTTCAAAGGTTTGTTTCTTATTCATCTTTTTCGTTTAATTAATAATTGTGCATAAAGGGTGATCTGGGTATATGGTTTGTAAAAATTTTAAACTCTGATTTTTACACGTTTCCTCACTTTTTATGCAATTTGATTGCGTTCTTGAATATTACAAACCTAACAGTGGCATCAGAGCCAAACCTTTATGCAAATTATTAATTATTTTAATTTGATATGTGTTTAGAATAATTTTATTGGGCGTAATTTTATTGTATACAATTTAAAAAAAAAAATCGTGAAACCAATTTTGAAAAACAGTTTTTTATTTGGCTGAATTCGCGAATTTTTTTTTCTTTTCAAAAAGGGTAATCAGGAACCACTTTGTATACCACTTAATATATCATGCGATCTAGATAACCATTCCGTCCGTGGCTACTTTTTCAAAAAAAAAAAAAATTAAAAAAATTTGAGAAACTGTTATCATTCTTGTTTTTCATTAAAGGGATATATATGTTGGTGACTTGCTGAATTTAAAAGGATGACATGCACGGATGAAGAATAACATATATATTATATATATAAGGTTACAACATATGATATATATACTGTAACTATATATATAGTATATATATATATATATACGGTAATATATATATATATATATATATATTATTTTTAATTATTTTATAATTAAAATAAAAAGTTTATTTTAATCTTAAAATAAAAGGTTTATTTTAATATTAAAATAAAAGAGTTTATTTTAATTTTAAAATTAAATTTCATGCTAATTAATTAGAGTTGGAATTGGATTCCATGATAACTAATTGGAGTTGAAATTGGATTCCATGTTTCCTAAAATAAAGGAGTTTATTTGTGAATAGGAAAGTGAATCCATGTTTCCTTAAATAAAGGAGTCTATTTAGATATGAAATAAGATTTCATATTATTCAAAATAAAGGAGTTTATTTGTGAATAGGAAAGAAAATCAAGTGTTTTCTTTTAATAAAGGATTTTATATATGGAATTGGATTCCATAATTAATTAAAATAAAGGAGTTTATTTTGATTAAAATTTTGATTAAAATAAAATAGTTTATTTTATTCAAAATTGGATAAATTAAAATAAAATAGTTTTATTTTGATTTAAATTTGGATTAAAATAAAGGAGTTTATTTTGATTCAAAATTAGATTTTATACTAACTAAATTTGCCCATTAAATGATATCAATATATATATTAAATATTTATTATTAATAAGATGAATGTTATTTATTGATGCATATGATGATGTGTATGATAATAAATGAGATTGATTATGGACTATTGACCAATGTGATTGGATTTTATTTTAGTTGGATGCATGAATGTATGGGTTTTATTAAATGGGGTCTGCGTACCTCGTCTTCTCTAATTTTTTTTCTTAATGTAAGTTCTATCTCCCTTCTATGTACTTCCCATTGACTGCTGATCAAGGTTTCTATTTATTTTAAATAGTTTTGTAATAGGAATAGTTAGAATTAATTTTGAAGAATTAGAGATCAAGGAACAAGGAGCGCTTGAAGACCCGTTTGTAATGGAGCCCGGGTTTAAATGTAATAGTTATATTTAAATATTATTTTTTGCACCCCTAGGGTTTGACCTTTTGGTTCACTTGGTGGCTCTAGTGAACCAAACTAGAATAAAAGTCCATAATCAATCCGGGTAGAATATAGTATTCTATATGTGTATGCTTATACTATATATATTATATATTATGCAAACATGCTTGCATGTTAATTAATATAATAGCGTATTTATATATATATATGTGCATGCGCTAAACAAGATGAGACATTTTAATAACAAACCCTCAAATTTTATATTAAGTCCTAAGCGTTCAAAGATATTTGGAATATCGAACGTACCTTTTCTAGCATGATAAAATTAATAGAGTATTAAATATTTAATATGAGTTTGTTCTGTCACCACAAGGCAAGTATTAAGTATTTAAGATGTTAATTTATCACATTTGATGTTTATAAAGAAAATTGAACAATATTGTTTTGTTGTGTCACCACAAGGATGATATTTTTCTTTTTTGAATATATGGAGTGCTAGGTCGGACTTAACTTGGATAATTTTGATTCGGATGTGCCACCACTTGATCAAAATAATCTAAGAGGCAAAAGAAAAGGAGTTTCATAGTTGACGTAATTGACAAAAGTTGTCTACCTATTTATTTATATATAGTTTGTTGTGTCACCACAAGGCTATATACATTTGAAATGGGATCCTTATTCTCACTAGCAGATCTTTAATTAGATTTTGCCGAACTATATATATTGAGGGTAATATAGTTTGAAGAAAATAGTGGGAGATACCAATTTAAAACAAGACCTAATTTATTTTGGTAATTAATAAAAGAATGTATGTTAAAATGTTGTTAATTACATATTCATTTACAGATTTTTACAATGTCTAAATTACTATCACTGCGAAACATATTAGATGTTATCTAACCGGACCATATTAAACGGATTGGTTAAGGAATTGAGAATAGTTCTCATGGCTGAAAAGATATCTTATGTCCTTAATACGCCTATCCCTGCAATGGTTGCAGACAATGCCTCTGAGGAAGACATTGCTACTTTTACAAAGTGGCAAGATGATGCACAGTTGGCTCAATGCATCATGCTCGCATCTATGAGTAACGAGCTTCAGCGTCAGCATGAAACTATGGATGCTTCTACTATATTCCTGCACATCAAGTAGTTGATGGTGAGGAAAGTAGGGCCGATAGATATCGGATATCTAAGGAGCTCTTCCGATCTAGAATGATCGATGACACTACAGTAGATGATATAAAAAGTCCTTAACATTATCAATTTGATTGATCAATTAGGACAACGAGTTTTGTTATGGATGGAGAGTTGAGCCAAGATTTGATCTTGCACTCACTCTCGGACTCCTTTCACAATTGTTGTGAATTTTTCATATGAACAAGCTAGATATCAGCCTCGCTGATTTGCTTAACATATTGAAAAATGTTGAGAGTCACTTTCCAACCAAGAAAGATCAAGTCTTACTTGTAGGGGCCAAATGATCTTCTGAAAAGAAGAACGATTCAAAGAAGGTAAAATGAGAAAGGCGTAAACAAAGGATAATAAGAACAAAATCGATCACGGATAGCAAAGGAGTTTGCTTCCACCGCAATAAGCACCGACATTTGGAAAGAAACGCAAGAAGCATCTTGCGAGAGGCTAACCAAAGAAGCTTAGTGAAGTTTTGGTTACAAATACAAATTTGTTCATGATTTAAAATAATTTTTCTTTAAAGTCGAGGTTCTACTTGGGTATTGGATACCGACTTTGGTTATCATAAATATAGATTTATGAAGGACCAAGCGTAGTAGAAAGTTAAACAAAGATAAGTAATCCTATGTGTGGAAAATGAAGCAAAGGTTGTTGCATTAGCTATAGAAACTTATAGTTTAGCACTGCCTACGGGCAAATCTATTAAGTCAATAAGTTGTTATTGTATTCCAATTCTTGTTAGAAACATTATTTCCATTTTATTGTTGGACAATAAAATTTTGGTATTATAATTAAGAACAATTGTTGTTCTATTTATAATAATAATGTTTCGTATAGAACTGAAAGATTACTTAATGGATTTTGTATACTTGACTTACGTGAAAAATTATTTTGTAAATTGAACAAACTAGTATAAGAAAAGGAGATGATCATTCAAAGAGTTGAATGTATGTATTTGTTGAAATACAAGTATGAATTATTTGAAAGGTTCAAAGAATTCAGAAATGAAACAAATTGGCAAAGTATTAAGATTCTTTGATTAGATCAAGGAATAAATACTTGTGCAATAAGTTTCTAGATCATCTCAAATGGTTTTTCTCATAATGGACACCTCATGATACGTAATAATTGATTGATGTATCTGAAAGGTAAAATTATACCTTGTTGAACATGGTACGGTCCAAAATGATTTTACCGACATTCTAGTATCCTTCTGGGATAATGTCCTAGAAATGGTCACAGCGTTCTCTTTAAAATGGTAACCTCAAAATCCATTTAAGACTCCATAAAAGTTATGGACAGGGAGGATTCCTAATCTTAAGTATGTTAAGATAAGGGGTTGTCCAACTTATGTGAAAAGGTTTCAAAGGATAAGCTTGGGACAAGATTTTATAAGTGTCGATTTGTGGGACATCCTAAAGTAAGTTTAGGGTATATGTTCTATAATCCTACTTAGCAAAAGGTGTTTGTTGCGAAACACGCTGCCTTCTAAGATAAAGGTGTTTATCATTGAAGGGGCTAGTGGGAGGATAATAGATCTTGAAGAGTTCAAGAACCACAAAATACTATAAATCAAATAAGAGGAACCTGTAGATAGACCTATTATACCACAACTGAATCGTAATTCTGGAATAGTACCGAAGATACCTGGGAGGTATGGATTCATTATAGATGATGATGATGAGGTACACATCATAGAAGATGATGATCCAGTTACATACGATGAGGTAAGTGTTGTAGACACTCAGAGAAATGGATTGAAGCAAGTTTCTCAAATATGGAACATTCGTTTTGATGAGGCAATCAAAAGAGTTTGATTTTATCAAAAATAAGAATGAACCTAGTGTGTACAAAAGGGTCAGTGGGAGCATCGTGACATTCCTAGTACTATATGTTGATATACTACGGATAAGGAATGACATACCAATGCTACAATCAGTAAAGATAAAGTTGTCTAAACATTCCTCCATGAATGATTTGGAAGAGTATCTTAATTGGGGATATAAATCTATATAGATAGATTTAAGAGGATGCTCGACTTAACCCAAGGAAAGTATATTCATTTGATGCTAAAGTCGTTTAGCATGGCAAACTCAAGAGATGTCTCATGTCGATGAGCTATGGAGTGTATCTCTTAATAGTCCCCACAGACTCACGAAAAGAGAGGTCGCATGAGTAATAATCATGTATGCAATGAAATGTACGAGACCGATGTTGATCGATCATATTATGGAGAAGTTCACTATGAGTCGGTGAAAAACATCTTAAAGTGCTTAACCCAAGCACTAAGGATGTGATCATATTCATGGTGGGTCTAAATTAAAACTAGAGGGCTTAACAGACTCAAGTTTTTCAGACAGACCAAGATGACAAAAAAATCCACTTTAAGGTAAAGCGTTATCTTGAACAGTGGTGTAGTGAATTGGAAAGGTTCCAAACAAAGAAAGAGTTCTTTGGTTTAGTGATAAAGACAAAGTATATAGCTATAAATGAAGCTGCAAGTTGATTGTTTGGATTAAAAGTTCATTACAGAACTAGGAATAGTTCCTAAGTCTCATCTTGGATCTAAACATGTGTTGTGGCACTTTCATTTGATAATTAGAATCATTGAAAGATGGGAAATTACTATAGAGATAGTGGACTCTCATGAACAACATTACATATCCATTAACTAAAGCTTATCCAACAGCAGGATAATCGTCACTTAGAGAAGAAGAGTATGAGATACCATGATGATTGGCTTTAGTGCAAGTGGGAGATTGAAAGTAGTATACACATAAGCCAATCATGTTTAATGATAAAGCATATACTTTGTAACAATCTTATTCATTTATTAATAAAAAGTATTAATTTATTAAAGGCTTTTAATTATCTACATGATGCTATTTTATAATATGTGATAAACCCATACTTTTAAGCAATGCTTTTAGAATAATGATGATGATCATTCTAATGAGATCTAAATTCTTAGAAAGCTTAAAACTAAAATAGTTCCCAATCATTGGATTACTAAATTGGGGATTAGTGAATCCGGATAGATTGGTACATACGTTGCTTGCTCATTGGATGAGGATGATTGATCTCATGATCATTTGTGTGGAGACACTAAAGCAGGTATGTAGGTGCTTATTAGAGAATAAGTTAACTGAACATGGCTCGCTAAGGAATACCTAATGGAGTTTTACTTTTACATCGATAGGAATTCTCAGTAGTGATAGTTGTACAAGTGATCCTTGGACTTGAGATCATCATAGTATCTTGTGTATGATGAGTTATACTTTGACTTATTCCTTAAGACCCTTAGGGTATATCAAAGGGTATGCTTGGGTATAATAAGTTGTACATGGAGATAATGTATGATCAATAAAGAATCTACCACTTATTAAAAGAAGAGAAATGTCCTATGTGATTCGATAAATGACAACCCAGTGATCCTTGGCCAAGGCGAATGAAATTAGAAAGGAGTTTCTAATTTGCATTATTTGAGTTGTGCATTTAAGAGTCGAAATACATATAATTAAATAAAATAAGACTTGAAAGTAATTCCATGTCTTATATTTAATTGGGACATTGTATGGTGGAAGGATTGAATTGTACTGAGTAACTATTTACTCAAAGGTTCTTTTATGATTAATGTTGAAATCTATATTATCTGGAAAGTCGTTGATCGCTTTGGGAGGCTTATCCCTATTGTAGAATAAATATTATTTATTTAAATAAATTAATTATTGAATTTATTAATTTAAATAAGATTAGAATTGTTCTAATTGATTTATTCACAACCTTTAATATGGAGAACCTAAAGGGTCACACCATGAAAGGAAGAATAATTATTTAAGAAGTTAATGGCATAATCGTAATAATATATAAAGTATATTTAATTTAATCTATGGTGATAGAATAAATTAAATAGCTTAATATTATTATTTAATATTTTAGAAATATTAAATATAAATTAATAAGAGGAGTCTTATTAATATTATTACAATTATTATTATTTTAATTTCTAAAAGAGTTTAGGATTAATTTAATATAAGTACTCTCATTTATTCCTAATAGGATTAGGAGGAAAATTAATTAAAGGAGTTTAATTAATTATCCCTAATAAGATTAGGAAGCCCATTTAATTAAAAGAGTTTAATTAAATAATACCTTATTTTAATAGGGTTACTTGATATCTTTATAAGAAGAGTCTTATATCGGATATTAAGATGACGTAATAATTCCAATGGTTGGAAAGTGCGCTCCTTTTCTATAGAGATAGAAAAACTAGGGTTTAGCCAACCACCCATCTTCTTGAATTCTTCTTCTTCCTTGGTGGATCACCTCTAGAGGCCAAACACTTGGGTGGCTAACGTTGATCAAAGGAAGGAACCAAACCCGGTGGATTCAAGTTGAACGCGAAAAGGATCGGAGGTGAACTTGTACCTGAGGAAGCTCGGATCTTCAAGGGTATGTTTCTTATTCATCTTTTTTGTTTAATTAATAATTGTGCATAAAGGGTGATCCGGGTATATGGTTTGTAAAAATTTTAAACTCTGATTTTTACACGTTTTCGCACTTTTTATGCAATTTGATTGCGTTCGTGAATATTACAAACCTAACACTTCTAACTTGGAACTTCTTACTTCACTTGATTGGTAATTGATGAGTTCTTGATTGGTGCTACTCAGTTGCCGTTAAGCTCTTGTTCGGAAGAACTGAGTAGCCGAGCAAGCTTTTTCTCTTTCAGATCGTAGAGTTGAGCGTTGAGTGTTCTTCATCGTTTTATTCAATTCTTACTTGATTGTATCTTTTGTAGATGTTTTGCAAAAATGTGATCCTTGAAATCTATCCGTTGAAGCATTAAATGCGTTTAACATTTCTGAACTTTAATGGAGACTTTTCTGCACATCTTCTGAATTTCATTCTGGCCCACTAACACAACAGACTGCTTTTTCACCTAACACCTGAAAATGTGTTTTCCTCTGACCCAAAGTACTTTCCTTAGCTTCTTCAATACGTTTCCTTCGTTGTATACTAAGGATATCTTTTGTGCCATTGGCACTGGTGAGGACTTCAACGTTTATAACCCATTCCACATTTGTTGGGATTTATTTTTAAATAAAGGGGTAACACTCGATGCTTCTAACACATGCATATGATACTCTACGATTCAGATTGTGGTGTCTTGCCACCTTGATGCTTGATCTGATGCTTGCAAACGAGAACTCTACGATTTCTCTTAAGGACTAGTACACTACGATCTTCACTTGCTTGTCTTGCAGACTCTACATTTTCGAGAGCACACTACGATCTCTGAGTTGGCTTTGGCAAACGTCTGAACCACTCTACAATTTCTGGAGAGGCCCTTCAAGGCAGGCATACTACGATCCTCGATGCTCTACGAATCTGCCTTGGCTTCTGCAATCTCTTGATCATCTCGATAGACTACGATCTAGTTGAAGCCTATCTATTACATCTAAGGACATAGATCAACCTAACATCTTTGATCTCTTCATCTATACATTCAGTTACAAAATGATAAACATTAAAAGC
The DNA here is from genome assembly GCA_020205615.1 of Panax quinquefolius. Classification (NCBI taxonomy): domain Eukaryota; kingdom Viridiplantae; phylum Streptophyta; class Magnoliopsida; order Apiales; family Araliaceae; genus Panax; species Panax quinquefolius. Next base: position 86,177,773 of record CM035171.1, on the reverse strand, counting down.
TTAGATCAACCTAACAATTTTGATCTATTACGAAGTCCTTGTACATATATTACTTAAAGGACTTTACATATAATCATGAGCATTTACTTTAAACATAAAATAAAAATATGCAGTCTCCCAACAATCTCCCCCTATTTGATGTTGACATAACCAAGGATATTTGTGCCATGATTATCAATATCTATATGCAATTGCTAGAAAGTAAATATGACTTAATATTTCAGTGAGCAACTGAAATTTCTTGAGAATAAGCATGAATTTATTGATGTTTGAAGATAGATATTACATTTAAGTTCAGTTACATCAATAAGAATTAAATTTCAACTTATCTCTATTTCTTCGGCCGTTTGCCTCGTGGAGGATTGGCATAGTCCTCAGCTCTTCTTTTCCTATTTGCTTCGTCTCTCCTGGCTAGATCTTCCAGCTCACTTTGACTTAGTCTTGGATTATGATCATGTCTATTCATGAATGCAGGATCTCAAATTGGCATTCTTAGGCCTGTGGTGGTCACTTCTTGTGAGCTTGGAGTTGGCCCTAGACTCCTTAATGGTTGAGCCATGATAATTAGCTCACCATCAGATCGTTGAGTTTGATGGGCAGATCGTGGAGTCTGATGGTGAGACTGCCTTGGAGGAGGACTCCTTAATGATTGAGCTAAGAATGTGCCTCTGCCTCTGCCCTTGCTTTGATCTCCTTTCCCTTTATTCTCCCCCTTCATGTCAGCATCAAGGGTTCGTATGTCGTCATATAGGCGAGTCATGCCTTGGAAAAGTTCATTAAGCTGACTTTGGGATTGAGCAATGTCTTCTCGATTCTCTTTCATTAGAGCATCAGATCGAGCTTCCCTTCGTTAGAGGATATCCAGGACATTGTCAGTCTGCTTCATTTGGCTCATGAAGAATCATTGGATATCTTTCACTACAGTTTATAGATTCGTGATGCTTTCCATCATAAGATTGTTCTGGGATTCCTGAGTCATCTGTAAGAGAAGAATAACATTGTTGGTTGATTTCACAATCAAAGCAAACGTGCAAGTATACACGATCAACAAGTAATATAGTGATAAATTAGAGTGTCAATCCCTCAGAAAATTCCAATTAATAAATTCCAACTACTAATACTGTATCAATCTAATTTTATTTAAACAACCAAAAATTGTTATTATTAAAGCTAAGAAAACTAATTGTAAATATAACAAGAAATTATGCTAAAAGAAAACAAAGAACAAATTAAGAATTATTTGAATGCAGATGAATGATAAATAAGACTTCAATTTCCCCAAATATGATTATTAAATCAATTATCCAATTATCCCAATTATTATGTCTACTGAATTGTTAACAGGAATTCTCAAATGCCAAAGGCCCTCTCTCGAGTGATCAATTGCCTTCTATTTAACCCAGATTAATTTTGCTATATCTCTATGCAAAACAATTGAATTAAACTCGATACAAACCCAATTCCTTATATGTTACATGCGGCAAATAGATATTCTCATTCTATTCACAAACCTAATTAGTCACTGTGCAAATAACTAAGTCACATGTCACCCTGCCCAATTCTAACTCTAGAATTCTTCTCTCTATTCTTTCTAGAGTAACACGGTAATTATTGGCCAGATAATTAATCAATAAATACAAAGCATGATGAACAATTCACTTCAACATAAATAATTGGAATAAATTAAATAATCAATCCATAACCATAAAAGGTTCCATTGGAATCTTAATAAAAGGTATTAGTTCATGACAGAAATAAAAACCACAAATAATTGATAAATCATCCTTAATGAGTTACATAATTTTTTAAAAGAATAAAGAAGAAGAAGAACTCCAAGTTGTAAGCCTCCAGATCTGCCCTTGCTCCTTGTTTAATCCCCCCAATTGTGCAGAATAGAGTCCCAATTCAATGTAAAGAATCAATTTTTATTTACTTGCCCAATTCCATAAATCCTAGTCCAAATATGCTTCCAATACACTCCATAACAAAGTCAAACAGCAAGTCAGACCAGCCCATGCCGGATCCACGCTAGCGCGCCTCTCCGGTCAATCAAGACCAAAGACACCCGTGTATTATATTTTGCCTTTGAGGCGTCATTCAGACGCTTAAGGTCTGAAGCCACTTCTCTTGCCTTTTTCAATCCCACAGCTTCCAAACGTCCCAACAAAGACACAATCACCTTACAACACAACTTAAACAAGTAAAATGATTCTAAAACGCTTCGGACACACAACAAATTAAGGTCAAACATAATCAATTCATAGGTATATTACCCAATCATCAAATACCCCCAAACTTAAATCGTTGCATGTCCTCAAGCAACAAAACACAACCAACACAAATAACTAGACATCATGCAAATGCAAACTAATTAAATGACCTTAATTCCAGCAATTCAATAGTTGACGAATATTAATAGGCCTCAGAAAAATCACAAAAATATGCTAATACCTCATGATAAAGCAGATCAATAATATCCCAACAATCAATCAATCAAAATCTGTTATTACTGATATTGTGAGTGTGTGTTCAACAACCATGCTAACCAATGACAAGCAAAAATCTGACAGATAATAAAGTTCATATCAAGCTTCATACAGTCCAACTCAAGATCTCATCAAATAAACTAGATTAAACCGAAATAAAACAATCACCAAAACTCAGGGGTCAACATGAAGTACTTATGCTATTCATATTATTGTTTTTTTTAGACGAGGGCATTTCACACTTTTCCCACTTTATTTTTTTTATTTTTTTATTTTTTTTAAACCATAACTATGCATTGTCTTATTCCCTTAGGCTTTTCAATGCTACCTTAACAAGCTTTTGACCAACGACTCCCAAATCATTAAGACCTTAGGGCGCTAGGTGTAGAGACAATCCCCTCGGTCTTACTTACTCAAGTAACAAAGGCCACAAAACTAGACAAGCATGCCACGATGTTTATTCTCTTGTTTTTTTATAGCTTATATATTTCATATATTTTTCCCCCAAACTTGAGTTCATGCCTAAATTCAGTCTTCACTAACTACTTAACTTGCTCTTTCATTTCACTAGTATTCATCCGGTAGAACTCCATTATCTATCCATTTAAACTATCATAGCTAACATGGTCATTTTTTAAATTATGCTATCCTTATAACATCAGTGTCAAATAGATAGAGATTCAAATCATGTCAAGAACATCATATCACTGACTCAACAATCCTTACTAGACTTGTTCATGCAATTTTAATTTCATCATTAGCCTTCAAATATACTCACTATCAAAAGCTGGAATTAACATGCAATCCTAAACGCAACATTTATAAAAATTAAAACAACCACAACTATTAACAAACACAGTTTACTCATGCAAATAAAAATTAAACTAAACAACTACCCCCAAACTTATCTAGAGCAATGTCCTCATGCGAAAGATAAAACAAGATAAAATAGAGGACTTCCCTGATGAGCCTAAGCCTCGGGTGGAGCATCGTCATCCTCGCTCATCTATAGATCAGAGGGGGGAAAACAGGATTAGGGAAGTTGGGAACTGGCTTAGACTAACACCCGAAAACAGCTGGGCGTTCATCGCATTCTGTGCAATAAATTGATCAACCAAGTATTTATAGATCACATCTTGGCGCTCAGACAGGCGGACATTTTGGGCTTCAATATTGTAGAACCAACCATTGACTTCTCTTTGAACAGCTTCGGGAACCACAGCTCGATACGTTGCAGATGAGGGACCGTAAGTAGGTGGAGCCTGGGGTGGTGGAGCTTGAGATTGTTCAGCTTGGGAATTATAAAACCCAATCCCCTAGGGTGGTTTGATCCACCAGTCCACACTTTGTACCTGCTGATCAACTTGTGGTCCAGCACTGGCATAGGCTTTTGAATCGTCTCGTCTGACTTCCATTTGACGTCGAACTTAGCACATAATCTGCGAGATGAGAGAGCGGATGTGGTAACCCTCCAGCTGGTACTTCCACGAGATCCTTGGAGGATGATTGCAAAATGAGTGGCCCACATCAATTTTAAATCCTTTGATGATTGAGTATAGAAGAATTTGCGTTCCTCGTAACATGACTCACATGGGTGCATGGCATGAGTTTTATGCAAATGAACGCATACCATGCCTTCCCATATAAGTTTGAGATTCGATAGTGGGAAAGTCGTGTTTCGCGTTTATGTATCTTTATCCATGTGGTGCCCAAATGACAAAGTTCACGAATTATCTGCTCATAATCCCAGCCCATCACTAACAAGGTAGCATACTCATCATGAAAACCCTCCACTGGTAGTTGATAACACTCATTGAAGTCCTCTTTGCCAATTTCCACTGTTTTGCCCCTTACAAATACCGTATAGTGATCATGTTCGGGCACGTTGACGTAAAATTCTTTCACCACTGCAATTACTACTGGATTGAGCTGCTCGGTAAGTGTGAACCAGTTCCTCTCGGCTATCATGACTGCCATGTCGCCATCCTTTGATTGATGTGGTCTCAACCCACTCCATCCTTTGATTGAGGTTTCCTGGAAATCCATGAGCTAACACTGAGATTGTTGGATATGCTTTGAAGCTCCAGAACATGTGATCCCAGGAGTGGAGAATTTGAGCTCTAATGAAAGGCATCATGGGTAGATAGGAGAATAACTGATTGTAGTTAGCTATCATATACCCATCATAGCCCATATCTATAATCTCAATCTCATCATCTTCTTCTTCTTCTTCTCTGTCTTCTTTTGAGGATTCCACTACATCAATGGCCTCTTTTTTACTTTCTTGCTCTGGTGCTCTCTCAACTTTCTCAGGTGTAACTTCTACTGCCATAACGATATCATGAGGCTCCCCCTCAACATGATCATCCATTTGTATTTCAAATAGCTCCCCTCAGCTGGAGCATTCTCTAGAGTGAGAACTTCAAGCAGCTCCCCCTCAGCTTGAGCAATTTCTTTCTGGCTTGCCTTGGATAACTCCTTCTCAGAAGCTATCTTTTTATATTCTTCTTTAAGTACTCCTTCGTTGATGAGGATGTACTTTTTGACCAATTTTCTTCTTGGTTTCCTAGGCTTAGCCACATCCTTAGGACTCTCTTCAGCTTCAGCTGCGAGTGGTTTTATCAGTCTGAGAGTCTGTTACAACAACTTCTTTGGGAGAGGAGTCCAGTCTGGTCTCTACGATCGGTAGAGACTCTACGATTAAAAAGAAAGAGAGCCTCTTGGATTTGTGACTGTGTTTACTCTTCTTCAGTAGCTGAGAGATGGTAGCTCTGTCTTCATCTGCCTCTGCCTGCTGTTCTTTCCTTCTCAAGATCCTAAGAGTTTCAATGTCAGAACAATCTTGAGGTACATCAGTGGTTGACCCTTGGGGTTCCTCTGCCATTTGAGCTTTCAGCTTTCTTTTGCCCTTTCTTTTTCTGACTAAAGTAATGGGTTCTTCTTTGTTGATCTCTTCCTCTTCTTCTTCAGTCTCCTTGACAACAGACATGTTTCCTGGAATCCCTGATTCCTTTGCATCACCATTCCTTCCACTGGACTCAAACATCATTCTTACATTCTTTGTTGGATTCCTTTTCCAGTTCTAGAACAGCTGCTGAGTCATTCTTCTGTTCGGATTGATGGACTCTCCTTCATCATCCCCAATCTTATCACCCAAAGCAGACTGTAGGATGATGCTAATGAATTGTCTGTAGAGCATCTTCCTAGAGCTCTTTGATTTCTTCAAGGTTAGCATCCATTTCCCAACCCAGTCAAGTAGTAGGGCTCCATAACTGAGTTGAATCTCATAACTTATGGCTATCATGAGCTTGAGCTGCACTTCATTTATAGAGTCATGGCTGGAGCTCTTGTACCATATGCATTTCCCAACAATGTCTGCCAAGAATTCATACCTCTGGGGAACTCTTTCTTCTTATACCCTCTGACAGTAGGGAGCTTCTTGTGGTGCATTCTCTTAAGTCTTTCATGGAAATTGATGCCCTCTATGAATGAAAACCCTTTAGATTTAAAACCTAGGGCTAGATTTATGTCCTTAGCCTTGAGCTTAATTTCCACGTCCCTGACCCTCATAGTGATGATGTCGTTCTCGAACATACCATTTATGTAGAATTCCTTTATTAGCTTAGAATAGATCCATGTGCTCGTACCCAAGGCCTCTTCAAGACCAGCTTTTTTGTTTTTATCAGAGACAGAGTTTTATGAAATTTGGGGTCTGCTGTCTTGAACTCATCGAAATAGAGTCTGTAGCCAGAGATGACATTTGAATCTGCCATTGATTTCTTTGTACTGAGTATGGTCGATTTAGCTTTTTGGAAAGTTAGGGTTTCTGCTTGTAAAGAGAGAGATAGAGATGAGCTTTTTGAATTTTTATCATCACATGATGCTCCTTTATTTTGTTGATGGAGCTCTGCCATTGTTGAGTCTGCACTGCGATCGTTGAGTCGGCACTGCAATCATTGTCCTTCATGTTACTGCAGCTCTACGATCGTGGACTTCCTTTGATCATGTCTACGATTTCGAACACAACCTTTATATCTACATGGTTAGCACAAACTAGAGCATATATTTCATGGTTATAAATTAAGCATGCCTAGCTCACTTATTAATTTGTTAAACCTGGATTCATCTAGAGGCTTTGTAAAGACATCAGTAAGTTGATTTTCAGTAGCAATATATTGTAAAGATATGGTTCCATTTTGCACATGATCCCTAATGAAATGATACCTTATTTCTATATGCTTAGTCCTAGAATGCATGACGGGATTATGTGTTATTGGTATGGCGCTTGTGTTATCATAGTGAACATGTATAGATTTGAATTCAAACCCATAGTCTGCTAGTTAATTTTTCATCCATAGGATCTGAAAGCACAAAGTATGCCAAAACAATGTATGTATTAACCTTCGCAGTTGAAGTAGATACTGAGTTTTGTTTCTTGCTAAACCAGGACACAAGTCTGTTTCCTAGCAACTGACAAATGCCACTGGTACTTTTTCTGTCTATTTTGCAACTTGCAAAGTCAGCATCTATATATCCTGTTAGTTCAAATGAGGACTCCTTGGAATACCAAAGCCCTAAGTGAGGTGTGCCCTTGAGGTACCTAAAAATCCTTTTTACAGTAGTTAAGTGTGATTCCTTAGGATTAGCTTGAAATCTAGCACGTATGCATGTTGCAAACATTATGTCTGGTCTACTAGCAGTCAGATATAGAAGAGAGCCTATCATACCTCTGTATTTAGTTATGTCAATACTTTTACCTTTTTCATCTTTATCAACCTTGGTTGCTGGAGCAATTGCAGTTGTAAGACCCCAAAATTTTTTTTAAATAAAAAGGAATTTCCTTTATTTATTATTTTGAAATAGTAAGGGTTGATTTGATTAATGTGGATAGTTAAGGGTTAAATACGCAAATATTTCAAAATAAGCAAGTGGTTATAAAATATTCATTTTGTCGGGAATATTCGTTTGGTAAATGGAATATTAAATGCTTGTGAGAATATTAAATGACGGCAAGCTGCGACCATGTGTGGGCCCCATAACTGAAAAGCGATTGGATGAAGAAAATGACAAATATAAGTTGGTTAAAAATAACTTGGCGTAGTTATTACCAATTAAGACTCGTTGGAATACCGGTGGTTAAAATACGATGTCTGGCGTGGTTGCACAAAGAGCACACCAGATTATTACAAAGATTGTTGAATTATTGATCCTTACGTAAGATGGCACTACTCAATAATTTTCCACGATGAATTCTTTGTTCAATATTTTATTTTATTGATTCAATAATTCTCTGCGTTGATATTTTATATTATTGTTGTTCAATAATTGTCACTGCACAATATTTCTCATTATCAGATCAATAATTCATATTATTTGAATAATATTATTAGATAGCATTATTGGCAATGTCTAGAAAGTTCTGTCTAAGGAGAGGTTTGGTCACCTAATTGCTACGCCAAGAAGAAGAAATTCTTATTGAAAGCCCCTCTTTCTGAGGAGCGACTGGTTGTCATAAATGTGATTACGTAATATTATTTGTGAATAATTAATTATTGATTCATATGATAAGGAAATATTTATTTTATATGAATATAAATGATGGATTTATTTATGTGGTTATTAATGAAGGAATTAATGTTGAGGTGTTTTATCGATTATTTTATCGGATTGGAGGTATTAAAAAATCAAATCGGGGTTTTGAGATATATTGCGGGGTTATAATTTTTAATCCGTAGTTGGATCGTTGTAATTTTTGGGTATGTTATACATACATAAGTTGAGTACATGTCCACAAATTTTGAACCGTTAAAAATGCACGAATGATTTGTTGTGAATTTTAAGAGGTGTCGGATTCTAAATTAGGTTTATAATTGATTTTGGTGGAAAATTCTAGAATTGAGTGGGCCCCACTTGTGGTTGGTGAAAAAATGTGCTGAATTTTATTTCAAATGTGGTGGTGGCAATAGTAGCGGTAAAGCCATCGGTGTGTCAAGTCAAGTCTGCTTGGTAGAATAACATTTTCTATAAATAGAGGGCTAAGTTAGAATTGAAAATCACACCGAAACAAAGTTTTCTCTCTTTTCTCTCTATATTATTGAGCGTATTTTGTGAGTATTTAGATACTTTGAGAGTTCTTTGTTCAAGATACAAGTTTCATTCAAACATCACTTGACCTTTCCTTCCTCCGTCTTGATTCTTTGAGGTAAGGGATATTATTTTCTTTTGTAATGATATTATTTCTTCAATATCATTATGCTGAAATATTGGTTGGAACTTTTTATCAAATTTGGAACTTTTTCATGTCGGGGTTACTATTCATGAGTTACTATTCACGAGTTACTATTCATGAGTTACTATTCACGAGTTACTATTCACGAGTACTATTCATGAAGCGTGAAGATGTTTTTTGTGGAATTTCTATCTTTTGGTGTCGGAGTTACTATTCACGAATACGGCACTATTCACCGAAAAATGAAAATTTTTCTTTTCGTCTAAAATATCTATTCTGGATACTAGCTTTGATTGTATCCATGTTTTGATCATTCTTGAATTTTACACCACTATGATTATTTTTGAGGTATTTTTGGACGCGTGGATAAAACCAAGTACGAATCCTTAATCCTTGTCATTTTGTTTCACCGGATTCGTTTCTTTAAAAATATTTTCATCATCCTCGGTCTTAAATGATGATATTATTGAATATCTTTGGCACAGTAGTGCAAAGATGAATGATTTCTGAAGAATATCTTTGGCACAGTAGTGCAAAGATGAGCGGTGTTTAAATGAACATGATAGATCGATGAATATCTTTGGCACAAGTAGTGCAAAGATGAACAGTGTTTAAATGAACATGACCGATCGATGAATATCTTTGGCACCAGTAGTGCAAAGATGAGCAGTGTTTAAATGAACATGACCGATCGATGAATATCTTTGGCCTTTAGTGCAAAGATGAGCAGTGTTGAGATGAACATGACCGATTGATGAATATCTTTGGCACATGTAGTGCAAAGATGAATATTTGATTTGAGATGAATATTGATTGATGTTACAGGGATAAAATATTGATGATGGACTTATTAAATTCATAGATTATAGTAGATTTCATTCTCTACGTAACTCTTCTATGAATTATTATTTCATTATAATATTGATCCGAAACTTGTTGTACATTGTATTCTATCGATTTTTCCTGTTGGAGACTAACGATAATTTGTTGTATATTATCTTAGTCATAGTATTCTTCTTGGGCTAGTTGAGCTCACCCTTTTTCTTGTTGTTCCATTTTTCTTCTCGGGAGGCGAGAATGTAGCGAGTACTTAGTGAGGGGTATGGAATGAAGGTTCTAGAGAGAGTTGTTTAGTAGTCCTCACCATTTTGTAAAATAATGTATCAATAAATGTGATGAGGATTTATTTGAGTATAGATATTGTCTAGAAGATAATATTTGTATTTAAACTCACAGTATATATTGTCGTATTTCACACGACATTTGTATTATTGAAGTTGTAGTTTGCTTCTTGTACCATGTATTTGGCGACTCAGAATGGGTGTTGTGTATACCTATTTTGGGGGCGTCACAGCAGTTTTCATGGAAGAGGTTGATTCCATGCCATACTTTTTAAGTAAGTCTTTAATATACTTGGCTTGGTTTATGAAGATTCCTTCATCAGTCTGCTTTACTTTTCAGTCCAAGGAAGAAGTTCAGCTCACCCATCATGCTCATTTCAAACTTGCTCTACATAAGCTTGGAAAATCTCTTACATAACTTTTCATTAGTAGATCCAAAAAGTAATGTCATCAACATATATTTGAACTAATTAGACTTTATCTTTATGCTTTCTAAGAAATAATGTGGTATCTACTCTACCTCTAGTGAACCCATTTTCAATAAAAAAAAGTTAGTTAGTGTTTCATACCATGCTCTAGGTGCTTGTTTAAGACCATATAAGCTTTCTCTAATCTATAAACATAATTAGAAAGAGATGGATTGATGAAACCTGGAGGTTTCTCTATATAAACTTCTTCTTGAAGTTCACCATTCAGGAATGCACTTTTGACATCCATCTGAAAGACCTTGAATTTCATGTGAGCAGCAAAGGCAAGGAATATTCTGATGGCTTCTAGTCTGGCAACAGGTGCAAATGTCTCATCATAGTCAATGGCTTCTTCCTGAGAGTAACCCTTGGCTACCAGTCTTGCCTTATTCTTTGTTATTACTCCATCTTCATCCATCTTGTTTCTGAAGACCCACTTGGTTCCATTGATAGGATGACTCTTTGGTCTTGGGACCAATCTCCATACTTTGCTTCTTTTAAACTGATTTAGTTCTTCCTGCATGTCTTCTATCCAGCTGGAGTCTTCCATAGCATCCTCTATCTTCTTAGGTTCCATTTGTGACAGGAAGCTTGGGTAGAAACATTCATTTTGAGTGGCAGCTCTTGTTTTGACTTTTGCACTAGGATCTCTAATGATTAAGTCTTGAGTGTGATCTCTTGCCCATCTATTTCCTGTTGGGACATCTGTCTTGATACCTTCTTGTCTGAGATCTTCAAGATCAATTTTTGCTTCTTGATGTGGAGGTTCGTTGTCTTTTGTAGGCCTCTCTACGATCTCATTTCCTTGCTCAACGATTTCACTGTTTGGAACTAAGATCGTAGTGTTGAGCTCGACGACCTCGTTCGTAGTGTCTGAACTATCGTTCGTAGTGACTTGAGGCATTATTTTGTCCAAGTCTGTCTCATCAAAGATGACGTGGATTGAGACTTCAACACTCAGTGTCTTCTTGTTGAACACTCTGTAAGCCTTACTGTCTATGGCATAACCAAGAAAGATTCCTTCGTCTGACTTGGGTTGGAACTTTGTCAGATACTACTTCCTATTGTTGAGAATGTAGCATGCATAGCCGAATACATGGAAGTAGCTGACATTTGGATTTCTTCATTTCCATAGTTCTTAGGGAGTCTTCTTAATTGTAGAGTATATCAGTGATCTATTTTGAGTGTAGCATGCAGTGTTGACAGCTTCTACCCAGAAGTATTCAGGCAGATGGGCTGTTGCTAGTAGAGTTCTTATAGCCTCTATCAACGTTCTATTCTTTCTTTCAACTACTCCCTTTTATTGAGGAGGTCGTGGAGCTGAGAAGTTGTGACCGATGCCATTGTCTATGCAGAACTGGTCCATTTCAGAGAAGTCGAATTCTCTGCCATGATCACTCCTTATAGCCTTAATTTTCTCCCCTTTCTTGTTCATCACTAGTCTGAACATCTTGATCAGTTGGGAGCTTGTTTCGTCTTTCGAGGTTAGAAAGAATACCCATGTGAATCTGGTGTAGTCATCCACTACGACCAGTGAGTATCTCTTTCCTCCAAGGCTCGTTGTTGGAATTGGCCCAAATAGATCCATGTGAAGAAGTTGCAGGGGTTTGTCAATTGAGTTGGCAGTTTTTCTCTTAAATGAGCTTCTAGTCTGCTTTTCAAGTTGACAGGCGTTGTACTGTCTTTCTTTGACGAAGCTGAACTTGGGTAAGCCTGCAACTAGATCTTTTGAGGCCAGTTTAGACATGCTCTTGAAGTTGAGATGAGACAGTCTTCTATGCCATAGCCAGCTCATTTCTTCAGATACTTTAGCCAGAAAGCATATTGTCTCGTCTGAGCTTAGTTGACCAAGATTCACAGTGTAGACATTTCCTTCTCTTGTTTTGGTCAGCTTTATGGCGGATGTCTTTAGATCTCTGACTTGACATTGATTGTTGAGGAATGTTACTTGATGACCATTATCGCAGAGTTAGCTTATGCTCAGAAGATTGTGTTGTAGTCCTTCCACATAGGCCACTTTACTGAAGGACACTACACCATTCCCAGCTAAGCCATATCCTCTTATCTTGCTAGAGCCATTGTCTCAAAAGATAACCGAGGGACCTTCCTTCTCTGTGTAGTTAGATAGAAGGGCTTTGTTCCCAGTCATGTGCCTTGAGCATCTACTATCCAGATACCAGGTTGGGATCGTGGAGCTCTGTTCCTGTGGTAACATTAAACTTTCATTTTGGTACCCATACTTGCATGGGTCCTACTTTGTTAGTACCCTTGGGAACCCAAATCTGCTTGACTTTGGGTCTCACATGCATAGGATTATAATAGCATATTGCAGTCTTGTGACTAACCTTATTGCACACAAAACATCTAATATGATGCATGCTTGTGCGTGTATGAGGATTCTTCCTCCATTTGGACTTTTGTGGGTTCTTAGTCATCCTTTTGTTGAACTAATTCTCCTTCTTCCATGTGTCCTTGTGTTTCATGATTTGAGACGAGTGTATATTTCCTCTATTGTACCTTCCAAGTTGGTTCGTGGAGTTGATTTTACTCGACTCTACGATCCTTTGAGGTTGGAAAGTAGTGGCTGGGTTACTATTCTCTTTTCTGAAACCCAGGCCATCATGAGATCCTTTATTCCTTGGAATATTGATTGTATCAGAAGAGCAGGGTAGGACTGGTTCTTCCTTTTGTGAGGATTTCACAAATATAATGCCTCTACTAAAACTTGAAGCATTACTAGTACTATTTTCCCTTACCTTTTCCACACATGGCTATGAGGTGGATTCCCCAAAGCCTACACATATTCTGTCAGAGACACTTCTCTAGCTAGAGATTAGGGAGTCCATGGATGAAGAGGATTTATTCCATGTAGAGATTGTCTTTTCTAGTTCCTAAATTTTAGAGGTTAGACTTGACTCTCTTTGTGCATTGAGCTAATTGGTTTATTTTAAGAGCTTATTCTCTACTTCAAACTTGTAGAGAGAGTCAGTACTTAGAAGGGTTGTTTCCAGTTCTTCTTGAACTTTCTCTTTCTCCCTTTGAAGAAGTGAATAATCCTTGGACAGAACTCTGAACCATTTCATGTATTGATGCAGATCAGATGTTATGCCATGCAGTATAATTCTTAAATCATCAATGTCTACATCAGGAGAGTTAAAGTCAAATACCTCATCTATACTTACTTCATGAATGTTGGACTTCTGTTTATCCTTTGCATGTTTGGCCACCAGGAAAAGATTTTCCATTTGAGGATCTTCACCATCTCCAGATTCGGGAGTTGAGTTATTGTCTGAGTAACTCCACGATCCTCTAGCTACAAGACCTTTGTCTTTCATCTGAGGTCTTTTATTGCCTTTGAATTCATTCTTTGAATGGGATTTCTTCTTTAGTTCTTCTCTGAGGGGTTTGTTGCAGTTTGCAGTGAAATGGCCAGGCTTCTTGCAGTTGTAGCATAGATCATTTATCTGCTCCTGGCTGCTATAGTTGTTGATTTTCTTTGGTTTGCTAATTCTACCTTGACGCATGAACCTTCTTAGTCTTTTCACCAGCATTGCAAAGTCCTCATCATCATCTTCGTCATAGTCAGAGTCATTTTCAGTATTGACTTTGGAGGTGTTGTCAGTTTCTTTGAGTGCAACACCTTTATCCTTCTTTCTTCCTTCAGATAGAGTTTCTACTCATTGAGTCAGCTCCAGTTCATATGTAAAAAGGTTGTCATATAACTGTTGAACAGTCATTTCATGTAGATTCTTTGATTCTCTAATAACAGTGGTTTTTGCATCCCACTTGCTTGGTAAAGCTCTAATGAACTTTATGACAAGATCTTTATTTGGATAAATCTTTTCATAGGCTCGTAGAGAGTTGAGCAGTACGCTGAATCTCTCGTAGGCGGCAGTGACGTTTTCTCCTTGAACTTGTGCAAACATCTCATATTGCTGAGTCAGGAGAGATTGTTTGTGTGAGACCCCAAATTTTATGAATAAAGATTTAAATTTCTCGAAATATTTTTTTTAAATATTATGGTGTGGATTTGATATAATGTTATAGTTGTGGGTAATATTTATAAATTTTGCAAAGTATGCAAGTTGTTATAAAATATTCGTTTGGTCAAAGAATATTCTTTTTGTCGGGGAATATCCGTATGATGACACAATCATTGGTAGACCCCACAACGGAAGTATTGTCGTAGTTAGAAAATGATAGAATTATCTTTTATAAAAATAACGGCCGAAAGTATTCTTTATTAAAAGCTGTTGAACTACCCGGTAGTAAAAAATACGATGTCTGTGTGGTTGCATAAGTAGTACATGGTATTGATTATTGATGCTTACGTAAAAGTCACTCGGTTATACTCAATTATTGCTACGATAATTGCTTTGCATCATATCTCTCATATTATTGATTCAATTATTGTCACGATATCATCTATATAATATGTTATATTATTAAATCAATAATTGAGATGGCAAAGAAGTTATTCATATTATTATTTGCAATATTGACAATGTCTAGAAGTTACATCGAGGAGAGGTTTGGTCACCTAATTGCGGCGGCCAATAAGGAGAAATCCTTATCGGAAAGCCCCTCTTTCTGAGGAACGATCTGGTTGTTAAATATTGTGAATTATAATATTAATGATGAATAAGTTTGTGTTGATTAAAGATGAAATTGATAGTTCCATTGTGTTGGAATTATTAGTGTTAGTGAAAATCGACATTTATTTCGATAATAATTAATGTCTGGAGGTTATATTGAACAATCGGGTAATTAACCGGATAAATGAGCAATTAATTGCTATTAATTCACATGATTATATTGATTTGTTCACATGTGTGTACTATTGATTCACATTCATTTACTATTAGGGGATTTGGTGCAAGATTGATAATACTTACATGACTAAGTTAAAAATGGAGATATAGATGAAGGTACTATACTATAATTATTTGTTTCACATGTTTAGAACTATTGAGTCACATGATTTACTAATAATTCACATGATTTACTATTTGGGGAGGTGGTGCACGTTTGATAATACTTGTAGGACTAAATTAAAAAATGAAAGAAAAGAGGAAGGTATTATACTGTAATAATTTGAGCCCCAAAACATGCAATTATCGAAACTATATTTCCTTATAAATAGAAGCTCATTCTTCCTTCATCTCTCACCAATTCAATAAAGCTGTAGAGCAATTATTATAGAGAGAAATTATAGAGAGAAAGAAGAAGAAAGTCGCTACCTCACTATTCCAAAGATTATCAGTCTTTTTTTTGAGGTAAGGGTATTATTATTTTTAGTATTCATGAAGAGAGTTATTTTCTTTTAATACTCGTAAGGGTTGTTATTCCATTCTTTATTATTATGTTGGAATAACACATCTATCAAAAAATACCGCATACACACGTGAAATTCTTACATTATTCCATTCTTTATTATTACATTTGGAATAACTTTGTATGCATGTGGTCTATCGCATGCACGGTGAATTCATTGTTATTCCATTCTTTATTATTACATTGGAATATCTTGTCTGTCTTGATTACGCGCATGCCTACCTCCGTTCTTTATTATTACATTGGAATATCATATACATGCGGATTACGCATTTCATTCTTTATTATTCCATTCTTTATTATTACATTGGAATAACTTTGCCTTCATGTGGATTCTGGCATGCATGGTGAATGATCCTTCGTATTAATTCTTTATTAAATTATGGAAATGATCTGTCTACATGGATTATCGCATAGCGGGTGAAAATCCATTTGCAGTTTCGTATATTCTATTATACTCGTATAAGATATCATTTCTTTTGTACTCGTCATGGAATATCATTTTCTTTGGTATTTTTCTTTTACGAGTTACTATTCACGAGTTACTATTCACCTGATTTCTATTCATTCTAGTATTATTCACTCGGGTATTCGGGGCACTATTCATGCCGGAGTACTATTCACGAGTTACTATTCACGGGTTACTTTTCACCTGATTACTATTCACTCTAGTATCATTCACTAGGGTATTCGGGACACTTTTCGTGTCAAGGTACTATTTACGGGGTACTATTCCCGAAGTACTATTTACGGGGTACTATTCACCCAAAAAATATATTTCTTTTCTGTCCAAATTATTTTTGGTACATGAATATTATTCTTGAATTTTACTCTACAAAAAGAAGTATCATGTTGACAATTTGGGCGTTATTGATTTACGGATAAATTAAATTATAAATCTTTAAAATTTATCCTTGAACTTATTTTATTGAATTATTATGTCATTGTCATCATCCATATTATATTGTGATGAAAAAAGTCATCTTTGGCTTACGTGCATAGATGGACTTGGTATGATTATGACCGAGGATTATTCGGTATAATCATGGTAGTAATGTATCGAATGATGTGGTAAAATTCCTCATTGGCACATAGTTCATTGATGGATGAGTTGTTGGTATGATTATGACCGAGGATTATTCGGTATAATCATGACCATTGATGATTACATGAATATCCTTGGCCCGTAGTGCATGGATAATTTATGGTCGTGATACTAATGAATATCCTTGGCCGTAGTGCAGGGATGATGTGGTTTATTTATTAAGCCGAGTCTTAACGATAAAGTTGATGAAAAACTTTTTAAATCATAGAAGATAGTAGATTTTACGCTCTACTTGACTTTTCTAATGGATTGCTTATTTCTGCTGCAGTTGTTGATCTAAAACTTGTTGTCTATTGTATTCTATCATTTGTTATATTGTTGAAGGCTAAGGATAATTTATTACGCATTATCTTAGTCATAATATTTCTTCTTGGGCTTAGTTGAGCTCACCCTTTCTTTTCTTTGTTTTCTCTTGAAATGAGAATATAGGCTGGGACGAGTCGGGGAATGGAGTGATGGTCCGGGATAAATGGCTTTAGTAGTCCTCACTATTCTACGAAAATAATGTGATAATAATTGTAATGAGGACACCATTGAGTGTGGATATTGTTTAGATGATAATATTCTTGTTTAAACTTTCATTATGTTTTGTGTTATTATTTTACACTGTTGTTGTATAATTAAGTTGTATTTGAATTTATGTACCATGTATCTGGCGACTCAAGATGGGTGATGTATACCTATTTTGGGGGCGTCACAGTTGGTATCAAAGCTTAGGGATATGATCCCTGGCTGAGATGTGAGACAAGAACTAGGAGGGGAGAGATGGGGAATTCCTTCGCTAGTATGACCTACCTAAGTTTATTTGGTATTTAATTGGTCGGTCAGAGTATAGGGATAATATGTGATATGTCAATTAACCCTTGTTTTGTGACAGTGTTTGAAAATGGCATCTAAAAATGTTGAGATCAGCAATGAAGCGCATGAGACCGTTGAGTCACCAACGATCAATATCCAAGATAATGTGCAACAGGAAGACAATAATCCACAGGTAAATAACAACACCGATCAAATGATGAACGATGGGATGTTAAGAGACTTTATACAATTCATGCAACATCAGGTAAGAGAGACTCCTATTCAAAATATAGATGGAAATAATGGCAACCCACGGTCGGTCACCGCTTAAGCGATTCGAGGCTGGGACCACCAGAGTTTTTGGAAAGCGAAACCACCACTAAAAGCGGAGCGTGGTTAAAGCGAGATCACCAAGATATTTGATGTCTTGGGATGCTCGAGGAGCAAAAGGTTCCTTTTGCCACCTTTATATTGCGTGAAGAGGCAGATTACTGTTGGGAATCTGTAAAACGTACCCAGCCTGACACACTTAAGATGTCTTGGGAGAAGTTCCAAGAGCTGTTCAACGACAAGTACTTTCCCGAAAGTATTCATCACGTGAAGGAGGTGGAGTTTATCAAGCTGGAGCAAAACAATATGACAGTGTCATAAAACAAGGCGAAATTTGCGAAGTTATTCTGGTTTGCATCCCATTTGGTCGATAATGAGGAGCGAATGACGCGAATGTTTCTAAGAGGTTTGAAACCAGATATACGTCAATACCTCATTTCTCACAAACTTTGTTTATATTCGGATGTTGTGAATAGGGCTCGATTATTGGAGCGCGATAATGAGTCAACCACAACCAAAAAAGGCAACGACCAACAACACGATAATAATCATACCTGTGGCAACGACCATCGAAACAATGATAACCATCGTGGGGAAATTATCATGCCAAGAATGGTAACCACTTCGGTGGTAATCATGGCCAAGATAATAGGAGTAAAAATTTCAAGAAGAGAAGGTTCAACAATGATGGAAAGACAGCAACACCAACACCCGTTTTCAAGGAAGGAGAATGACCACCAATTGTATGCTTCAAATGCGTAGGGGAGGGATATATCAGTCAAAACTGCGTGATGCAGTCCAAAACATGTTATAATTATGGAAAAGAAGGTCACCTAGCCCGATTTTGTCGTGCACCAAAGTCAAGTCCAGTTGGGACGGTGGCACCAAAGCGGATCTGAGACAAAAAATTAAAAGTCGGTGGTTTTGGAGAGATTTTTTTGTGACTTCTCAAAAAGCGAGTAACCCGAACGAAGTTAGCACGGATTAGTTAATTATAAATTCTTGCGAAGTCTATACCTTATTAGATACCGGTTCTACCCATTCTTTTATCTCTCTTGCTTGCGCTCAACGTTTAAATTTGACTCCGGAGAAATTAGACTTTGACTTATCGGTTGAAACTCCGTTAGGAGAAACCTTAAATACATGTGCTATCCAAGTCTTGGATGAGAGTCACAGTTTTGAATGATATTTCTATTGTTAATAAATTTGTTGACGTATTCTCTAAAGACTTCCTGGCCTATACCCCAGAGCGTGAAATCGAATTTTATATTGACCCCAGTACAAAACTCATTTCTTAAACCCTCAAATATTTTCTTCACCCCAAACGAATGTATTATACGCCAAAGACGTTGGCTCGAGCTGTTGATGATTACGATTATACCATTCAATATCATCGTGGAAGAGCGAACGTGGTAGGCGTACGTAGCTGAGTTGAGTAGAAGATCATATGTACGTTGAGTGCGATGTTGTTAACACAAAAACATAATTTGTATAACTTACAAATGATGAAGATAGAGTTAAAGACTCAAAGGACCCACGTGGTAATATCAAATATACGAGTAGAATCGACTTTAATAGATAAAGTTAAAAATAGTGTGCTAAGCACATACTTAGAGTGATGAATATGAAGAAGAAGGGTTCAAGAGGCGTTATTCTAGAAGCAAGAATCGATGAAGAGAGGAAATCTCAACCCTCGATTTTATTGGCCCATTTGAAATCCTTGATCGAGTAGGGCGCTGGCTTATATAGACTTGTTTTACAGCCAAGTATGTCGCGTGTTCATAATGTTTTTTTTTTCACGTATCGATGTTACGTAAATATGTGGATGACCCGAACCCCGTTATTAAATTAGAACTAGACGAGATAGCAGAAGATTTAACGTATGAGGAGATACATGTTAAAATCTTGGATAAGAATGATCGTATTCAACACTCAAAGGTTATACATCAAGAGTTAGAATTTGAAATGAAGTCAAGGTATCCTCATCTCTTTGGCATACCAGGTACGTACGTAAATTTCAAGGGCGAAATTTCATAAGGAGGGGAGATTGTGAGACCCCAAATTTTATGAATAAAGATTTAAATTTCTCAAATTTTTTTTTTAAATATTATGGTGTGGATTTGATATAATGTTATAGTTGTGGGTAATATTTATAAATTTTGCAAAGTATGCAAGTTGTTATAAAATATTCGTTTGGTCGGGGAATAATCTTTTTGTCGAGGAATATTCGTGCGACGACACAATCATTAGTGGACCCCACAATGGAAGTATTATCGTATTTAGAAAATGATTAATTATCTTTTTATAAAATAACGGCGAAAGTGTTACTGTTAAAAGCTGTTGAACTACCCGGTAGTAAAAAATACGATGTCTGGCGTGGTTTACATAGTAGCACATGGTATTGATTATTGATGTTTACGTAAAAGTCACTTTCGGTTATACTCAATTATTACTCACAATAATTGTTTTGCATCATATCTCTCATATTATTGATTCAATTATTGTCACGGTATCATCTATATAATATGTTATATTATTAAATCAATAATTGAGACGACAAAGTTATTCATATTATTATTTGCAATATTGACAATGTCTTGAAGTTCTGTCAAAGAGAGGTTTGGTCACCTAATTGCGGCGCCAATAAGGAGAAATCCTTATCGAAAAGCCCCTCTTTCACAGGAAACGACACGGTTGTTAAATATTGTGAATTATAATATTAATGATGAATAAGTTTGTGTTGATTAAAGATGAAATTGATAGTTCCATTATGTTGGAATTATTAGTGTTAGTGAAAATTAACATTTATTCCGATAATAATTGATGTCTGGAGGTTATATTGACAAATCAGGTAATTAATCGGATAAATGAGCAATTAATTGCTATTGATTCACATGATTATAATTATTTGTTCACATGTGTGTACTATTGATTCACATTCATTTACTATTAGGGGAGTTGGTTCAAGATTGATAATACTTGCATGACTAAGTTAAAAATGGAGGTATAGATGAAGGTACTATACTGTAATTATTTTTTTCACATGTTTAGAACTATTGAGTCATATGATTTACTATTAGGGGAGGTGGTGCAAGTTTGATAATACTTGCAGGACTAAATTAAAAATGAAGGAAAAGAGGAAGGTATTATACTGTAATATTTCGAACCCCAAAACGTGCAATTATCGAAACTATATTTTCCTATAAATAGAAGCTCATTCTTCCTTTATTTCTCACTAATTCACTAAAGCTATAGAGCAATTATTATAGAGAGAAATTATAGAGAGAAAGAAGAAGAGAAGTCTGCTACCTCACTATTCCAGTATCCAGTCTTCTTTTGAGGTAAGGGGTATTATTTTTTCGTATTCATGAAGGGAGTTATTTTCTTTTAATACTCGTAAGGGTTGTTATTCCATTCTTAATTATTATGTTGGAATAACCTGTCTATACAAAGTACCGCATACATACATGGTGAAATTCTTACATTATTTCATTCTTTATTATTACATTGGAATAACTTTTATGTGCGATCTATCGCATGCACAGTGAATCTGTTGTTATTCCATTCTTTATTATTACTGTTGGAATATCCCATGCATCGATTACGCATGACCGGTTCCATTCTTTTTTTTATTCTTTTGGAATATCACATGCATAGGATTACGCATGACTAGTTCCATTCTTTATTATTCTTGGAAATAACATTGGAATAACTTTGTACATGTGGATTATCTTGCATGCATGGTGAATGATCCTTCGTATTCATTCTTTATTAAATTATGGAAATGATCTGTCTACGTGGATTACCGCATTGCGGGTGAAAATCCATTTGCAGTTTCGTATATTCTATTATACTCGTATAAGATATCATTTCTTTTGTACTCGTCATGGAATATCATTTTCTTTCACGAGTTACTATTCACCTGATTACTATTCATTCTAGTATTATTCACTCGGGTATTCGGGGCACTATTCATGCCGAAGTACTATTCACGAGTTACTATTCACGGGTTATTTTTCACCCGATTACTATTCACTCTAATATCATTCACTAGGGTATTCTTCGACACTTTTTTAGGTAATCGAGGTACTATTCTGGGTACTATTCCAAAAGTACTATTCACGAGGTACTATTCACCCAAAAAATATATTTCTTTTCTGTCCAAATTATTTTTAGTACATGAATATTATTCTTGAATTTTACTCTACAAAGCAGTATCATGTTGACAATTTGGACGTTATTGATTTCTGGATAAATTAAATTATAAATCTTTAAAATTTTTCCTTGAACTTGTTTTGTAACAACTAACCCGATATTTTCTATATAATTAAATCGTAAATTTTAGCATAATTTTTATTTTATTTTAAAGATGAGGATTTGTACATGATAATGTGTATATATATTTATGTTATAAATAAAAATATATTTATTACATGAAAATTTACAAATAATTTTATTTTAAAATTATTGATTATTATAAATTATATTCTTATAATAATTAATTTTATAGTAGAAATATTTTTATTAATTATTTTTCATGAAAATATAATCATATATTATTTAAATAATATATGAAATGATTTTTAGAATAATTATAATAATTATTTAATTATATGAATTTTATGCAGATTATTAAGTTAATTATTTTACCTTAATTATTAAGGTTAATTATGGAAGAATAAATCGGATATGAAATCAAAACTCTAATTTTGGATTTTGATCAAAGAATGAGAATAATAATATAATATTAATTATATTTTGATTTTTCAGTGCTAGAAAT
This sequence comes from Panax quinquefolius, assembly GCA_020205615.1. NCBI lineage: Eukaryota > Viridiplantae > Streptophyta > Magnoliopsida > Apiales > Araliaceae > Panax > Panax quinquefolius. The sequence goes on along the minus strand of CM035171.1, from coordinate 86,155,123 downwards.
ATGTACTATATATACGTATTGATAATGGTTGGTCAATTATGGTGTATTATGACCAAACCCTAGCATTAATTTGTTTAACCCTATTTTTTAAATTCAAATGGGAAATTCAAATACTGTTATATAACTGTGTTATATGATTTATGTTGTGTATTATATAATTAATTGTGTAAACCCTAATTAAAATCTAAAAACCCTAATTTGAAACATAAACTGGAGTTTGTGGTTAGTCAGAAATCGTGTTAATGTGATTAATATCATGTATAGTAGGTTTTATTGCTAATTATGGAAAACTTAATTAGTAATTTAAAACCCTAATATCTAGAAACCCTAATTTGGTAATTAGAAACCCTAATTGTAATTTGTAACCCCAATTATTAAAATAGTAAACCCTAATTGTTTAATTAGAAAGGTTAATTATAATTAGTGATATTAAACCCTAATGTTCCCGTATAAAGTAATTAGAAAACTAATTTAATTAAGGAAACCCTAAATTTAAATTTTTAGAAACAAAAATTCTAATTATTTATTTATTTTTGCTTAAATAGAAATTCTACAAAATTAATTGTGCAAGACCTTAGGGTTAAACCCTAAGGGTCAAACCCTAAGGGTTTGGGATAAGATTACACAAATGCCATTAAAATTCCAAGATAATTAACCATTATACCCTTTTGTACATATTTGAAGTCTAACAAGTAGGTTTTGACAATAGGAGAAGTTGGTGACCTAATGTAACAACTCTTTTGACTTAAAATTGACAGCACATGAGCTCTAGATCAGCCAATACATGTATCTACCACTTATATATATAGATTGGAGAGAGAAAATGTCATTTGGTAACCTAATTTTTGCATAACACTTATCCTTGAGCTTCTCTCTCTCTAACCCACGAATTTCATAAGTTTTTCAGTCCTCAAGAACAGCCCCACTAATAACCATAACCTAATCAGTGGCCTAGATATCAAAATCGTTCATAGAAGGTATAAACCCTAACTAGAAATCTGTCCATTGTTCTGTTGTTAGATGTTTTTTTTTGTGTTGAACATGTTAGATATTGTTAGTTCCCGGAGGCACAATAGTTATTTAAAAGGAAGGGGGGGGGGGGTTGAATAGATATTTAAAAATCTTTTCGTTTTAACTTGTCAGTAGATGATGATTAAAACTTTAGCAGGATTAATATTAGTTTTAATCTCCCTTAAGATAATGAGTTTATGAGAGTGAGGCAGATATAGTAGTTATAACAAGAATGTAAGAGACACAGTCATTTTAAATGGTTTAGAGCACTTAAAGCTCCTAGTCCACTCTTCTACTCCTCGAGTAGGAAATCCACTAAGGATGTCTTTTACACTTTCTGAATCACTCTGATTCCTTCTAGACCAGCAGTCTAGGAACTTCTTAGTTCACTCTTGAACTCTTCAAGTCCAGCAGACTTGGCTCTTCACAGTTCACTTAGAACTCTTCAAGTCCTTCTGACTTGGAACTCTTACTTCAGTTGATTGGTAGTTGTTGAGTTCTTGATGGGTGCTACTCAGTTGTTATTTAAGCACTTGTTCGAAAGAACTGAGTAGCTGAGCAAGCTTTTCTTTTTCTCAGATCGTAGAGTTGAGCTTTGAGAGTTCTTGTACGTTTTTGTTTAATACTTGCTTGCATCTCTCATCTGCTTGATTTGCATATATGTGATCTTGAAAACTATCCGTTGGATCCATCTGTTGAAGCATTAAATGCATTTGAAATTTTTGTTCTTTGATAGAGACTTTTCTGCACATCTTCTGAATTGCATTCTGACCCATTGACATAGCAGACTGCTTTCTCACCTAACACCTGAAAAGGTGTTTTTCCCTTTACCAATGGTACTTTCCTTAGCTTCTTCAATACGCTTCTTTGTTGCATACTATGGATATCTCTTATGCCTTTGGGACTGGTGAGTAATACAACGTTTAGAATCCATTCCTCATTTGTTGGAGTTTGTCTCCACACAAAGCGTGAGGCTTGATGCTTCTGACACAAGACAAATGATACTGTACGATTCAGATCATGGTACTCTACGATTTAGATCGTGGTGACTTGTCGCCTTGGAGCTTGGTTTGATGCTATCAGCTGAGAGCACTACGATTTTTCTTAAATACTTGCACACTACGATCTTTGCTTGCTTGAGTTGTAAACTATACGTTTCTGAGAGCACACTACGATATCTGAGTTGGCTCGGTAAATGTTGAGAACACTCTACGATTTTCGAAGAGGCCCTTCAAGGCAGGCACACTACGATCCTTGAGGCTCTACATTTTCGCCTTAACTTCTGCCATATTGATCAGATTGATACACTACGAATTCTTCGAAGCCTATCTATTACATCTCAAGATCAACCTAACAGCTTTGATCTTTCTATCTATACATTCATTTACAGAATGATACACGTTATGAGCTTAGATCAACCTAACAAATTTGATCTATCACTAAGTCCTTGTACATATGTTCCTTGAAGGACTTTACAAATAATCATGAGCATTTATATTTAAAACATCAAATCAAAATATGCATTCTCCCAACAATCTCCCCCTATTTGATGTTGACATAACTAAGGAGATTTGTTGTCATGATTATTAGTTTCTAGATGCAATTGCAGGAAAGTAAACATGACTTAGTATTTCAGTGAGCAGCTAAAATTTCTAGAGAATAAGCATGAATTTATTGATGTTCAAAGTGTAATACAATTTAGTTTTACATCAATAAGAATTTAAACTTTCACTTATCTCACTTTTGCGTAGAGGATTGGCATACTCCTGAGCCCTTCTTTTCATGCTTGCTTCATCCCTTCTGGCTATCTCTTCCATCTCACTTGGGCTTAACCTTGGGTTGTGATCATGCCTATTCATGAATACAGGATCTCCAATTGGCATTCTTAGGCCTTTAGTGGTCACATTTTATGAGCTGGTAGCTGGCCCTTGACTCCTTAATGGCTGAGCCATTAAGACTTCAAGATGATCAGATCATTGAGTCTGATTGCTTGATTGTGGATTCTGTTGGTGGCTTCTTGAAGCTTGAGTGTGGAATTGTCCTCTGCCTCTTCCCTAGCTTCCTTGACCTCCTCTGCCTCCTTGACCTCCTCGGCCTCCTTCTCTTTTCCCTTTATTCTCCCCCTTTATGTCAGCATTAAGGATTCGAATGTCTGCTGAGAGGCGATTCAGCCCTTGAACAAGCTCGTTGAGATGACTTTTGGTTTGAGCAATGTCCTCTCGATTTTCTTCGATTAGAGCTTCAGACTGAGCTTACCTTTGTTGGAGAACTGATAGAATGTTGTCAGTTTGCTTGCCACTGCTGACGTAGAATTTTCGAAGTTCTTTGACGGCAGTTTGTAGATTGAGGAAACTTTCCAACATGTTTTTATTCTGATTTTCTTGAGTTGTCTGTAGGGCAAGGACAGCTTCTCTGTGTTTCTTAGCTGCTAGAAAGTGAATGTCATCCCGGTCCTTTATGCTTTGAATCATTTGCTTGACAAACTCCTTAAGTGTCTTAGAGAGCGTAGAGCTTAGGAATTGTGGGAGTTTATTGGCAGCAATGATCATTGTTGTTAATCTCAGCTGAATGTGGTCTGTGTGTTCTTCAAGACTCTCATCGAGTTCCTTGATCACTTTCTTAGACATTTCTAACAAGTCAGCTTTTGTGGACAATTCTGAAAGAATTTTATTCAGTTGGGGAATTTGTGAGGAAGGGGGTTTTCTCTGGTATTGATCTTGTAGTGATTAGAAGGCAAGATCAAGGCTAAAATATTCATTGGAGGATGGGGATGGAATATCTGATGGAGGAGCCTGTGTTTGGGTGTCAGGAATATGTGGCTCTACGATTTCTCCTTGGGACTCTACGATGGGGCTAGAGTCAGTGATCATAGAGATGATGGGAGTTGGGATCAATATGAAGTTTGGAATATCTGGTTCATCAATTATAGAATTTTGGGATTCTGTAACTGGGAGTTGACTTGGTGGATTCATAACTACTTCCAACCAGCTTGGAAATTCATAAAATTGGCTTGAAGAAGATAGTGGATAATGGTTTACTCTGAAAAGGATTGGGATAGATAATACCTCATGCACCACTCTTGAGGAGGGTTCATTTGTGATGAGCTTCTTGGAAAATTTGAAGGTGCCTGGAAATCCATGAGCCAGCACAGTGATGGCTGGATATTCTTTGAAGCTCCAAAACATGTGGTTCCATGAGTTTAGGATTTGGGCTTGATGATAAGGCATCATGGGTAAGTAAGAGAACATCTGATTGTAGAGATAACTTCTATACCCATCCTTGCCCACACCTGTGATCTCAATTTCATCATCATCTTCTTCTCCATTTTCTTTACTATCTTCTTTTGGGGATTCCCGTATCTCAATGACTTCATTTTGTTCTTACTCTGGTTTTCCCTCATTTCTTATAGGAGCAACTTCTTCTATCAAGGGGATATCAAGAGGCTCCCCCTCAACTTGATCATCCATATGCATGACTAATGGCTCCCCCTCAGCTGGAGCATTTTCTTGAATGAGAGCTTCAGGCATCTCCCCCTCAGCTGGTGTATTCTCTATCATAAGAACTTCAGGTGTCTCCCCCTCAGCTGGAGCATTGTCCTCTTGGCTTTCTTTGGACAGTTCCTTTTTAGTAGCCATTCTCTTATCTTCCTCCTTGAGCACTCCTTTATTGACAATGATATATTTCTTGACCAGTTTTCTTCTTGGTTTTCTAGGCTTAGCCACAGCCTCAAGACTTTTTTTAGCTCTGTCATGTTCATCAGCCAGACTATCAGGTGTTGTGGCTTCCTTGCTCGAGGTGTTTGGTCTGGTCTCTACGATCAGTAGAGACTCTACGATTGAAGAGATAGATGGCTTTTTGGGTTTGTGGCTGATCTTATTCTTCTTCAGCAGCTGAGATATGGTAGCTCTATCTTCTTCTGCCTCAGCCTGCTGTTGCTTCTTTCTCAGGATCCTTAGAGTCTCAATGTCGGAGGACTCTACAGGTTTATCAGTTGTGGATCCTTGGGGTTCTTCTGCTATTCTGGCCTTTAACTTTCTCATGCCCTTGCTCTTTCTAATTAGGGCAGTGGGTTCTTCTTTATTTGTTTCTTCATCTTCTCCTTCAGTTTCTCTAATAACTAAAAAATTTCCTGGCACTCCTGATTCCTTTATTTCACTAGTTCTTCCAGTGGATTCAGACATCATCCGCACATTTTCAGCTGGATTCCTTTTCCAGTTTTCAAATAGTTGTTGGGTCATTCGCCTGTTTGGATTAATGGCTTCTCCTTCATTGTCCTCAATCTTACCACCCAAAGTAGCTTGTAGGATGATGCTTATAAATCGCCCATAGTGTGACGCCCCCAAAATAGGTATACATCATCTATTCTGAGTTGTCAATACATGGTACAGAAACAACTACAACTTTATTATTACAACCGTAAAACTGTGAGTTTGAATACAAATATTATCTTCTAGACAATATCTATACTCAAATAAATCCTCATCACATTTATTGATACATTATTTTAAAAAATGGTGAGGACTACTAAACAATTCTTTCTAAAACCTTCATTCCATACCCCAGGCTGCATACTCGCTTATATTCTCGCCTCCGAGAAGAAAAATGGAACAAAAAGGAAAAGGGTGAGCTCAACTAGCCCAAGTAAAGAATAATATGACTAAGATAATATACAACAAATTATCGTTAGTCTTCAACAGGAAAAATCTAATAGAATACAATTGACAACAAATTTTAAATCAATATTACGTGAAAATAATAATTCATTAGAAGAGTTAAGTAGAGAATGCAAACTACTATCTTCTATGTATGAATTTAAAAGTTCATCGCTCTATCTTTTATCCCCTGTAACATCAATCAATATACATCCGGAATCAAATATTCATCTTTGCACTACTGTGCCAAAGATATTCATCGATTAAGTCATGTTCATCTAAACACTGTTCATCTTTGCACTACTACCAAAGATATTCTTCAGAAATCATTCATCTTTGCACTACGGACCAAAGATATTCCATAATATCATCATTTAAGACCAAGATGATGAAAATATTTTTAAAGAAACAAATCCAATGAAACAAAATGACAAGGATTAAGGATTAAGGATTCAGTACTTTGTTTTATTCACGTCCAAAAATACCTCAAAAATAATCACAAATTGGTGTAAAATTCAAGAATGATCAAAACATGGATACAATCAAAGCTAGTATCCGAATAGATATTTTGGACAAAAGAAGAAATTTTATTTTTCTAATTGAATAGTCAGATATCGTGAATAGTCTTGAGTATACGTGAATAGTAACTCCGACACCAAAAGATAGAAATTTCCCCAAAAAACATCTTCACGCTTCATGAATAGTACTTGTGAATAGTAACTCGTGAATAGTAACTCATGAATAGTAACTCGTGAATAGTAACTCATGAATAGTAACTCATGAACAGTAAACCCGACATGAAAAAGTTCTAAATTTGATAAAAAGTTTCAACCAATATTTCAGCATAATGATATTGAAGAAATAATATCATTTGAGAAGAAAATAACATCCCTTACCTCGAAAGATTAGTACTTCTAGCTGGAATACCGGGTATAGTGCTGAAGGGAACTTGCACCGTCTAACAATACTCAAAGTATACTCAAAATACTCACAAGAATACGCCGATAATATAGAGAGAAAAACTTGATTTACGGTGTGATTTTCAATTCTAACCTAAGCACCCTATTTATAGGAAATTGCTTAGAACACTAAAGCAGAAAATTTAATATAATATTAATATATATATTAAGATTTCCATGCCCACCTTCCTAGATCTGATCTCAGCTCATTATGCACATGTTGTAGCCCACAAAACAAATAAAAAACGTTTTTATTATTTAAAATATTTTAAACTTCCAAAAATCAATTATTTCGGAGCTTCGGAACTTCAATAATTCATAATAAATAGCCCTTCTATCAGAAAATTCGAATCTCGCGAGTTTTTATAGGAAATTCAATTCTCTACAACTTTACAGAAGAAAGTTTTTCCAAATTCCAAACAGAAATTGACCGAAATCCACAAACGGGGATTTTACAGGCTATAATCAAATTTCAGTCAATAAATGGGGTCCACTGACATGTTTAACATGTTTTAAACATTTATTGCAACAAAAATACTCTTCCTCCTCGTATACTCATATATCCCACATTCGTTGTAAAAATATCACCATTATTATATTATTAAAATATAATAATATATTTAAAAGAATTATTTTATCAGAAAAAGATAAAATTTTAATTTTCAACAATTGTCACATTAAAATTTTTCTCCATCTATATCCACATAAAATCAATATTTTCCTCATCATATGAATCAATAATTAATTATTCACAAATAATATTACAGAATCACAATATTGACAACCAGTGCGCCTTGGAAGGGGGCTTTCAATAAGAATTTCTCCTTCTTGCGCCAAGAATTAGGTGACCAAACCTCTCCTTAGATGTAACTTTCTAGACATTGCCAATAATGTTATCTAATAATATTATTCAGATAATATGAATTATTGCTTCGATAATGAAAAATCTTGTAAATGACAATTATTGAAACAACAACAATATAAAATATCAACGTAGCAATTATTAAATCAATAAAATATCGAATGAGAATTAATTCGTAACCATTATTGAGTAGTGCCTTTTACGTAAGAATCAATAATTGGTGCAATACCGTAATCTTACCGTGTTTTAACCACCGAGTATTTTAATCAGATTAATCTGTGAATAACTACTTCTGCTATATTTTAAACCACTTATATTTGTCGTTTCTTCATCCAATCGCTTTCACATGGGGCCCATATTATGGTCACTACTGGTCAGATCATTTAATATTCACGACAAAGCATCTTAATATTCCACGACCAAACGAATATTCCCGAAGCAACAATGAATATTTTATAACCACTTGCTTATTTTGAAGTATTTGCGTATTTTACCCTTAACTATCCACATTAATCAAATCAACCCTTACTATTTCAAAATAATAAATAGAGAAAATTAAATTTCATTAATAATAAGTTGGGGTCTTACAACCTCCCTCCTTATGAAATTTCGTCCTCGAAATTGGCGTGACGATACTGGTGTTTTCAAAAGGTGAGGATACCTCGCTTTCATTTCCGCTTTCCAATTCCTGTGTCATTTCCTCTATAAGCATGATTCCTCCACAAAACTTTAACTTGTGGTATGACCTTTCATGCGTAGGACATGCTCCTTCCTATCTAAGATCTTGACAGGTACCTCCTCATACGTTAAGTCTTCGGCTATTTCGTCCGGTTCTAATTCTATAACGTGGTTTAGGTCTTTCACATATTTACGAAGTACAGATATGTGAAACACATTATGAACACGAGACATACTCGAAGGTAATGCGAGTCTATAGGCTACATTTCCTACTCGGTCAAGAATTTGAAATGGACCAATAAATCATGGATTGAGCTTTCCTCTCTTCCCAAATCTTGTAACTCCCTTCCATGGAGCAACTCGCAACAATACATGATCCCCTACACTAAATTCCACGTCCTTTCGATGAAGATCCGCATAACTCTTTTGTCGATCTTGTGCCGTTTGTATACGTTGTCGAATCATTTTGTTTTTTTTGTAGTCATACGTACTAACTCGAGTCCTAACAATGTTGCTTCACCCACCTCGTCCCAACATACTGGAGAGCGACACTTTCGTCCATATAATGCTTCAAATGGAGCCACACCTATACTTGCTCGATAATCGTTGTCGTAGGAGAATTCTACCAATGGTAAATACTTATCCCAACTGCCCTTGAAGTCTAGGACACAAAGTCTTAATAAATCTTCAAGAGTTTGAATAGTCCTTTCTGATTGTCCGTCTGTTTGAGGATGGTATCGCCGAATCAATCGTAAATCCATGCCCATAGCTTTTTGCAAGCTAGCCCAAAATCTTGAAGTGAATCTTGGGTCACGATCCAAACTATGGATACAGGTGCATGCCATGCAACCTCACAATCTCATTCACGTACATACTAGCAAGACGTTCAAGTGAATAAGTCTCCGTGATCGGCAAGAAATGAGCGGACTTGGTTAATCTATCAATAATAACCCAAATAGCATTGATGCCCGAGAAACCGTGTAGGAAGACCCGTAACGAAATCCATGGTAATGTGTTCCCACTTCCATTTCGAATCTCAAGTGGTTGCAACGGACCCTTAGGTACTAGATGCTCCGCCTTTACACGTTGACAAGTTAAACACATTGAGATAAACTTTGCAATCTCTCTCTTCATATTGTTCCACCAAAATGTATGTCAAGATCACGATACATTTTAGTACTTCCGAGATGGATTGCAAATGGTGTATTGTGTGCCTCCATCATAATCTTGTACTTCAAATCGAGTCGTTAGGAACACAAAGTCTAGAGTGGACTCAAGTATTCCTTCTTCATCAATTCTCGCTTAGGAATAACTCCTTCTTGTACTTTCTTTTCATACGCATCGTCTCCACGCCTGGTGGAGCAACCTTAACTTTTTCTATTAAAGTTGGCTCTATCGCGATATACTGACATCATCACACTCGTTCCGCATATGATCTTTTCTACTCAACGCTTGACTACCACTTTCGCTTTTCGGGATGGTATTGAATAGTGTGGTCGTAGTCTTTAATAGCTCGAGCCAACGTCATTTTTAGCATGTTGAGTTCTTTTTGAGTGAAGAAATATTTAAGGCTTTTATGGTCCGAATATATCTCCACTTTCTCCCCATATAGATAGTGCCTCCATATCTTTAAGCGCTGAACGATCGGCCGCTAACTCTAGATCATGAGTAGGATAATTCCTCTCATACTCTTTAAGTTGTCATGAGGCATAGGCTATGACTTTCCCACGTTGCATGAGAAACACATCCTAACCCTTTACCGAAGCATCGTCAGAGATAACAAATCCATCCGAACCGGATGGTATTGTTAGAACAGTCTTAAATAAGTCTCCTCTTAAGCTCTTGGAAACTCTTCTCGCATTCTTCACTCCAATCGAATTTTGTATCCTTCCGAGTTAGGCAAGATGGAGTAGCGATTCGAGAAAACCCTTCCACGAATCTCCGATAATAACCAAATAACCCCAAAAAACTACGTGACTTGATCACCGACTTCATTGCTCTAACTTTGTATTGCTTCAATCTTCGTCGGATCAACAGATACTCCATGTTTCGACACCACGTGCTCAAGGAATGCTACTTCCTCAAGCCGAACTCGCATTTCTTTAATTTGGCATATAGTTTGTTTTCACAAAGCCTTTGGAGTACCAGCTTCAAATGGTGCTCATGATCTTCACGACTTTTGGAATATATAAGGATGTCATCAATAAAGACAACAACAAAGCGATCCAAATATTCCTTGAATACTCGGTTCATCATATCCATGAAAGCCGCAGGAGCATTAGTTAGTCCGAAAGACATGACTAAGAATTCATAATGCCCATACCGAAGTTCTAAAGGCGGTCTTTGGAATATCCTCGATTCTAATCTTCAAATGATGATATCCGAATCGAAGATCGATTTTTGAAAAGAATTGTGCCCTTGCAAATCGGTCAAACAAGTCATCAAGACGAGGTAGAGGATACCTATTCTTGATGGTGACATGGTTCAATTCCCGATAGTCAATACAAAATCGCATACTCCCGCTCTTTCTTCTTTACGAATAAAACAGAGCACCCCAAGGAGATGTACTAGACGAATGAAACCGATGTCCAACAATTCTCAGTAGTTGTACCTTTAACTCCTGAAGTTCAATAGGAGCCATTCGATATGGGGTTTTAGAAATGGGCTTTGTACCAGGTTCAAGATCAATAAAGAATTCAACTTCACGCTACGGGGTGAGACCGGAAGTTCTTCAGAAATACGTCGGAAAGTCAATAACAACAGAATATTATTCAAATTTGACGTGTCTTTATTCAAATCCATAACATGGGCTAAGAAAGCTTGACATCCGTTTTTTAATAAACGAATAGCTTTATGATTAGATATGATAGTGATTGATTTTAATGGTTTAGTTGCTTGAATTATATAAACAGTCAAGGTTAGGAATATGAAAACTAACAACCTTACGAAAACAATCAATTTTGGCATGATGAGTAGTTAACCAATCAATCCCTAAAATCACATCAAAAGCAAGTATCTTTAAAGAGATAAGGTCAATAGGTAAGGTGATGGTGCCAACTTGAATCAAACAAGATTTATAAACGATTGGATGTGATGAAAGTTTCTCCTAACGGAGTTTCCACAGATAGGTCAAAGTCTAATTTCTCCTGAGTCAAGTTTAAACATTGAGCACATGCGGGAGAGATAAATGAATGGGTAGCACCGTAGATTAAGTAAGGTATAAACTTCGCAAGAATTTATAAATAGCTTACCCGTGATCACCTCGTTTGGGTTCCTCGCATTATGACCGATCCACAACAAACGCTCTTCCGGAATCGTTGACTTTGACTTTTCGGGGATGATCTTTTGAGTCACCGTCCTCATTGAACTAGGTTTCGCTTCTCGTATAATCTCGGCGATATGTCCTTCCTTTCCACAATTATAGCATACCTTGAATCTGTTGTGGGCGCTTTGACCGATATGTCCCTCTTTTCGTGATTTGTAGCATATGGACCGGTGGTCGTTCTCCTCCCTTAGAACCGATTCTTCACGCCAAGACCGCTGCCTTCTTCACATGGTCATTGTTAAATCTCCTCTTTTTAAAATCTTTTCTCGACTCGCTTCTTCTATTTTCATGGCCATGATTACCACCAGAGTGGTTACCATTTTTGTCCGTCTGTTTCTTTCTCCATTGGTTATCATTATTACATTGATCGCTATCTCCGGTGCGATCCTCGGTTGTGGTCCCTCGACACCGTACTCGTATCTCGCTCTAATAATTGAGCCCTGCTTATAACATCCGAATAGAGAAAAATTTATGAGAAATGAGATATCGATGTATCCGGTTTCAAACCTCTCGAAACATCCGCGTCCATACGCTTCCTCATTCTCCACCAAATGAGGTGCAAACCTAGATAACTCTCTGCAAACTTTGCCTCGCATCTTGAGACACCGCCATGTTGTTTTGTTCCAATCGATGAACTCCACTTCCTTCATATGACGTAACACTTTCGTGAAAGTATTTGTCATTAAATAGCTCTCAAACATCTCCCAAGACATGCCGAGAGTGCGGATGATGGAGTACGCTTCACGAGACTCCCACCAAGTAGTCCGCTTCGCCATGTAACATAAAGGTGGCGAATGGAACCTTCTGTTCCTCCGTGCATCCCAAGACATCGAATATCTTGGTAATTTGCTTGACCCATGTTTCCGCCATGATCGGATCCGCTTTCCCTTAAATTCGTGGTCCCAACTCTTTGAATCGCTTGGCACGTGACAACCCGTGAATTGCTATCATTTCCTCCTCGTATTTTGAACACGAGTCTCCTCGTCTGCGATTTTGCATGAAACTCGCAAAAAACTTCTAAACATCCCTCGTTCATCATCTCGCTTTCAATGGTGTTGTTCACAGGGAGAAACATTGCCCGACTGTTACGCGTTCTCCTCATTGGTGAGTACAGAGCGTCTCCACGGTCTCATTTCCATTGTTAATATTCTCGATCGACATTCAAAATCTTCATCATAAAACAAGGGTTAATTAAGGAAATCAATATATCACATAATATCCCTATATACTTGACCAACTAACAAATACGCTTAGGTAGGACACACTAGCGAAGGATTTACTCGTTTCTCCCTCCTAGTTCTATTCCCGATCTCCGCCAAAATCATATCCCTAAGCTCGATACCAATCGTGGCGCCCCAAAATAGGTATACATCACCTATTCGAGTTGTCAATACATGGTATAAAAACAACTACAACTTTATTATTACAATCAGTAAAATCGTGAGTTTGAATACAAATATTATCTTCTAGACAATATCTATACTCAAATAAATCCTCATCACATTTATTGATACATTATTTTAAAAATGGTGAGGACTACTAAACAATTCTTTCTAAAACCTTCATTCCATACCCCACTTGTACTTTCGCTATATTCTCGCCTCCCGAGAAGAAAAATGGAACAAAAAGGAAAAGGGTGAGCTCAACTAGCCCAAGAAAAGAATATTATGACTAAGATAATATACAACAAATTATCGTTAGTCTTCAACAGGAAAATCTAATAGAATACAATAGACAACAAATTTTAAATCAATATTCGCAATGAAATAATAATTCATTAGAAGAGTTAAGTAGAGAATGCAAACTACTATCTTCTATGTATGAATTTAAAAGTTCATCGCTATCTTTTATCCTGTAACATCAATCAATATACATCCGGAATCAAATATTCATCTTTGTACTACAAAACCAAAGATATTCATCGATTAGTCATGTTCATCTAAACACTGCTCATCATTTTGACTACTACCAAAGATATTCTTCAGAATCATTCATCTTTGCACTACAGGCCAAAGATATTCCATAATATCATCATTTAAGACTCAAGATGATGAAAATATTTTTAAAGAAACGAATCCAAAGAAAACAAAATGACAAGGATTAAGGATTAAGGATTCGTACTTTTGTTTTATTCACGTCCAAAAATACCTCAAAAATAATCACAAAGGGGTGTAAAATTCAAGAATGATCAAAACATGGATACAATCAAAGCTAGTATCCGAATAGATATTTTGACGAAAAGAAGAAATTTTATTTTTCTATTGAATAGTGCCAGATATCGTGAATAGTCTTAGTATACGTGAATAGTAACTCAGACACCAAAAGATAGAAATTTCCCCAAAAAACATCTTCACGCTTCATGAATAGTACTTGTGAATAGTAACTCGTGAATAAGAACTCTCATAATAGTAACTTCGTGAATAGTAACTCATGAATAGTAACTCATGAATAGTAAATCCGACATGAAAAAGTTCCAAATTTGATAAAAGTTTCAACCAATATTTCAAAGATAATGATATTGAAGAAATAATATCATTTGAGAAGAAAATAACATCCCTTACCTCGAAAGATTAGTACTTCTAAATGGAATACTGGGATATAGTCTTTGAAGGGAACTTGCACCGCCTAACAATACTCAAAGTATACTCAAAATACTCACAAGAATACGCTTCGATAATATAGAGAGAAAAACTTCAGTTTACGGTGTGATTTTCAATTCTAACCAAAGCACCCTATTTATAGGAAATTGCTTAGAACACCAAAGCAGAAAATTTAATATAATATTAATATATATATTAAGATTTCTACGCCCACCTTCCTAGATCTGATCTCAGCTCATTATGCACATGTTGTAGCCCACAAAACAAATAAAAAACGTTTTTATTATTTAAAATATTTTAAACTTCCAAAAATCAATTATTTTGAGACTTGAACTTCAATAATTCATAATAAATAGCCCTTCTATCAGAAAATTCGAATCTCGCGAGTTTTTATAGGAAATTCAATTCTCTACAACTTTACAGAAGAAAGTTTTTCCAAATTCCAAACAGAAATTGACCGAAATCCACAAACGGGGGATTTTACAGGCTATAATCAAATTTCAAATCAATAAATGGGTTCCAATTGACATGTTTAACATGTTTTAAACATTTATTGCAACAAAAATACTCTTCCTCCTCGATACTCATATATCCCACATTCGTTGTAAAAATATCACCATTATTATATTATTAAAATATAATAATATATTTAAAAGAATTATTTTATCGAAAAAAGATAAAATTTCAATTTTCAACAATTGTCACATTAAAATTTTTCTCCATCTATATCCACATAAAATCAATATTTTCCTCATCATATGAATTAATAATTAATTATTCACAAATAATATTACGTAATCACAATATTGACAACCAGCAGCCCTGGAAAGAGGGGCTTTCCAATAAGAATTTCTCCTTCTTGGCGGCCGCAATTAGGTGACCAAACCTCTCCTTAGATGTAACTTTCTAGACATTGCCAATAATGTTATCTAATAATATTATTCAGATAATATGAATTATTGCTTCGATAATGAAAATACTTGTGTAATGACAATTATTGAAACAACAAAGAATATAAAATATCAACGCAAAGAATTATTAAATCAATAAAATAATTGAATAAGTAATTATCATAACCATTATTGAGTAATGCCTTCTTACGTAAGAATCAATAATTGGTGCAATACTGGTGCTACTCTTGTTTTTAACCACCGAAGTATTTTAACAATGTAACTAGCAGAACAACTATCTTAGTTATTTTTAAACCACTTATATTTGTCGCTTTCTTCATCCAATCTTTTTAGTTATGGGGCCCACACATGGTCATACTGCCGTCATTTAAATATTCCCAAACAATCATTTAATATTCCACGACCAAACGAATATTCCCAACAACAATGAATATTTTATAACCACTTGCTTATTTTGAAGTATTTGCGTATTTTACCCTTAACTATCCACATTAATCAAATCAACCCTTACTATTTCAAAATAATAAATAGAGAAAATTAAATTTCATTAATAATAAGTTGGGGTCTTACACATAGAGCATCATTTGAGAGCTCTTTGTCTTCTTTGAGCTTATTAACCACTTCCCAATCCATTCAAGCAATAGAGCCCCGTAGTTAAGTTATATTTCATAACATATGGCAATCATGAGTTTGAGTTGCACCTCATTTACAGAGTCATGACTTGAGCTCTTGCAACATATACATTTTCCAACAATATCAGCTAGAAATTCATACCTCTGTGGAAACTCCTTCTTCTTGTATCCTTTGACAGAGGGTGATTTCTTGTGATGCATCTTTTTGAGTCCCTTATGGAAGTCTATGCCATCTATGGACGGATACCCTTCAGGCTTGAGTCCTAGGGCTAGATTGATGTCCTCAGCCTTTAGTCTGATTTCTACGTTCCTGACTTTCGCTGTGATGGTGTTGTTTTCAAATACACCATTATTGAGAATTCTTTTACCAGCTTCGGGTAGATCAATGTTACTGTACCCAAAGCTTCTTCGAGACCCGCCTTCTTCAGTAATTACAGAGTCTTATGAAATTTGGGTTCAGCTATTTTGAACTCGTCAAAGCAGAGTTTGTAGCCGGAGATAACGATGGAAGTTACCATTGATTTTCTTGCAAGAAGTGTGATTGACTGAGCTTTCTTCTGATTTAGGGTTTCTGTTTTGAGAGAGGATGAGAGAGATTATCTTTTGAACTTCTAATTTCAAAAAGACGATTTTAATTTGTACTTATAGCTTCCCTCTCTCCATTTTGCTTAGTGGGACAGGTGTTGAATTCTACTTGGCTCTACGAATTTGACTGAGGAGAATTGTACTGATTTGCCCTTAGCTCCTTTAGAGCTAATGTGTCCTTAGGGAGGACTACGATCGTTGAGGTAGCTTTTGTGATCGTTGAGTCTATCCAGCAATCGTCGTGTCTAAGCTACGATCGTCGAGTCTGTCCAGCATTTGTCGAGTCTGTTCCAGCAATTTTCTTGTCTAAACTACGATCGTCGAGTCTGACCAAATCCTTGTGATGAGTTTTTGACTTAGCATTCTTTTAAGGTAGCTCAGGAAGGGCCATCCTCTTGGAGTGAGTCAAAGGTTAGGTTTGTTCCTAAGGTGCTTATCAGAGAGATTGCTTTGTTTTGAAACTTATCATTACAGGATGCACCTCTTGATGATGGGGTTCTGCTATTGTTGAGTCTGCACTTCGATTATTGAGTCTTTGCTACAATCATTTTCTTTCATGTCACTTCAGCTCTACAATCGTGGACTTCCCTTGATCTACCATAGCCTTTGTATCTATATAGTTAGCACATACTAGAGCATATATTTCATGGTTATAAATTAAGCATTCCTAGCTTACTTATTAACTTGTTAAACCTGGATTCATCAAGAGGTTTTGTAAAAACATCAGCAAGTTGATTTTCAGTAGGGCTATATTGTAAAGATATAGTTCCATTTTGCACATGATCCCTAATGAAGTGATACCTTATTTCTATATGCTTAGTCCTAGAATGCATAACAAGATTATGAGTTATTGCTATGGCATTTGTGTTATCATAGTGAATGGGAATGGATTTGAAATCAAACCCATAATCAGCTAGCTAATTTTTCATCCATAGATCTCGAAACACGATGATGTCGCCAAAGACAAATGTATTCAAACCTCCGCAGTTGACGATATATCTTTGAGTTTTCCTTTTTGCTAAACCAGGACACAAGTCTATTTCCTAGCAATTGACAGGTGCCACTGGTACTCTTTCTATCTATTTTGCAGCCTGCAAAATCAGCTTCTGTGTATCCTGTTAGTTCAAATGAGGATTCCTTGGGGTACCAAAGCCCCAAGTAAGGTGTACCCTTGAGATACCTAAAAATCCTCTTTACAACGGATAAATGTGATTCTTTAGGCTTAGCCTGAAATCTAGCACATATGCATGTTGCAAACATTATGTCTGGTCTACTGGCAGTTAGATAAAAAAGAGTGCCTATCATACCTATGTATTGAGTTATATCAATACTTTTACCTTTTTCATCTTTGTTAAGTTTGGTTGCAGGAGTAATTGGGGTTTTCATGGGAGAGGCTGATTCCATGCCATACTTGTTAAGTAAATCTTTGATGTACTTGGCTTTGTTTATGAAGATTCTTTCATCAGTCTACTTTACTTGCAGTCCAAGGAAGAAATTCAGCTCACCCATCATGCTCATTTCAAACTTGCTCTGCATTAGCTTGGAGAATCTCTTGCATAACTTTTCGTCAATAGAACCAAAAATAATATCATCAACATATATTTGAAACAATAAGACTTTGTCTTTATGCTTTCTAAGAAATAAAGTGGTATCTACTCTACCTCTAGTGAACCCATTTTCAATCAGGAAGTTAGTTAGTGTTTTATACCATGCTCTAGGTGCCTGTTTAAGACCATATAAGGCTTTATCTAATCTATAAACATAATTGGAAAGAGATGGATTGATGAAACTTGGAGGTTGCTCTACATAGACTTCTTCTTGAAGTTCTCCATTCAGGAATGCACTTTTGACATCCATCTGGAAGACCTTGAACTTCATGTGAGCAGCAAAGGCAAGAAAGATTCTGATGGCTTCTAGTATGGAAACAGGTGCAAATGTCCCATCGTAGTAAATGCCTTCTTCCTGAAAGTAGCCCTTAGCCACTAATCTTGCCTTGTTCCTGGTTATTACTCCATCTTCATCCATCTTGTTTCTGAAGACCCATTTGGCTCCAATGACAGGATAACTCTTTGGTCTTGGTACCAATCTCCATACTTTTCTTCTTTCAAATTGGTTGAGTTCTTCTTGAATGGCTTCTATCCAGCTGGAGTCTTCCATAGCATCCTCTATCTTCTTTAGTTCCATTTATGACAGAAAGCTTAGATAAAAGCATTCATTTTGGGTGGCAGCTCTTGTTTTGACTCTTGCACTCGGATATCCAATTATTAGATCTTGAGTGTGATCTCTTGCCCATCTATTTCTGGTTGGAACATCTGTCCTGATACCTTCTTGTCTTAAATCTTCAAGACCTATTTCTTCTTCTTGGTGTGGAGGTTCGTTGTCTTGCATAGACCTCTCTACGATCTCATTTTCTTGCTCAACGATTTCACTATCTGGCACTACGATCGTAGTGTTGAGCTCGACGACTTCATTCGTAGTGTCTACACTATCGGTCGTAGTGTCTTGAAGCACTGTTTTGTCTAAGTCTGTTTCATCAAAGATAATGTGAATCGAGACTTCAACACTCAGTATCTTCTTGTTGAACACTCTATAGGCCTTACTGTCTGTGGCATATCCAAGAAAGATTCCTTTGTCTGACTTGGGTTAAAATTTTGTCAAGTATTGCTTCCCATTGTTGAGAATGTAGCATGCACAGCCGAATACATGAAAGTAGCTGACACTTGGCTTTCACAAAGGTAATACTTCTACTAAAGCTTGAGGCATTACTAGTGCTAGTTTCCTTTGTCTTTTTCACACATGGCTTTGAGGTGGATTCCCCGAAGCCTAAGCCTGTCCTGTCAAATGTACTTCTCTGACTAGAGAGCAGGGAGTCCATGCATGATGAGGATTTGTTCCATGTATGTCGACGTCGGGATTTTTAATTGTCTTTTTCCGTTACTTGTTCTTTAGTGTTCTCATTTTAGGTGAGATTTGTTTGAAAAAACAAGTGAAAAAGGTCTGACATGTATAATGTCGACGATGGACTATTAAGAGTCACCAGTTGGTTTTTTAAATGGTTGTACCAACACAACCGAGAAAAGGTTTTCACATTGACCCAGTGATGTGACACTGCTAAACGGGTCGGTGAAAACAAGATTCATTAGGGTCCGGGGACTTGGTTATGCGGAGGGAAGGTGTTAGGTACCCCCCGACATCTGTGTTACCACGGTGACCGCCTCTTTTCAAGAAACTATTATTGAATGTGTGTGTGTGGGTCAATGTGCTGTTATTTGGAAGTAGTGCGAGGCCTCGTTCGCACCTATATACACAGGGTTTGAATTTATGTAAAAATTCAATTATAAGCAAGATATGGCAGTGATGTTTTATGAAAGAGGTTTTTCAAACCCTTAGGCTCAATAGTAATTGAGACCTTTTACACTCCTATTTTTGTTTGGCTTGATTGATTTTATTTTATAGATGCGAGGCATCTATACAAAAATAATATACAAAATAATGCCGACTTCCTCGTGGGTATGGAAACCATCTGAGGAAATTCAGACATCGCAGAATAATTTACAAGCTTTTTACAGCTGAAAAGGTCCATCACGGGAACCGAATCTAGATCCAATAGGCTGAATTTGTAATCACATGATTCCTAGGCGCACAAGTTACCACAATTTGTATGAAAGCAGTAAATAGATATATATATATATATATATATATATATATATATAAGCTATAATTATATATATACATATATGATCACCAACCACAAAGCACCTCCATGGGGGATCAGAAATGTAAATAAAGCTGTAAAAGTTATCAACCGCCACGGAGGAAACTCCAGGCGGGACGAAATATAAATAAAGTTGTACATACGATCAACCGCGACGAAGGAAACTCCAGGCGGGACAAAATGTAAATAAAGATGTACAAAGCAATCAATTGCCACCAAGTAAACTCCAGGCAGGATGAAAAGTAAGGAAAGCTGTAAAAGCGATAGACCACCGTGAAGTGAACTCCAGGTGGGACAAAAATATATATATATATATATATATATATATATATATATATATATATAAAAGCAATAAACGTACTTCTGATATAAAATTCAGGCTCATCGAACAGAGTTCGACAATAGTTCATATATATATATACACGGGGTGGAGGGACGCGGTGGCATTTTTATAAATACGCGGTGGCATTGTATTTACAAAAATGCCACCGCGTCCCTCCAAAACGTCGTAGTTTTGATAAAAGAATGTTATTTAAGGCGGAATGTGTTAGGTTTGTAATATTCAAGAACGCAATCAAATTGCACAAAGTATGCGGAAATGTGGAAAATCAAAGTTTTAAAAATTTTACAAATCATATACTCGGATCACCCTTTATGCATAATTATTAATTCAACGAAAAAGAAAGAACAAGAATCATACTCTTGAAGATCCGAGCTTTCTCAGGTACAAGTTCACCTCCAATCCTTTTCACATTCAACTTGAATCCATCGGGTTTGGTTCCTTCCTTTAATCAACGTTAGCCACCCAAGTGTTTGGCCTCTAGAGGTGATCCACCAAGGAAGAAGAAGAATTCAAGAAGATGGGTATTTGGCTCAAACCCTGGTTTTCTATCTCTATAGAAAAGAACGTACTCTCCAACTTTTGGAATTGCGTATCTTTTGATATCTGATATAAGACTCCTCTTATAAAGATATCAAGTAACCCTATTTAATAAAATAAGATATTATTTAATTAAACTCTTTTAATTAAATGGGCTCCATAATCTTATTAAGGATAATTAATTAAACTCCTTTAACTAATTTTTCCTCCTAATCCAATTAGGAATAAATGAGAGTACTTATATTAAATTAATTTCTAAACTCTTTTAGAAATTAAAATAATAATAATTGTAATAATATTAATAAGACTCCTCTTATTAATTTATATTTAATATTTCTAAAATATTAAATAATAATATTAAGCTATTTAATTTATTCTATCACCATAGATTAAATTAAATATACTTAACATATTATTACGATTATCCCATTAACTTCTTAAATAATTATTCTTCCTTTTATGGTGTGACCTTTTAGGTTCTCCATATTAAACCGGTTGTGAATAAATCAATTAGAACAATTCTAATCTTATTTAATTAAATAAATTAAAATATTAATTTATTTAAATAAATAATATTTATTCTACAATAGGGATAAGTCTCCCTAGCAATCAACGACTTTCCAGACAATATAGATTTCAACATTAATCATAAAAGAACCTTTAAGTAAATAGTTACCGTACAATTCAATCCTTCCACCATATATACAATGTCCCAATTAAATATAAGACATGAATTTACTGTCAAGTCTTATTTTATTTAATTATATGTATTTCGACTCTTAAATGCACAACTCCAAATAATGCAAATTAGAAACTCCTTTCTAATTTCATTCTGCCTTGGCCAAGGACTACTGAGTTGTCATTTATCGAATCACATAGAACATTTCTCTTCTTTTACTAGAATTGGTAGATTCTTTATTGATCATACATTATCTCCACGTACAACTTATTATACCCAAGCATACCATTTGATATACCCTAAGGGTCTTAAGGAATAAGTCAAAGTATAATTCATCATACACAAGATACTATGATGATCTCAAGTCCAAGGATCACTTGTACTACTATCATTACATGAATTCCTATTGACAGGCAAGTAAAACTCCATTAGGTATTCCTTAGCGAGCCACGTTCAGTGAACTTATTCTCTAATAAGCACCTACATACTTGATTTAGTGTCTCCACACAAATGATCATGAGATCAATCATCCTCATCAAATGAGTAAGCAAAGTATGTACCAATCTATCCGGATTCACTAATCCCCAATTTAGTAATCCAACGATTGGGAACTATTTTAATTTTCAGCTTTCAAAGAATTTAGATCTCATTAGAATGATCATCATCATTATTCTAAAAGCATTGCTTAAAACTATGGATTTATCACATATTATAAAACAGCATCATGTAGATAATTAAAAGCCTTTAATAAATTAATACTTTTTATTAATAAATGAATAAGATTGTTACAAAGTATATGCTTTATCATCAAACATGATTGGCTTGTGTGCATACTACTTTCAATCTCCCACTTGCACTAAAGCCAATCGTCATGGTATCTCATACTCTTCTTCTCTAAGTGATGATTATCCTGTTGTTGGATAAGCTTCAGTAAATGGATATGCAATGTTGTTCCTGAGAGTCCACTATCTTTATAGTGATTTCTCATCTTTCAATGATTCTTATAATCAAATGAAAATACCACAACACAAGTTTAGATCCAAGATGAGACTTAGGAACTATTCCTAGTTCTGTAATGAATTTATCATCCAAACAATCAACTTGCAGCTTCATTTATAGCTATATACTTTGTCTTTATCACTAAATCAACAACTCTTTGCTGTTTAGAACCTTTCCAATTCACTGCACCACCGTTCAAGGTAACACTTTACCTTAAAGTGGATTTTTTGTCGTCTTGGTCTGTCTGAAAAACTTGAGTCTGTTAAGCCCTCTAGTTTTAATTCAGACCCACCATGTATGATCACATCCTTAGTGCTGGGTAAGAACTTTAAGATGTTTTTCACTGACTCACAGTGAACTTCTCCAGAATATGAGTGATCAACATCATGTCTCGTATATTTCATTGCATAAATGATAGTTACTCATGTGATCTCTCTTTTGGAGTCTTTGGGGACTATTAAGAGAGATACACTCCATGGCTCATCAACATGAGACAACTCTTGGAGTTTGCCATGCTAAACAACTTTAGCATCAAATGAATATACGTTCCTTGGGTTAAGTCGAGCATCTTTTTAAACTAATAACAACTTATTGACTTGATAGATTTGCCCGTAGGCATTGCTAAACTATAAGTTTCTATGGCTAATGTGGCAACCTTGGCTTCATTTCCCACACATAGGATTACTTATATTTGTTTAACTTTCTACTTTTGCTTGGTCCTTTCATAAATCTATATTTATGATAACCAAAGCCGGTATCAAATACCCAAGTAGAACCTTGACTTAAAGAAAAACTTATTTTAAATCATGAACAAAATTGTATTTGTAACCGAAACTTCACTAAGCTTCTTTGGTTAGCCTCTGCAAGATACTTCTCGCAGTTTCTTTCCAGTGTAAAGGCTTATTGCAGTGGAAGCAAATTCCTTTGCTATCCGTATCAGTTTTGTTCTATTATCCTTTGTTTTTGGCCTTTTCTATTTACCTTCTTAGAATCGTTCTTCTTTTCAGAAGATCTTTTGACCCCTACTAGTAAGACTTGGTCTTTCTTGGTTGGAAAGTGACTCTCAACATTTTTCAACATGTTAAGCAAATCAGCGAGGCTGATACCTAGCTTGTTCATATGAAAAATTCACAACAATTGTGAAAGGAGTCCGGGAGTGAGTGCAAGATCAAATCTTGGCTCAACTATCCATCCATGACGAAACCTGTTGTCCTAATTGATCAATCAAATTGATAATGTTAAGGACATGTGTTTGTACTGTAGTGTCATTGGTCATTCTAAATCGGAAGAGCTCCTTAGATATCTGATATCTATTAGTCCTACTTTCCTCATCATCAACTACTTAATGTGCAGGAATATAGTAGGAGCATCCATAATTTCATGTTGACGCTGAAGCTCGTTACTCATGGATGCGAGCATGATGCATTGAGCCAACTGTGCATCATCTTGCCACTTTCTAAAAGTAGCAATCTCTTCGTCAGAGACATTGTTTGCAACCATTGCAGTGATAAGCGTATTAAGGACATAAGATACCTTTTCAGCCATGAGAACTATTCTCAAATTCCTTAACCAATCCGTATAATTCAGTTCGGTTAATTTAGCATCTAATATGCTACGCAGTGATAGTAATTTTAGACATTGTAAAATTCTATAAATGAATTTGTAATTAACAACATTTTAACATACATTCTTTTATTAATTACCAAAATAAATTAGGTCTTGTTTTAAATTGGTATCTCCCACTATTTTCTTCAAACTATATTACCCTCAATATATATAGTTCTAAGAAAATGTAATTAAAAATTTGCTAGTGAGAATAAGGATTCCATTTCAAATGTATATAGCCTTGTGGTGACACAACAAACTATATATAAATAAATAGGTAGACAACTCTTGTCAATTACATCAACTATACAACTCCTTGTATTTTGCCTCTTAGATTATTTTGATCAAGTGGTGGCACATCCGAATCAAAATTATCCAAGTTAAGTCCAACCTAGCACTCCATATATTCAAAAAAGAAAAATATTGTCCTTGTGGTGACACAACAAAACAATACTGTTCAATTTTCTTTATAAGCATCAAATGTGATAAATTAACATCTTAAATACTTAATACTTGCCTTGTGGTGACACAACAAACTCATATTAAATATTTAATACTTTATTAATTTTATCATGCTAGAAAGGCGACGTTCGATATTCCAAATATCTTTGAACGCTTAGGACTTAATATAAAAATTTGAGGGGTTTGTTATTAAAATGTCTCATCTTGTTTAGCGCGCATGCACATATATATATAAAATATGCGTCATATTAATTAACATGCGAAGCATGTTTGCATAATATATAATATATATAGTATAAGCATGCACATATAGAATACTATATTCTACCTGGATTGATTATGGACTTTTATTCTAGTTTGGTTCACTAGAGCCACCAACTGAACCAAAAGGTCAAACCCTAGGGGTGCAAGAATTAATATTTAAATATAACTATTAAATTTAAACCCGGGCTCCATTACAAACGGGTCTTCACTCGCTCCTTGCTCCTTGATCTCCAATTCTTCAAAATTAATTCAACTATTCCTATTATAAAACTATTTAAAATAAATAGAAACCTTGATCAGCAGTTAAGGGGAAGTACATAGGAGGGAGATAGAATTTACATTAAGAAAAATTAGAGAAGACGAGGTACGCAGACCCCATTTAGTATAACCCATACATTCATGCATCCAACTAAAATAAAATCCAATCACATTGGTCTATAGTCCATAATCAATCTCATTTATTATCATACACATCACCATATGCATCAATAAATAATATTGATCTCATAAATAATAAATATTTAATATATATATTGATATCATTTAATGGGCAAATTTTGTTAGTATAAAATCTAATTTTTGAATCAAAATAAACTCCTTTATTTTAATCCAAATTTAAATCAAAATAAAACTATTTTATTTTAATTTATCGAATTTTGAATAAAATAAACTATTTCATTTTAATCAAAATCTTTAATCGAAATAAACTCCTTTATTTTAATTAATTATGGAATCCAATTCCATGTAAAAAAAATCCTTTATTAAAGGAAACACGGATTCTCTTTCCTATTCATAAATAAACTCTTTATTTTTGAATAATATGAAATCTTATTTCATATCTAAATAAACTCCTTTATTTAAGGAAAGATCGATTCTTTTTCCTATTCACAAATAAACTCTTTTATTTTGAATAATATGAAATCTTATTTCATATCTAAATAAACTCCTTTATTTAAGGAAATTAGAATCCAATTTCAACTCTAATTAGTTATCATGGAATCCAATTCCAACTCTAATTAGTTATCATAAAATCCAATTCTAACTCTAATTAGTAAGATGAAATTTAATTTTAAAATTAAAATAAACTTTTATTTTAATTATAAAATTATTAAGAATATATATTATATATAAAAACCGCATGCGGCTAGAATATATAATATATATATATATATATATATATATATATATATATAACAAATTAAAATATTATATATATAATATACAAAATCCTGATACCACTTTTGAATCCTGCAGAATCATAATATATATATGATTCCACTAAATCAAGATTCCATGAATCTCCTGTAATGATACCAATTCATGGCATGATTATTTTATTGGTAGCATTTTACACTTTACAGGTTAACTCATTCCCACAGAAGTTATATTTTGGTAATCCGTGGTCATGTGAAACGCAGACTATTAAAACAAGTTTCGCGAATTTTATTTTTTTTTAATTTTATATAACAAATTATGTCCAATTGAATTGTTCTAAACACATATCAATATACATATCAAATTAAAATAATTAATAATTCGCATAAAGGTTTGGCTCTGATGCCACTGTTAGGTTTGTAATATTCAAGAACGCAATCAAATTGCACAAAGTATGCGGAAACGTGGAAAATCAGAGTTTTAAAAATTTTACAAATCATATACCCGGATCACCCTTTATGCATAATTATTAATTAAACGAAAAAAAGAAAGAACAAGAATCAAACCCTTGAGGATCCGAGCTTTCTCAGGTACAAGTTCACCTCCAATCCTTTTCGCGTTCAACTTGAATCCATTGGGTTTGGTTTCTTCCTTTGATCAACGTTAGCCACTCAAGTGTTTGGCCTCTAGAGGTGATCCACCAAGGAAGAAGAAGAATTCAAGAAGATGGGTATTTGGCTCAAACCCTAGTTTTCTATCTCTATAGAAAAGAACGTACTCTCCAACTTTTGAAATTGCGTATCTTTTGATATCTGATATAAGACTCCTCTTATAAAGATATCAGGTAACCCTATTTAATAAAATAAGATATTATTTAATTAAACTCTTTTAATTAAATGGGCTCCATAATATTATTAGGGATAATTAATTAAACTCCTTTAACTAATTTTCCCTCCTAATCCTATTAGGAATAAATGAGAGTACTTATATTAAATTAATTCCTAAACTCTTTTAGAAATTAAAGTAATAATAATTGTAATAATATTAATAAGACTCTCTTATTAATTTATATTTAATATTTCTAAAATATTAAATAATAATATTAAGCTATTTAATTTATTCTATCACCATAGATTAAATTAAATATACTTAACATATTATTACGATTATGCCATTAACTTCTTAAATAATTATTCTTCCTTTTATGGTGTGACCCTTTAGGTTCTCCATATTAAACCGGTTGTGAATAAATCAATTAGAACAATTCTAATCTTATTTAATTAAATAAATTAAAATATTAATTTATTTAAATAAATAATATTTATTCTACAATAGGGATAAGCCTCCCTAGCGATCAACGACTTTCTAGATAATATAGATTTCAACATTAATCATAAAAGAACCTTTGAGTAAATAGTTACCGTACAATTCAATCCTCCACCATATATACAATGTCCTAATAAAATATAAGACATGGATTTACTGTCAAGTCTTATTTTATTTAATTATATGTATTTCGACTCTTAAATGCACAACTCCAAATAATGCAAATTAGAAACTCCTTTCTAATTTCATTCTGCCTTGGCCAAGGACTACTGAGTTGTCATTTATCGAATCACGTAGAACATTTCTCTTCTTTTACTAGAATTGGTAGATTCTTTATTGATCATACATTATCTCCATGTACAACTTATTATAACCAGGTATACCCTTTGATATACCCTAAGGGTCTTAAGGAATAAGTCAAAGGATCAGTTGTACTACTATCACTACAGGAATTCCTATTGATAGGCAAGTAAAACTCCATTAGGTATTCCTTAGCGAGCCACGTTCAGTGAACTTATTCTCTAATAAGCACCTACATACTTGCTTTAGTGTCTCCACATAAATGATCATGAGATCAATCATCCTCATCAAATGAGCAAGCAACGTATGTACCAATCTATCCGGATTCACTAATCCCCAATTTAGTAATCTAACGATTGGGAACTATTTTAGTTTTAAGCTTTCAAAGAATTTAGATCTCATTAGAATGATCATCATCATTATTCTAAAAGCATTGCTTAAAACTATGGGTTTATCACATATTATAAAATAGCATCATGTAGATAATTAAAAACCTTTAATAAATTAATACTTTTTATTAATAGATGAATAAGATTGTTACAAAGTATATGCTTTATCATCAAACATGATTGGCTTGTGTGCATACTACTTTCAATCTCCCACTTGCACTAAAGCCAATCGTTATGGTATCTCATACTCTTCTTCTCTAAGTGACGATTATCTTGCTGTTGGATAAGCTTCAGTAAATGGATATGCAATGTTGTTCCTGAGTGTCCACTATCTCTATAGTGATTTCTCATCTTTCAATGATTCTTATAATCAAATGAAAATACCACAACACATGTTTAGATCCAAGATGAGACTTAGGAACTATTCCTAGTTCTGTAATGAACTTATCATCCAAACAATTAACTTGTAGATTCATTTACAGCTATATATTTTGTCTTTATCACTAAATCAACAACTCTTTGCTGTTTAGAACCTTTCCAATTCACTGCACCACCGTTCAAGGTAACACTTTACCTTAAAGTGGATTTTCTATCATCTCGGTATGTCTGAAAAACTTGAGTCTGTTAAGCCCTCTAGTTTTAATTCAGACCCACCATGTATGATCACATCCTTAGTGCTGGTTAAGAACTTTAAGATGTTTTTCACTGACTCACAGTGAACTTCTCCAGAATATGACTGATCAACATCATGTCTCGTATATTTCATTGCATAAATGATAGTTACTCATGTGATCTCTCTTTTGGAGTCTTTGGGGACTATTAAGAGAGATACACTCCATAGCTCATCAACATGAGACAACTCTTGGAGTTTGTCATGCTAAACAACTTTAGCATCAAATGAATATACGTTCCTTGGGTTAAGTCGAGCATCTTTTTAAATCTATCTATATAGATTTGTATCCCCAATTAAGATACTCTTCCCAAATCATTCATGGAGGAATGTTTAGACAACTTTATATTTACTGATTGTAGCATTAGTATGTTATTCCTCATCCGTAGTATATCAACATATAATACTAGAAATTTCACGACGCTCCCACTGACCCTTTTGTACACACTAGGTTCATTCTTGTTTTTGATAAAATCAAACTCTTTTGATTGTCTCATCAAAACGAATGTTCCATATTTGAGAAGCTTGCTTCAATCCATTTCTCTGAGTGTCTATAACTCTTACCTCATCGTATGTAACTGGATCATCAACTTCTATGATGTGTACCTCATCATCATCATCCATGATGAATCCATACCTCCTAGGTATCTTTGGTACTATTCCAGATTTACGATTCGGTTGTGCTACAATAGGTCTATCTACAGGTTCCTCTTATTTGACTTATAGTGTTTTGTGGTTCTTGAACTCTTCAAGATTCTATTATCCTCCCACTAGCCCTTTCAATGATAAACACATTATCTTAGAAGGTAGCGTGTTTCGCAACAAACACCTTTTGCTAAGTAGGATTATAGAACATATGCCCTAAACTTATTTTAGGATGTCCCACAAATCTGTACTTGTCAATTTTTGTCCCAAGCTTATCCTTTGAAACTGTTTCACATAAGCTGGACAACCCCTTATCTTAACATACTTAAGATTAGGAATCCTCCCTGTCCATAACTTTTATGGAGTCTTGGGGCTGGATTTTGAGGTTACCCTTTTTGTAGATATGCAGCCATTTCTAGGACATGACCCTAGAGGGATACTGGAATGTTGGTAAAATCATTATGGACCGCACCATGTCCAACAAGGTATAATTTTTCCTTTCAGATACATCAATCAATTATTGCATATCAGGAGGCGTCCATTGTGAGAAAACCATTTGAGATGATCTAGAAACTTATTGCACAAGTATTTATTCCTTGATCTAATCAAAGAATCTTAATACTTTGTCAATTTGTTTCACTTCTGAATTCTTTGAACCTTTCAAATAATTCACACTTGTATTTCAACAAATACATACATTCAACTCTTTGAATGATCATCTCCTTTTCTTATACTAGTTTGTTCAATATGTAAAATTATTTTCACGTAAGTCAAGTATACAAAATCAATTAAGTAATAGTCCAGTTCTATACAAAACATTATTATTATTATAAATAGAACAACAATTGTTCTTAAATATAATACAAAAGATTTCATTGTCCATCAATAAAATGAAAATAATATTTCTAACAAGAACTGGAATACAATAACAACTTATTGACTTAATAGATTTGTCCGTAGGCATTCCTAAACTATAAGTTTCTATGGCTAATGTGGCAACCTTTGCTTCATTTCCCACACATAGGATTACTTTTATTTGTTTAGCTTTCTACTTTTGCTTGGTCCTTTCATAAATCTATATTTTTGATAACCAAAGCCGGTATCAAATACCCAAGTAGAACCTAGACTTAAAGAAAAATTTATTTTAAATCATGAACAAAATTGTATTTGTAACCGAAAATTCACTAAGCTTCTTTGGTTAGCCTCTATAAGATGCTTCTCGCAGTTTCTTTCTTGTGTACAGGCTTATTACAGTGGAAGCAAACTCCTTTGTTATCCGTATCAGTTTTGTTCTTATTATCCTTTATTTTTGGCCTTTTCTATTTACCTTCTTAGAATCGTTCTTCTTTTTAGAAGATCCTTTGACCCCTACCAGTAAGACTTGGTCTTTCTTGGTTGGAAAGTGACTCTCAACATTTTTCAACATGTTAAGCAAATCAGCGAGGCTGATATCTAGCTTGTTCATATAAAAAATTCACAACAATTGTGAAAGGAGTCCGAGAGTGAGTGCAAGATCAAATCTTGGCTCAACTATCCATCCATGACGAAACCTGTTGTCCTAATTGATCAATCAAATTGATAATGTTAAGGACATGTGTTTGTACTGTAGTGTCATTGGTCATTTTAGATCGGAAGAGATCCTTAGATATCTGATATCTATTAGTCCTACTTTCCTCACCATCAACTACTTAATGTGCAGGAATATAGTAGGAGCATCCATAGTTTTATGCTGACGCTGAAGGTCGTTACTCATGGATGCGAGCATGATGCATTGAGCCAACTGTGCATCATCTTGCCACTTTCTAAAAGTAGCAATTTCTTCCTCAGAGGCATTGTTTGCAACCATTGCAGGGATAAGCGTATTAAGGACATAAGATAACTTTTCAGCCATGAGAACTATTCTCAAATTCCTTAACCAATCCGTATAATTCAGTTCGGTTAATTTAGCATCTAATATGCTACGCAGTGATAGTAATTTTAGACATTGTAAAATTCTATAAATGAATTTGTAATTAACAACATTTTAACATACATTCTTTTATTAATTACCAAAATAAATTAGGTCTTGTTTTAAATTGGTATCTCCCACTATTTTCTTCAAACTATATATAGCCTTGTGGTGACACAACAAACTATATATAAATAAATAGGTAGACAACTCTTGTTAATTACATCAACTATACAACTCCTTGTATTTTGCCTCTTAGATTATTTTGATCAAGTGGTGGCACATCCGAATCAAAATTATCCAAGTTAAGTCCAACATAGCACTCCATATATTCAAAAAAGAAAAATATTGTCCTTGTGGTGACACAACAAAACAATATTGTTCAATTTTCTTTATAAGCATCAAATGTGATAAATTAACATCTTAAATACTTAATACTTGCCTTGTGGTGACACAACAAACTCATATTAAATATTTTATACTTTATTAATTTTATCATGCTAGAAGGCGACGTTCGATATTCCAAATATCTTTGAACGCTTAGGACTTAATATAAAAAGTTGAGGGTTTGTTATTAAAATGTCTCATCTTGTTTAGCGGCGCATGCACATATATATATAAAATACGTGTCATATTAATTAACATGCGAAGCATGTTTGCATAATATATAATATATATAGTATAAGCATACACATATAGAATACTATATTCTACCTGGATTGATTATGGACTTTTATTCTAGTTTGGTTCACTAGAGCCACCAAGTGAACCAAAAGGTCAAACCCTAGGGGTGCAAGAATTAATATTTAAATATAACTATTATATTTAAACTCGGGCTCCATTACAAACGGGCCTTCACGCGCTCCTTGCTCCTTGATCTCCAATTCTTCAAAATTAATTCTAACTAATTCTATTACAAATCTATTTAAAATAAATAGAAACCTTGATCAGCAGTCAAGGGGAAGTACATAGGAGGGAGATTTAATTTACATTAAGAAAAATTAGAGAAGACAAGGTACGCAGACCCTATTTAGTATAACCCATACATTCATGCATCCAACTAAAATAAAATCCAATCACATTGGTCAATAGTCCATAATCAATCCCATTTATTATCATACACATCACCATATGCATCAATAAATAATATTCATCTCATAAATAATAAATATTTAATATATATATATATTGATATCATTTAATGGGCAAATTTTGTTAGTATAAAATCTAATTTTTGAATCAAAATAAACTCCTTTATTTTAATCCAAATTTAAATCAAAATAAAACTATTTTATTTTAATTTATCCAATTTTGAATAAAATAAACTATTTCATTTTAATCAAAATCTTTAATCAAAATAAACTCCTTTATTTTAATTAATTATGGAATCCAATTCCATGTAAAAAAATCCTTTATTAAAGAAAACACTTGATTCTCTTTCCTATTCATAAATAAACTCTTTATTTTGAATAATATAAAATCTTATTTCATATCTAAATAAACTCCTTTATTTAAGGAAAGACCGATTCTTTTTCCTATTCACAAATAAACTCTTTTATTTTGAATAATATGATATCTTATTTCATATCTAAATAAACTCCTTTATTTAAAGAAATTAGGAATCCAATTTCAACTCTAATTAGTTATCATGGAATCCAATTCCAACTCTAATTAGTTATCATGAAATCCAATTCTAACTCTAATTAGTTAGCATGAAATTTAATTTTTAAATTAAAATAAACTTTTATTTTAATTATAAAATTATTAAGAATATATATTATATATAAAACGTATGTAGAATATAATATATAATATATATATATATATATATATATATATATAACAACCGTTAAAATATTATATATATAATATATAAAATCCTGATACCACTTTTGAATCCTGCAGAATCATAATATATATATGATTCCACTAAATCAAGATTCCATGAATCTCCTGTAATGATACCAATTCATGGCATGATTATTTTATTGGTAGCATTTTACACTTTACAAGTTAACTCATTCGTACAGAAGTTATATTTTGGTAATCCGTGGTCATGTGAAACGCAGACTATTAAAACAAGTTTCGCGATTTTTTTTTTTTTAATTTTATATAACAAATTATGCCCAATTAAATTATTCTAAACACATATCAATATACATATCAAATTAAAATAATTAATAATTCGCATAAAGGTTTGGCTCTGATGCCACTGTTAGGTTTGTAATATTCAAGAACGCAATCAAATTGCACAAAGTATGCGGAAACGTGGAAAATCAGAGTTTTAAAAATTTTACAAATCATATACCCGGATCACCCTTTATGCATAATTATTAATTAAACGAAAAAGAAAGAACAAGAATCATACCCTTGAAGATCCGAGCTTTCTCAGGTACAAGTTCACCTCCAATCCTTTTCACGTTCAACTTGAATCCATCAGGTTTGGTTCCTTCCTTTGATTAACGTTAGCCACCCAAGTGTTTGGCCTCTAGAGGTGATCCACCAAGGAAGAAGAAGAATTCAAAAAGATGGGTATTTGGCTCAAACCCTAGTTTTCTATCTCTATAGAAAAGAACGTACTCTCCAACTTTTGGAATTGCATATCTTTTGATATCTGATATAAAACTTCTCTTATAAAGATATCAGGTAACCCTATTTAATAAAATAAGATATTATTTAATTAAACTCTTTTAATTAAATGGGCTCCATAATCTTATTAGGGATAATTAATTAAACTCCTTTAACTAATTTTCCCTCCTAATCCTATTAGGAATAAATGAGAGTACTTATATTAAATTAATTTCTAAACTCTTTTAGAAATTAAAATAATAATAATTGTAATAATATTAATAAGACTCCTCTTATTAATTTATATTTAATATTTTAAAAATATTAAATAATAAATATTAAGCTATTTAATTTATTCTATCACCATAGATTAAATTAGATATACTTAGCATATTATTACGAATATGCCATTAACTTCTTAAATAATTATTCTTCCTTTTATGGTGTGACCCTTTAGGTTCTCCATATTAAACCGGTTGTGAATAAATCAATTAGAACAATTCTAATCTTATTTAATTAAATAAATTAAAATATTAATTTATTTAAATAAATAATATTTATTCTACAATAGGGATAAGCCTCCCTAGCAATCAACGACTTTCCAGATAATATAGATTTCAACATT
The DNA here is from genome assembly GCA_020205615.1 of Panax quinquefolius. Taxonomy (NCBI): domain Eukaryota; kingdom Viridiplantae; phylum Streptophyta; class Magnoliopsida; order Apiales; family Araliaceae; genus Panax; species Panax quinquefolius. Next base: position 86,120,678 of record CM035171.1, on the reverse strand, counting down.
AATCATAAAAGAACATTTGAGTAAATAGTTACCGTACAATTCAATCCGTCCACCATATATACAATGTCCCAATTAAATATAAGACATGGATTTACTGTCAAGTCTTATTTTATTTAATTATATGTATTTCGACTCTTAAATGCACAACTCCAAATAATGCAAATTAGAAACTCCTTTCAAATTTCATTCTGCCTTGGCCAAGGACTACTGAGTTGTCATTTATCGAATCACATAGAACATTTCTCTTCTTTTACTAGAATTGGTAGATTCTTTATTGATCATACATTATCTCCACGTACAACTTATTATACCCAAGCATACCCTTTGATATACCCTAAGGGTCTTAAGGAATAAGTCAAAGTATAACTCATCATACACAAAATACTATGATGATCTCAAGTCCAAGGATCACTTGTACTACCATCACTATAGGAATTCCTATTGACAGGCAAGTAAAACTCCATTAGGTATTCCTTAGCGAGCCACGTTCAGTGAACTTATTCTCTAATAAGCACCTACATACTTGCTTTAGTGTCTCCACACAAATGATCATGAGATCAATCATCCTCATCAAATGAGCAAGCAACGTATGTACCAATCTATCCGGATTCACTAATCCCCAATTTAGTAATCCAACGATTGGGAACTATTTTAGTTTTAAGCTTTCAAAGAATTTAGATCTCATTAGAATGATCATCATCTTTATTCTAAAAGCATTGCTTAAAACTCTGGGTTTATCACATATTATAAAATAGCATCATGTAGATAATTAAAAGCCTTTAATAAATTAATACTTTTTATTAATAAATGAATAAGATTGTTACAAAGTATACGCTTTATCATCAAACATGATTGGCTTGTGTGCATACTACTTTCAGAATGCTATTGAAGGAGAATGCTCTTGAACCTTACCAAATTGTATTGTCTTTGTCAAAGGTACGCCAATGATAGTGAAGTTTAATGCACTGGCGCCCAAGATAATGCGTTCTTGGCGTTTCATTTGCTCATCATCACCATGTAACCATGGTCAACCAGAGTGTATTCACCGTATACATCTGACGCCATCACTACACTTGTGTACGACCCACAATGTAAATCGTGGCGCCATGAGCGAAGTTAAAGAATGGTCTGACTATGAGACCCCATATTTTATGAAATAAAAGTATTCAATTTTTCTATGTTGGTAAATGGTTAAATTGATAAAAGTTTAAAGTTAATGGGAGTGGTGAAAGATTGATAATACTTGCATGACTAAGTTAAAAATGGAGGTATAGTTGAAGGTACTATATTGTAATTAGTTTTTTCACATGATTATACTATTTATTCACATGATTGAACTATTGATTCACATTATTTACTATTAGGGGAGGTGGTGCAAGTTTGATAATGCTTGCAGGACTAAATTAAAAATAAAGAAAAAGAGGAAGGTATTATACTGTAATTTTTTGAGCCCCAAAACGTGCAATTATCGAAACTATATTTTTCAATAAATAGAAGCTCATTCTTCCTTCATTTCTCACCAATTCACAAAAGCTTTAAAGCGATTATTATAGAGAAAAATTATTGAGAGAAAGAAGAAGAGAAGTCTACTACCTCACTATTCCAGTATCCAGTTTTTCTAAGGTAGGGAGTATTATTTCTTTCTTATCCATAAAGAGAACTTTTGTTATTCCATTCTTTATTATTTTGTTATTATTCTGTTGGAATATCCTCACATGCATGCGTTTTACGTGGGACTGATTACATCTTAATTATTCTTTGGAATATCCTCACATGCTAGCGTTATACTCCGAACTCCGGTTCCGTCTTTATTTATTCTCATTGGAATATCTTGTTCTGCATGCGTTTCTACCGGACTGATTCCGTCTTTATTATTCTGTTGGAATATCATATCTGTGCGTTTTACGCTGGACCTGATTCCGTTATTTATTATTCTGTTGGAATAACCTGCCTGTGAGGTCTATCGCATGCCTGGTGATTTCTTTTGTTATTCTATTCTTTATTATACTCAGTTGGTTAAAGTTTTAACTTCTATACTACATGAAATTAGTGGAATATCCTTGATATTTGTGCTTCATCCAGTATCTTTTTATGAAAATATTCTTCTGAGCATTCTTGAATTTTACTCCACAAAGAAGTATCATGTTGACATTTGGACGTTATTGGTTCCTGGATAAAATAATTCTTGAACTTGTTTTTTTGAATTCTTATATCATTGTCATCATCCTCATGTTTATATTTTGTTGAAAGTCATCTGTGGCCTGTAGTGCATAGATGGACTTGGTATGATTATGACCAGAGATTATTCGGTGTAATCATGACCGTAATGTTACAAATGATGTGGTAAAAGTCCTTATTGGCCCGTAGTGCATTGATGAACAGTTGTTGGCATGATCATGACCATTAATGAATACACAAATATTCTTGACCCGTAGTGCATGGATAATTGTGGTTGTGATACTAAAGAATATCCTTGGCCATAGTGCAGGGGTGATTCGGTGATGTGGATTATTTATTAAGCTGAGTCTCAGCGATAAAATTGATGATAAACTTTTTAAATCATAGAAGATAGTAGATTTTATATTTTACTTGACTCTTCTAATGGATTGTTTATTCGCTGGAGATTTTGATCTAAAACTTATTGTCTATTGTATTCTATCAGTTATTATACTGTTGAAGGCTAATGATAATTTTTTTTCTGCAGTATCTTAGTCATAATATTTCTTACTGGGCTAGTTGAGCTCACCCTTTTTGCTTTCATTGTTCTCTTCAGGAAATGAGAACGTAGCTGGGACTAGTCGGGGAACAGAGTGATGGTCCTAGATGGTGTAATAGTAGTCCTCACTATTCTGTGAAATAGTGTGATAATAAATGTAATAAGGACTCCATTGAGTGTGGATATTGTCTAGATGACAATATTTGTATTAAAACTCACAGCCTATGTTTTGTCGTTGTTTACACGACTGTTGTATAATTAGTTTGTATTTTTATTCAGTACCATATATCTGGCGACTCAAGATGGGTGATGTATACCTGTTTTGGGGGTGTCACATTTGGTATCAGAGCTTAGGGATATGGTCGCTGGCAGAGATAAGAGTCTAGAACTAGGAGGGGAGAGACGAGTTATATACTTCGCTAGTGTGTGACTTATCTAAGCTGAAATTGTTTACTTGATAAGTTGAAAAATTATGATATGTCAATTAACCTTTGTTTTGAAGATATATTCTAGAATGATATCTGAAATACAGGAGAAGAGCAATGGAAAAATCATGATACAGAGGATATTACCGGGAAGGTACAATATGAAAAAAAAGCAAGGTATTCTCATCTCTTCGAATATCAGGTACGTACGTAAATTTCGAGGGCGAAATTTCATAAGGAGGGGTGATTGTGAGACCCCAAATTTTATGAAATAAAAGTATTCAATTTTTCTATGTTGGTAAATGGTTAAATTGATAAAAGTTTAAAGTTAATGGGAGTGGTGAAAGATTGATAATACTTGCATGACTAAGTTAAAAATGGAGGTATAGTTGAAGGTACTATATTGTAATTAGTTTTTTCACATGATTATACTATTTATTCACATGATTGAACTATTGATTCACATTATTTACTATTAGGGGAGGTGGTGCAAGTTTGATAATACTTGTAGGACTAAATTAAAAATAAAGAAAAAGAGGAAGGTATTATACTGTAATTTTTCAAGCCCCAAAACGTACAATTATCGAAACTATATTTTCCTATAAATAGAAGCTCATTCTTCCTTAATTTCTCACCAATTCACAAAAGCTTTAGAGCGATTATTATAGAGATTTAGAAGAAGAGATGTCTGCTACACTCACTATTCCAGTATCCACTTTTTCTAAGGTAGGGAGTATTATTTCTTTCTTATCCATGAAGAGAACTTCTGTTATTCCATTCTTTATTATTCATTGGAATATCACCGTCATGCATGGGTTTCTGTGGGACTGATTCATCTTTATTGTTTTGTTGGAATATCACATGCATGCATTTTATGCGGACTTTGATTCTCGTCTTTAATATTACTTTGGAATATCACATCATGCATTATACCCCTGACTGGTTACATCTTTATTATTACATTGGAATATCCGTCTGCATGCGTTTTTTACGGGACTGATTCCGTCTTTATTATTCTGCTTGGAATATCCCGTCATGCGCGTTTTACGTTGGACCCGATTCCGTTATTTATTATTCATTGGAATAACTTTTACTTTTGTCTTGCCTATCGCATGCCTGGTGATTTCTTTTGTTATTCTATTCTTTATTATACTCAGTTGGTTAAAGTTTTAACTTCTATATTACATGAAATTAGTGGAATATCCTAGATATTTGTGCTTCATCCAGTATCTTTTTATGAAAATATTCTTCTGAGCATTCTTGAATTTTACTCCACAAAGAAGTATCATGTTGACAATTTGGACGTTATTGGTTCCTGGATAAAATAATTCTTGAACTTGTTTTATTGAATTCTTATATCATTGTCATCATCATCCTCATGTTTATATTTTGTTGAAAGTCATCTGTGGCACATGGTGCATAGATGGACTTGGTATGATTATGACCGAGAGATTATTCGATTGTAATCATGGCCAGTAATGTTACAAATGATGTGGTAAAAGTCCTCATTGGCTCGTAGTGCATTGATGGACAGTTGTTGGCATGATCATGACCATTAATGAATACACAAATATTCTTGGCCCGTAGTGCATGGATAATTGTGGTCGTGATACTAAAGAATATCCTTGGCCGTAGTGCAGGGGTGATTTGGTGATATGGATTATTTATTAAGCTGAGTCTCAGTGATAAAATTGATGATAAACTTTTTAAATCATAGAAGATAGTAGATTTTATATTTTACTTGACTCTTCTAATGGATTGTTTATTCCGCTGCAGTTTTTGATCTAAAACTTGTTGTCTATTGTATTCTATCAGTTGTTATACTGTTGAAGGCTAATGATAATTTTTTTTTCTGCATTATCTTAGTCATAATATATCTTACTGGGCTAGTTGAGCTCACCCTTTTTGCTTTCATTGTTCTCTTCAGGAAATGAGAACGTAGCTGGGACTAGTCGGGGAACAGAGTGATGGTCCTAGATGGTGCATTAGTAGTCCTCACTATTCTGTGAAATAGTGTGATAATAAATGTAATAAGGACCCCATTGAGTGTGGATATTGTCTATATGACAATATTTGTATTAAAACTCACAGCCTATGTTTTGTCGTAGTTTACACGACTGTTGTATAATTAGTTTGTATTTGTATTCGGTACCATGTATTTGGCGACTCAAGATGGGTTATGTATACCTGTTTTGGGGGCATCACACTGACAATGTACTTTTTGTACACGAAATTTTAAGAAAAACATTATGTGATGATAGTAGGATTGTAAAATATTGATTTTAGTATTTCTATACTATGAATAATTATGTTATTAAAGATTAACTTGTGTTATAACTTGATTATGTGAGTAAATAATCAAACATACATGATGAATGTAGTTAATTCAGTTTGTAAAGTGGTAGTGACTAACTATGTCATGATGACGTATATATATATATATATATATATATATATATATATATATATATGTGTGTGTGTGTGTGTGTGTGTGTATATATATATATATGTATATAGGGTATTGTGATTCGAATTGATTCGGTTTAGCCTACGAGCAAGGCAAGTTTTCTAATCCTTTATCTTATTGAACTAATTATTGTTTTCAATTCGATTACCTTATAATGATTCAAGCTGTCTAAACTTTGGTTTGATGTTGAACAAGTTATTCTTGTATTTCACTTGTTGTTTAGCATGCATAACTAAATTGCTATGCATGTTTAGTATTCAATTCTAATTAACCTTGGCTTAGTATTGTTTAAGCAAGGTATGCTATAATTATTCAAATTGTATGCTATTAGATTATTCCTAAAACATGATTTTAGTTACTATGATTGATTCAATCATGATTATTCTATAGTATAATGTTATTGATTTTATTCAACTAGTCCCTTAGTTGATGTTCGTTGAATTCTAAATCACCTTGAAAGCTTATCCAAACCAAACTTCCTTTGGTGCGGACTTGTACTCTAAATACTGAGATGAACAACCCTATTGTTATGATTAGGGGTTAACTTAAGCATAGCGTTAAAATTTTTGTGCACAATACATTGTACGAAGGGTTGATCCCCCTAAGTACGGGGTCCTTATAGTCTTACGACTGTTAAAGTTGGAGTTGAAAGATGTGACAACCCCAAAATAGTAACTCGTGAATAGTAACTCGTGAATAGTAACTCATGAATAGTAACCCCGACATGAAAAAGTTCTAAATTTGATAAAAAGTTCAAACCAATATTTCGGCATAATGATATTGAAGAAATAATATCATTTATGAAGAAAATAATCTCCCTTACCTCAGAAAGAATAGTACTTCTGACTGAAATACTGGATATAGTGCTAAAAGAACTTGCACCGTATAGAAACACTCAAAGTATAAAAATACTCATAAAATACGCTCGATATTATAGAGAGAGAAAGAGAGAGAAATCTGTAGTTTCTGGTGTGATTTTCAAATCTAACCTAAGCACCCTATTTATAGGAAAATGCTTAGAACACCAAAGCAGAAAATTTAATAAATTAATAATATTATTTTTCCACATCTTCCTACGCACACCACCAGCTGAAATCAACCACTAACACATGTCCCATAAGTGACAAAAATGTTTTTCATGCAAAAGTTACTTAAAACTCCAAAAAAAATGATAATCAATTAATCTGGAACTTCAATAATTCATAATAAATAGCTCTTTTATCAGAAAATTCAAATCGCGCGACTTGGTATAGGAAATTCAATTCTCTACAACTTTGCAGAAGAAAGTTTTTTCAAATTCCAAATAGAAATTGACCAAAAATCCATAAACCAGGCGATTTTACAGGCTATAATCAAATTTCAGTCAAGAAATGGGCCCACAGACATGTTTAACATGTTTTAAATAACTTTTGCAACAAAAATACTCTTCTTCCTCATATACTCATATATCCCACATTCATTGTAAAAATATCATCATTATTATATTATAATAATATAATAAAATATTATTTTATCGTAAAAGATAAAATATCGATTTTCAACAATTGTCACTTTAAAATTTTCTTCATCTATATCCACATAAAATTAATATTTTCCTCATCATATAAATCAATAATTAATTATTCACAAATAATATTACAGAATCACAAGATCTTGTGACGGTAGTTCCCGAAGAGAGGGGCTTTCCAATAAGAATTTTTCCTTCTTGGTAGCCTTGATTAGGTGACCAAACCTCTCCTTAGATGTAACTTTCTAGACATTGCCAATAATGTTTTCTAATAATATTATTCAGGATAATATGAATTATTGCTTCGATAATGGAAAATCTTGTGTAGTAAAATTATTGAAACAACGATAATATAAAATATCAACGCAATAATTATTGAATCAATAAAATCTTGAACAATAATTCACGTAACAATTATTGAGTAGTGCCTTCTTACGTAAGAATCAATAATTGGTGCAATGTGTGTCTTCTTGTGCAACAACGCGTATTCTCGTATTTTAACCACCGTATTCTAACAAAGTTAATTCAGTAACAACTATGTCGTTATTTATAAAATTCCCTTTTATCGCTTTTCTTCATCCGACAATTATTACATTATGGGGCCCACAAAAAGTCGCGTCAAAAATCTAATATTCCCAGAAGCGAAAAGTATATTCCACGACCAAACGAATATTCCCCGATAGAAATTAGTATTTATAACAACTTGCGTATTTTGAAAAAAATTCATATATCACCCTTAACTTTAACTTTTTATCAATTTAACCATTTACGGAATTGTAATTATAAGAAAAATTGAATACTTTTATTTCATAAAATTCGGGGTCTTACAAAAGATTACTTGCAACTGTGGACGTAGTTCATGGTCTTACGACCCTCAGTGATGTATATTTTCCATATTTTGGGATTTCAGTTTCTGATTATTATTGATAGAGTACTATTCACTTTGATGAGCCTATTTTGACGCTTATTATTGTTATACTCTGTTGATTCCATATTATATCCAATGAGCAATTGTTTTGCTCACTCTTGCATATTATAAACTCATTCATAAATTTAAAGAAGAGAAGGTAGGTGAACCTTCGACTAGCAAAGGAAAGGGAAAAATGTACAAGTGATGAAGACTTGTAATTTTTACTTTGTTTAAGATGTTAGACTTTTATTATGTTGATCTTTTACTTTATTTTAAAGAAGCTATGTAATATTTTCCGCATTTGAATGATGATTAAAGGTTAGAAATGAATGTTTTGATTAAGTGAACACCAAATCTTGAGGAAATGAAGTACCATGATTTGGGGGTGTCACAAGTTGGTATCAACGCTTTAGGTTATGAACCTTAGGTGGGGGAAAAGCCTTAGGAAGTAACCTTTGAAAAGATAGCGGAGATAACTCTTATCAAGTTTTAGGAAAGAAGTAATAAAACACTTATGTGCTTATGTGATTTTAATTTATGTACTCATGAGTGTCGAATAGTAATGATTAATAATTAAAACTTTAAAACTTTGTTGTCAAGATGACTTATGTCGGAGAATCCAGTCAGGCTAGAGAGGAGGGACCTCAAATGCCTATAAAGGAGGAGCCTCGCGACATTCTGGTAGTTTGGGAACAACTACTGCCACAGGAGTCAGCCCCGTTGGTCACAATAGTTGAAGATGAGGATGATGATGTGGAGACAGACGAGGAGGATCTCGTTGAGTTACCACATGAGAATGAGGATGACGTGGATGAGGAGGAAAGGATTCCACTTAACTCGATAGCAGGCCGTATATACGATGAGGTGCATGACCGTAATGTGGAACTTCAGGATACAGTTGAGGAGTTGCAGGAGATAGTAGTTGAATAACAGACTGCAATGACACAAAAAGACGGCGAGATCCAGGATCATGAAGAACGACTGACAAATGTCGTGGAGAAACTAGTACAAACTAAAGGAGAGAAGGAACAACTGATCAAAGTGGTCGCTGAACTGAAGAACAAGTTGAGAGAAGAAGTTGCTAAGAGGGCAAGAGCTGAAGATGCTTACGAGGAAGCTTTTGAACGAACCAGATTAGCAGGAAGAGACACGCAAGAAAAGAGGATGAAGATGGAAGAGGTGGATAAAGTATTTAACACCGCAATTAATCGAGCTCAAGATCGGGTCATGGGATATCCAATTCAGTTTGAGACGCTGCCATCATTCGTGTTAGATCGCAGAACAATGTTTCGAGTCATGGAGGAAGAACGTGATAGGGCTAAGAAGTATCTTAATAGAACATCGTAGCTATTGTACGATGAGTGAAATATTAAATAAATTATAAATCCCAAGTGTTATGCAACCTATTGGATATGACTATGATGTTGTCCTGAAACTTTTGTAGTTCAGGAAAGTAATGTAGATAGCAGTGATGCTATTGTTTTATGTTTTCCAAAAAGGTTTTGAATAAATAAAAGTTGTTACTTTATTCATAGTGTTATGTGTTATGTGGTTATTTCTTTTATGGAGGCAAGTTAATTAGAAAATACTTAAAGAAGCTGAGTAATAGTCTAATAGATGTTTTGTTTTAACAGAAAATGCCTCCTAGACGTGAACCACCTCGACAGAGAAACAATGAGAGAACTACCAATAACGATAATGTTGACGGTAACCCCATTCAACAACTAGTGACACTACTGACAGGAGCGTTGCAGAATCAACCACAAAACCATAGTACAACGTTTAAGGATTTCAAGGCGGTTGGACCACCTGAATTCTGTGGGTCTATGAATCCAGTCGAACCACAAACTTGGATTATGGAGATAGAAAAAGTATTCGATGTCACTAGGGTAGGGGATGATCAGAAGACTGCTTTCCAAACATTCATGTTGAAAGCAGAAGCTAGTTATTGGTGGCAGGCCAATAAAACTCGTGAAGGGCCAAGAGTGATGACCTAGGATAGGTTCAAGGAGTTGTTCTTCGAGTCTTATTTCCCAGAAAGTTCGAAGAGTCAGCTAGAAGTGCAGTTTCTGGAATTAAAGCAGGGAACGATGACGGTATCTGAGTATGCCGTGAAATTCAACGAATTGGCGAGGTTTGCGCTATATCAGGTCAGAACAGACGAGCGTAAAGTGAAGAGATTTGAACAGGGACTGAAGCCCTGGCTGTATAGTAGGGTATCCCTGTTCGAGTTGAAGACATTTGTAGCGGTGATGGAGAAAGCAATACTCGCTGAAGGTGGAGGCGAGGTAGTGACAAAGTTTAATCAGGAACAAAAGAAGAAGAAGAATGAGAATGAGATTAAGAATGGAGGTGGTAGCGGTGGAAACAACAACAACAACAACAACAGCTTGAAGAGGAAGTGGAATGCGAACATGGGTGCCGGAAACCAGCAGGGTAACCAGCAAAACAAAAAGTTTGAAGCATGTACGACATGCGGGAAATTTCACAAAGGTGAATGCTTAATGGGGAAACGAGTTTGCTTCAATTATGGCCAGGAGGGTCACATCGCTCCAAATTGCACTCAACAGAAGAAGAATGTGTGCTTCACGTGCGGATCCAAGGATCACTTTGCTCGTGAATGCCCTAAGCAGAAGGACGGAGTGACAACCAGAAGCAATGAAGGTACATGGACCATTGCAGGACCTGCAGCATCAAACAAACCCACAGCCAGAACCTTCAACATGATTGTGAAAGATGTTGTGCAATCAAAAGATGTAGTGTCAGGTATTATCCCAATCAATGATATTAATGCATATGTATTATAAGATTCAGGTGCTACTTGCTCGTTTATATCTGATGAATTTGCTAAGAGGTTAGAATTGCCTAGAGAAGAACTGAATTTTCCTTTGAACATAGAAATTGCGAATAAGGAAGTAATCCCTGTTAGATTCGTATACAAGAACTGTAGGGTGAACATTAAGGAGAATATCTTGTTGGTAGATTTGATTCCGATTAGACTTGGGGAATTTGATGTAATTTTGGGAATGGATTGGCTGTTCAAATACGGAGCGATAATTGACTGCCAAAAGAAGTGTGAAAACCTTATGACCCCGTCAAAGGTAGTATTTCATGGTAACAAGTCGCCTAGACAAATGAAATGTCTGACGACTATGCAGGCCAAGTAATTGTTGAGTCAACGTTGTATGGGCTATTTAGCTTACATAGTCGATACTCAGAAGAAGGGTGTGAAACTAGAAGAAATACTTGCAACTGTAGACGTAGTTCATGGTCTTACGACCCTCAGTGATGTATATTTTCCATATTTTGGGATTTCGGTTTCTGATTATTATTGATAGAGTACTATTCACTTTGATGAGCCTATTTCGACAGTTATTATTGTTATACTCCTGTTGATTCCATATTATATCCAGTGAGCAATTGTTTTGCTCACTCTTGCATATTTATAAACTCATTGCAGCTAAAGAAGAGAAGGTAGGTGAACCTTCGACTAGCAAAGGAAAGGGAAAAATGTACAAGTGATGAAGACTTGTAATTTTTACTTTGTTTAAGATGTTAGACTTTTATTATGTTGATCTTAGACTTTATTTTAAAGAAGATATGTAATATTTTCCGCATTTGAATGATGATTAAAGGTTTGATAACCTGGGAGATTTTTATTTATGTTTAATCCTGTATAGGCAGGTTTTTAATATTCACTTTTATTATAATTGGGTAGTTTAGAAATGAATGTTTTGATTAAGTGAACACCAAATTCTGTGGGAATAAAGTACCTTGATTTGGGGGTGTCATAGGTTGGTATCAAAGCTTTAGGTTATGAACCTTAGGTGGGGGGAAAAGCCTTAGGAAGTAACCTTTGAAAAGATAGTGGAGATAACTCTTATCGAGTTTTAAGAAAGAAGTAATAAAACACTTATGTGCTTATGTGATTATAATTTATGTACTCGTGAGTGTCGAGTAGTAATGATTAATAATTAAAACTTTAAAACTTTGTTGTCAGGATGACTACTGTCGAAGAATCCAGCCAGGCTAGGGAGGAGGGACCTCAAATTCCTTTAGAGGAGGAGCCTCGCGACATTCAAGTAGTTTGGGAACAACTACTGCCACGGGAGTCAGCCCCGTTTGTCACAGTAGTTGAAGATGAGGATGATGATATGGAGATAGACGAGGAGGATCCCGTTGAGTTACCACAGGAGAATGAGGATGACGTGGATGAGGAGGAAAGGATTCCACTTAACTCGATAGCAGGTCGTATATACGATGAGGTGCATGACCGTAATGTGGAACTTCAGGATATAGTTGAGGAGTTACAAGAGATAGTAGCTGAATAACAGACTGCAATGACACAAAAAGATGGCGAGATCCAGGATCGTGAAGAACGACTGACAAATGTCGAGGAAAAACTAGTACAGACTGAAGGAGAGAAGGAACAACTGATCTAAGTGGTCGCTGAACTGAACAACAAGCTGAGAGAAGAAGCTGCTAAGAGGGCGAGAGCTGAAGATGCTTACGAGGAAGCTTTTGAACGAACCAGATTAGCAGGAAGAGACACGCAAGCAAAGAGGATGAAGATGGAAGAGGTGGGTAAAGTATTTAACACCGTAATTAATCGAGCTCAAGATCGGATCATGGGATATCCAATTCAGTTCGAGACGCTACCATCATTCGTGTTAGATCGCATAACAATGTTTCGAGTCACAGAGGAAGAACGTGATAGGGCTGAGAAGTATCTTAATAGAACATCGTAGCTATTGTACGATGAGTGAAATATTAAATAAATTATAAATCCCAAGTGTTATGCAACCTATGGGATATAACTATGATGTTGTCCTGAACCTTTTGTAGTTTAGGAAAGTAATGTAGATAGCAGTGATGCTATTGTTTTATGTTTTCCAAAAAGGTTTAGAATAAATAAAAGTTGTTACTTTATTCATAGTGTTATGTGTTATGTGGTTATTTCTTTTATGGAGGCAAGTTAATTAGAAAATACTTAAAGAAGCTGAGTAATAGTCGAATAGATGTTTTGTTTTAACAGAAAATGCCTCCCAGACATGAACCACCCCGACAGAGAAACAATGAGAGAACTACCAATAACGACAATGTTGACGGTAATCCCGTTAAACAACTAGTGACACTACTGACAGGAGCATTGCAGAATCAACCACAAAACCATGGTACAACGTTTAAGGATTTCAAGGCGGTTGAACCACCTGAATTCCGTGGGTCTATGAATCCAGTCGAAGCACAAATCTAGATTATGGAGATATAAAAAGTATTCGATGTTGCTAGGGTAGGGGATGATCAGAAGACTGCTTTCCCAACATTCATGTTGATAGCAGAAGCTAGTTATTGGTGGCAGGCCAATAAAACTCGTGAAGGGCCAAAGGAGCGTGCTTGATGAGGAAGCGAGTATGCTTCAATTGTGGCCAGGAGGGTCACATCGCCCCTAATTGCACTCAATCGAAGAAGAATGTGTGCTTCACGTGCGGATCCAAGGATCACTTTGCTCGTGAATGCCCTAAGAAGAAGGAGGGAGTGACAACCAGAAATAATGGAGGTAACAATGGAGGTACATGGGCCATTGCAGGACCTGCATCATTAAACAAACCCACAACCAGAACCTTCAACATGACTGTGCAGGATACTGTGCAATCAAAAGATGTAGTGTCAGGTATTATCCCAATCAATGATATTAATGCATATGTATTATTTGATTCGGTTGCTACTTGCTCGTTTATATCCGATGAATTTGCTAAGAGGTTAGAATTGCCTAGAGAAGAACTGAATTTTCCTTTGAACATAAAAATTATGAATAAGGAAGTAATCCCTATTAGATCCGTATACAAGAACTGCAGGGTGAACATTAAGGAGAATATCTTGTTAGCAGATTTGATTCTGATTAGACTCGGGGAATTTGATGTAATTTTGGGAATGGATTGACTGTTCAAATACGGAGCGGTAATTGACTGCCAAAAGAAGTGTGTAAACCTTATAACTCCGTCAAAGGTAGTATTTCATGGTAGCAAGTCGACTAGATAAATGAAATGTCTGACGACTATGCAGGCCAAGAAATTGTTGAGTCAAGGTTGTGTGGGCTATTTAGCTTACATAGTCGATACTCAAAAGAAGGGTGTGAAACTAGAAGAAATACCAGTAGTGAGGGAATTCGAAGACGTGTTTCTAGAGGATTTGTCAGGACTTTCGCCTGACAGAGAAATAGAGTTCGTGATCGACTTGGCACCGGGAACAACACCAATATCAAAGGCCCCGTACAGAATGGCTCCAGTAGAAATGAAGGAACTGATGGTACAGTTGCAAGAGCTGCTGGACAAGAAATATATTCAACCAAGCGTATCGCCGTGGGGAGCGCCAGTTTTGTTCGTGAAGAAGAAGGACGGGTCAATGCGTCTTTGCATTGATTATAGGGAATTAAACAAGGTCACTATGAAGAATAGGTATCTGTTACCTAGAATAGATGACTTGTTCGATCAGTTGAAGGGTGCTAAATATTTTTCGAAAATAGATATGAGAAGTGGGTATCACCAATTGAAGGTAAGAAAAGGAGGATATACCTAGAACGACATTCAGAACTCGGTACGGACATTACAAGTTTTTGGTGATGTCTTTTGGTTTAACAAATGCCCCTGTTGCGTTCATGGATTTGATGAACATGGTGTTTAAACCATTCTTAGACAAGTTTGTAGTGGTATTTATTGATGACATTGTGGTGTATTCCAAAACTCAAGAAGAACACATGGAACATTTACATTTGACATTGGAAACACTAAGGAAGGAAAAGTTGTACGCAAAATTCTCTAAGTGCGAATTTTGGCTCAATCGTGTACAATATTTTGGTCATGTTATTGACAAGGATGGGATTTCAGTGGATCCATCAAAAGTGGAAGCTGTAATCAATTGGGAACAACCAAGAACAAATCGCCGAAAGTGAGGAGTTTCTTGGGATTTGCCATTATTATAGAAGATTTATTCAAGATTTTTCTAAGATAGCCACTCCGCTAACAAATTTGACAAGGAAAGCTGTAAAATTTGTTTGGATAGAGAAGTGTAAAGAGAGTTTTCAAGATTTGAAGAAGAAGCTAAGTGTGGCACCTGTGTTGACATTACCAGATAATACAGGAAATTTTGTGGTGTATAGCGATGCCTCACACAAAGGGTTGGGTTGTGTTCTTATGCAGAATGACAAAGTTATTGTGTATGCATCAAGACAACTGAAGGATTATGAGAAAGGGTATCCGACTCATGATTTGGAATTGGCTGCAGTTGTATTTGCTCTGAAGATATGGAGGCACTATCTTTATGGAGAGAAATGTGAGATCTATAAATACCACAAAAGTTTGAAGTATATTTTCACTTAGAAGGATTTGAGCATGCGTCAAAGAAGATGGATGGAATTGATAAAGGATTACGATTGTGAGATCTTTTATCATCCGGGGAAAGCGAATGTGGTTGCAGATGCTTTAAGCAGGAAAGGTCGGGAAAAGTTGATGCTGATAACAACTCAGGAAGAGCTCATTTCAGCAATGACAAAACTGGAGTTGGAAATCAAATTTCCAAAAGAATCTGACGAAAAATTGTTCCAAAGAGAAGCTGGTCCAACTTTAGTGGACAAAGTGAAGGGGGCTCAACTACAAGATGAAGAGTGTGGAAAAATAAAAGAGAATCTTATCGAGGATAGTGATGTAAAATACAAGATTGATACCGAAGGCCTACTACGGTTCGAGGGAAGAATTTGGGTTCCAACAGTGCCAGAACTAAAGGACAAAATCCTGACTGAAGCACACAAAACAAAATATTTAATTCATCTAGGAAGCACGAAAATGTATCAAGATTTGCGTCGACATTTTTTGTGGCCGAATATGAAAAGGGACGTTGCAGAATGCGTAGCGAAATGCTTGACATGTTAAAGAGTAAAAGCTGAACATCAAAGACCCAACGGATTACTTCAACCGTTGGAAATACCGGAATGGAAATGGGAACACATCACAATGGATTTTGTGGTGGGTCTTCCAACTACTCAGAGAGGGTGCGATGCGATTTGGGTGATAGTGGACAGACTGAAAAAATTAGCACACTTTTTACCAATAAAGATTAGATTCAATCTTGATTAGTTGGCAAGATTGTACATTAAAGAGATCGTTTCAAGGCACGGAGTGCCAGTATCAATTGTGTCCGATAGTGATCCGCGATTCACATCAAATTTCTGGAAGAGACTATAAGAATGCATGGGGACACAGTTGCGAATGAGTACGGCTTATCATCCACAAACAGATGGCCAAAGCGAACGAACAATTCAGATATTGGAAGATATGCTGAGAGCATGTGTCATGGACTTTAAAGGAAGCTGGGAAGAATATTTACTGTTGGTGGAATTTGCTTACAACAATAGTTAGCACGAAAGCATCGGAATGCCGCCTTACGAAGCATTATACGGCAGAAAGTGCAGAACTCCACTGTGCTGGGATGAAGTCGGTGAATGTCAACTGCTAGGACCGGAACTTGTGCAACAAACTACTGACATTGTCAAACTCATCAGGACAAGATTGGTAGTAGCTCAAGACCGACAGAAGAAGTATGCTGATCAACACAGGCAAGATCATGCATTTGATGTAGGAAGTTATGTATTCCTAAAAGTTTCTCCTTGGAAGGGGAAAATTCGTTTCGGTAAAAAGGGAAAGCTAAACCCGAGATTTATTGGACCCTTTGAAGTGCTGTGAAGAGTGGGTGAAGTGGCTTACGAAGTAGCTCTACCTCCAGAATTGGAAAACATTCATAATGTTTTTCATATTTCGGTGTTACGACCATATAAACCCGACTACAAACACGTGATCGAGTATGAACCGTTGCAGTTCGACAAAGATTTAACTTATGAAGAGGTTCCTATCCAGATAGTCGACAGGAAAGAACAAGTGCTCAGGAATAAAGTGATACCTTCTGTGAAGGTGATATGGAGGAACCACAATGTTAAAGAAGCTACGTGAGAACTCGAAGAGAAAATGTTAAAAGAGTACCCTGAGTTATTTGTTTAATCTGTGTCTTCGATTCTGGGGACAAAATCTTTGTAAGTAGGGAAGAATGTAACGAATGATTTATTTGATGAGTTGTGACACTGAGGACAGAATCCTTGTAAGGAGGGAATGATGTAACATTCTAGAATTTTAAAGTGTAATATTAAATATTTATTGATTTATATAAGTATTTAATGGATATATTTATTGTTGAATAAATAATTGTTCAATTTGAGTTGATGTGGTTTAGTTAATTATTTGTTGAATAAATAATTAAATGTTAAATATTAAATATTTATTTGCAATATTAAATATTTATTGAATTATATAAGTATTTAATGGCAATTTGAGTTGATGTGGTTTAGTTAATTATTTGTTGAATAAATAATTAAGGAGCTAAGAAAATTAATTTCTATAAGATTATATACTAATTTAATTTAATAAGTAAGCTAGAGAGCTTAGAATGATTAAATGAATTATAGTATTTTAATTGGAATTTGTGATTAAAATAAAGTGTTAGTTGGTTGAATAAAATTATAATTTATGTGATATTGAATTATGTGTTAAAGTAATTTAATAGATTAGTATTTGAATTGATTAAATTGACTATTTAATTAAATAGAAGTGTGACAAATAACCTTGTTATAAAGGAGTTATTAAAATAAATTAAAAGAGTTTAATTCAGTTTTGCCAAACAAGGCCTAATGCCTATTAAGTCTTTTATCTAATTGTGTTTTACCAAACAAGGCATAAGGATTAATGGGTTATTTTTAGTTAGTTAACCAAACAAGGCATAAGGATTAATGAGTATGGGTTAATTTAAAGTAGAAATTGAGATTTAATTAGTTGTTTAGTTGATAAATTGACCATCTAATTTGATAGAGTATGTATAATTATTGATAAAGTTACTTTGAATTAATTGTTTTGGTTGAAAAACAAAATTTACAGTGTTGATTTTCATTGAAATAACAAAAAGTGAGTTTTTATCAAAAACAGTGAAATTGGATGTTTTAACTTCGTTGTTTATGTTTTTGTATCGGTAGAAACATGTTAGGAGTTGTTGAATTATGTTTACATGAAGTTTTTGTATGAATTGCATGTGAATTAGTCTGTTAGAAACGAGCTTGTAGGCCAAAATTGGTTTTTTCTTGTCTTTATTGCGAAGTTTGTTAGTGAAGCTAGCTTATATGGCGCTATGCCCAACAATACGTTAGTCTTACCATGAATATATCTCCACGCCGCAGTGCGACCCACAGTATAAACTATGGCCATGCATGGCACGAGTTAGCGAGAATGATCTACGAAGGTACTTTTTTTTGTACACGAAATTTTAAGAAAAGTTATGTGATGATAGTAGGACTGTAAAATGTTGATTTTAGTATTTCTATACTACGAATAATTATGTTAACTTGTGTTATAACTTGATTATGTGATTAAATAATCAAACATACATGATGAATGTAGTTAGTTAAGTTGTAAAGTGGTAGTGACTAACTATGTCATGATGATATATGTATATATGATATTATTATTCGAATTATTCGATTTAATCTACGAACAAGGTAAGTTTTCTAATCTATTATCTTGTTAATTTAATTACTGTTTTCAATTCGATTACAATATAATGATGTAAGTTATTCTGGAGCAAGTTATTCTTGTATTTAACTTGTTGTTTAGCATGCACAACTATATATACTAATGTCAAACATTTCTATCGTTCAAATTGCTATGCATGCTTAGTATTCAATTCTAATTAACCTTGGCTTAGTATTGTTCAAGCAAGGTATGCTATAGTTATTCAAATTGTATGCTATTAGATTATTCCTAAAGCATGACTTTAGTTTACTATAATTGATTCAATCACGATTATTCTATAGTATAGCGTTATTGGTTTTATTCAACTACTCCTTAGTTGATGTTCGTTGAATTCCAAATTACCTTGAAAGCTTATCCAAACCAAACTTCCTTTGGTGCGGACTTGTACTCTAAATTCTGAGATTAACAACCCTATTGTTATGATTAGGGGTTAACTTACGCATAGCGTTAAAATGTTTGTGCACAATATATTGTACGAAGGGCTGATCCCCCTAAGTATGAGGTCCTTATAGTCTTATGACTATTAAAGTTGGAGTTGAAAGATTACTTGCAATTGTAGACGTAGTTCATGGTCTGACGACCCTCAGTGATGTATATTTTCCATATTTTGGGATTTTAGTTTCTGATTATTATTGATAGAGTACTATTCATTTTTGATGAGCCTATTTCGATAGTTATGATTGTTATACTCCTGTTGATTCCATATTATATCCAATTATTTTGCTCACTCTTGCATATTTATAAATGCATTGCAGCTAAAGAAGAGAAGGTAGGTGAACCTTCGACTAGCAAAGGAAAGGGAAAAATGTACAAGTGATGAAGACTTGTAATTTTTACTTTGATTAAGATGTTAGACTTTTATTATGTTGATCTTAGACTTTATTTTAAAGAAGTTATGTAATATTTTCCGCATTTGAATGATGATTTAAGGTTAGATAACTTGAGAGATTTTTATTTAAGTTTAATCCTGTATTGGTAGGTTTTTATTATTCTATTTTATTATAATTGGGTAGTTAGAAATGAATGTTTTGATTAAGTGAACACCAAATCCTGTGGGAATAAAGTACCTGGATTTGGGGGTGTCACATGGATTGTCTTTTAGGGTTCCCACTTAAAAGACGAATTTGTCCTCCTGCAATTTCGTTGATGATGTAGTACGAGAAAATTTCGAGTGTCTCTGAGATGCCCTCTTTATCATACTCATGCATGGCGATGCATGGGTAGGATAAAGAATCCTAGACACTTGAAACGCAACAAGACAAACATGGTACTGTATGTAGCAACATGATGCAAATGTATGATGCATGTGTATGGGGTTGTAGCCCAACATGCTGGGGATGATTGTTGGCTCTCTATTGCTTCAACTGGGGATTGGCAATGATGACCAGCTTTGATGTGTAATCCAAATTTGTTAGGATGTTGATGTTGGAGTTATCACCAAATTCCTGTGTCTTTGATAATGACTTGATCTTGCAGATGTACCTCTTATGTGTAAGAGATCTGTGGGGATAAAGCTTGGTCTGTTTGAGGATGTGTATAACATATTCCATCATCGATCCTCTTTGATAATGTTGACCTTTCCTGGTTGGTATCGCCAGAACATGTCAAGATTCTGTTGGATTTACTAACAACAACAAATGTTGTCAGGGATGCCTGACCTTTGTTGACGTGTACTTCACTGACATGTGAATCAACGGCTAAAAAATCCTGTGGGATATACTGTCAAGGCTGCTTGACCCTCGCTGACGTGTGAATCAACGACTGATATTCTGTGGGTAGATTGTCAAGGTTGCTTGACCCTTGCTGACGTGTGAATCAATGGAGCATTGCGTTGTGACCCACGCCGGGGAATGTGAGTAATCGAGCATGAAATCCTCGAATAGCTCTAGAGCTCTGATAGATTTAATCGCTATCGGCTGAGATAACGTCAAGACTACTTGACCTTCGTTGATATGTGTGTCAATGGCTGAAATGCACATTTTGATCCCCTGCCGGGGCTTCATGTTGTAACCCCCGTCGGGGATCTACGGTGTAACCCCCGTCGGGGACTC
Organism: Panax quinquefolius; assembly: GCA_020205615.1. NCBI lineage: Eukaryota > Viridiplantae > Streptophyta > Magnoliopsida > Apiales > Araliaceae > Panax > Panax quinquefolius. The sequence continues at coordinate 86,099,980 of CM035171.1, read as the reverse complement.
ACGTTGTAACCCCCGCTGGTGACTTACGTTGTAACCCCTGTCGAGGACTCATGTTGTATCCCCCGTCGGGGACTTACATTGTAACCCCCGTCTGGGACTCATTTAGGGTAACGACCCGGAGCTGGCGGCATCATTAGCAGAGTATTCCTTATGTTCGGGTGACTACCAATGAGCGATGTACAGACTCAAAGTTTTAATCTGAGAAGACCAGGATTGTATGTTGTTTTGCTCAATCACGTGGCGTTTTTATTCCCTATTTGACCTTTCTAGTCCGCAAGAACTCCTTTGCAACTCGAACTGGATCAAGCCAGAGGGGTGGGGCCCACATAGGGGTGTCGCAGGTACACCTGCTACAGCCGTAGATGAGCCTGCGACCAACCGTGGATGATAAAATTCAGTAGGTTGGTCTAACAAGTCATTTTTAACTTGTCGCGTGAAGAGAAATCCGTGAGCCTCCTTGGATCTGCTTTGAGTTTCGGGCTATTTTTCACGCAAATTACATCCACCGTACAAGTGTTCTAGACTATCCACAGTAGCGTATGCATGTATTTTTTCCAGTTTTTATCCATTGGATTTTGAGTTATAGTATGAAATGCATCTAAACACATAGTAGTGATTATGTATGCACAAATGACTTGCTAAAAAATATTCAACATAGTAAATGTTAGTATTAAACCATGCTGAACATATTGATGTAAAAAAATTTGACTTTTGAGACAGTCAAATTGGCACCTTTTCTGCTATTTTTTGTCATGTTTGAGGTCCAATGAGCAAAGCTAAAAAGGCAAAGTACTCCTGATGTTGAGGTTAACCTTATGCATGGATGATTTTGATTTTTAATGCATATATTATGTATATGACTTTGGGGCAGGTGTGCTACTGAATGGCCACCTAGACATGCCTATGTGCATGTGGATAGTCCTATTTTCAAAGGGGACTATGGCAAATAAATTTCAAATGTAGGCATTGGGTAGTCATGCATTTTAACTCTATTGTATGTTAAAGTAAATGCATGCATGCATATAGTCATAAAATGCATTCTAGAAAGTTTTAGGTAAGGAAATACCACACCCTTTCTAAGGTGATTTAGAGACTTGTTGTCCAGATATCATGGATCTGGATCACCCGAGTAGTTCCCGTAGGACCACTTCTGGTATACGGAGGAGGGCTTCTGAAGTGTCTTGACCCCGTTCTGTTAGACAGCCTCGTCGATTGGTGGAGGTCGTGATTCGTCTAGTCCGGGCAGACGTGCTAGATGTTGAGGACGTGGATGCGGATATTCCGATTGAGGATCCCGCTCTTGCTGCACCTGTTCCTCGTAGGGAGCTACCTTGTATCCAGGTGGCAAACCCAGAGCTTCTGGGTGATTTAAGAAAACATCCATCGATGTACTTACATGCTAACGAGGTATGGCGTTAGACTTTGATCTTCATTCTTTCCTATTGATGAGGATTAAAGGGTTCTGATGTTGATCTGCATTTCATGCAGGATCCCGGCTTCACACAGCCTCGAGGGAATTGGTTTAGTATACGCTCCATGTATCATACTCTTCATCCTGATTACAGAGATGTAGTGTATGATTGGGGATTCGGGGCATTCTTCTCCATCCTTCCCCGTCGTTGTCCTTGGGGTTACCTTAGGGCATTGTCTGAGTGATGGTTTCATCAGACTCAGTCACTGCATCTACTAAATTGCGAGGTGATGATGACGCCGAAGGATTGGCGATTTATCACAGGTATGGAGTTTGGAGGGGAGCCAGTGCCTTGCATGGCGAATATCACCCCTACTGCCATCAGATCCTTGTTAGGAGTTCTGGCGGAGGCGCTCAAAGGTAGGACTGTCTGTTTATGTCCTTTGAGCATAGATGCTATGAGCGGGCTTTTGAGTGAGTCCATGCCTGATGATGTCAGAATCAGGGATTGCATTCTGCGGTGATTGTTCCTGATGATCATTAGAGGCTGCTTCATAGCAGATAACTCTTCTATGGTTTCCTTCGCTTTGATCAGCGCCACGCGTAACGTGGACCATATTGGAGAGTATGATTGGGGTTCCTACACCTTTGCATATTTCTTCTGGGGCATGCATATGCACTCATAGGGTTTGACCGAGGCTTGGCTAGGCTTCTACCCATTTCTGCTGGTGAGTATTTCTCTTGTCTTTTCCCATTTATAGGTTAAAAGTGTTTACTGATAGCAGATGTTTTGCCATTGTGTTGTCAGTTTTGGGCCTATGAGAGGCTCCCATGCTTGCGTCCTGTGAGTGTGTTAGGTTTAGATACCTATCCACGAGGACGACGATGGTATCATTCCATTTTGTCGGAGGTCCCTGTAGCTGAGGGCTTTACTGATTGCTTCATGCAGCTGGAGTTGTTAACAGCTGATACCATCACATGGATTCCCTATTCAGGGGAACACTTGACCATCGGCTTTGAGGATGGATACCCGTCTGGAGTCGAGTACATGATTTCCACCAGCAGAGTTCCTCTCTTAACAGATGGAGGCTGGGAGCTCTATTTAGGAAAGCGTGCTATTAGGAGCACCACATAGGAGATCTGTATGCAGATCTTGCCTTCTGCCAGGCGTCATTGGCATGTATCGCAATCACCCGTCACTGATATCCCATTGTTGGGGGTAGACGGTTTTGCATTATCAGAGGGTCCATGTACTCAGGAGACATTCCAGCGTTGGTGGTTCCCTCGTACAATTGGAGCCCAGTCCTGTGCCACACATTTTATGGGGGATATGGTTCCAGGATTCGTGATGATGACGGATTAGATAGCTTGTGTCCGAGATTCGACTCATATGACATAGATTGATAGTTTGACCCGACAGTTGGACCAGACACATATATTTATCCGGCATTTGGGCAGAGATCCGGCAGAGGCGGCTTCATTTGATCCTTTCACCTCAGGCGCTGGCCCCTCATATGACCCATTCGGTTTTGCCGGTGCAGATCCTCGTCTATATAGGCCTGACATCCCTGTTGATAGAGATCTAGTGACTCAGGAGGAGTTACATCAGGTGGACAAGATTGATGATGTGGACATCGACACCATGGTCTTCTTCTGATGAGTATTCTTGTTATATCTTTTGATAGGCCTCTGTTAGATATTGGGTGGCTATGCCCCATTCTCGCTATATCTTTTGATAGGCCTCTGTTAGTAGTAGGGCGTCTGAGCCCCATTTCCTTGTATTTGTAGCTGTACATAGATGATGTATTAGATGTTGATATACTTAGGAATGTATGCACAATTTTTCCATTCCCTATATCATATTGCCATCTATTATCTGCTATGCATGTATCATGTTATGCATATGTATGTATGTCTAGAGATATTCAGCATTGACCTTTGGATGGTCTTATGACACGGCCCATATAGATGTCTTCTTTGACAGTTAGCCATATAGATCATACCCCACCATCATTGGTGGCATTGGGTATGCGATCGTGGTATGATAGCATGTCACCACCAAATAGGGTGACCGTAGATCATTTACTGCAGCATACCATGACCTTATTAATGTTTCAGGTTCCCGCAGGGTTTGTGGACGGGATGCTAGAGCATTGGGTATCGGATAGGCAGGTATTCCAATTTGGGACCCATGAGTTGACTCCTACACTGGAGGAGTATGCACGATTGACGATGCTGCCATTAGATAAACCTTCTGTGCATATGGCTTTGGGAGACATGAGTAGACGTTTCATGACTCTCACTGGATTGCGGTGCAGAGTGGTACATGATGAGCTGACGTCTGGCCATGTGATATCCCAGCATTTTCTGTATGACAGATTTGGCTCTGAGGACAGCTATTCACTACATTCCGGGGATTTCACCGCACCGGAGGATCATTGGCGTTTGGCCAGGGTTGATGTACTGTTGTTGTGCGTACTATCGTATGTCTATATGCCACGATACATGGATGAGATAGACATTGGTGTCATCAGTGTCGTGAGAGCTCTTAGGGAGGGTCGCACCATTATACCTATGATTGTAGCAGAGACCCTGTAGTCAGCATCCTACTGCTACACTTATCCGACAGGAGTTTTCACGGGTAGTTTGGTCATGCTGTATGTGTGGTTTATGTCACACTTGAGACCGATTGGTACTCTTAGATGGCATGGGTATTGGTTCACCCATGATGTAGCCATGTCATACTCCTTTCAGCCATCAGAGTGTATAGATGCTCTGTCTTGGTCCGCATTTTTGGCAGATATCAAAGATCCATTCAGCATATTGCCGTGTTCGGGGCTTAGCTCACCATACAGATTTATTACTCATGCTCTGGGCATGGACTATCTCCCTTTGGCTGGTTTGAGGGGCGTGACTACTTATCACCCACTGGCCGTAATGTCACAATTTGACCAGTTTCAGGATTTTCATCCTTTCGAGGGGGCGATAGGTCAGCATTTAGCTTCTTGATATTTTTTAGCAGAGGAACGATCCCGTGTGTATGCTAGTTGGGATCAGCATGAGATAGCTACTTTTTTCTGTGAGCCATCCGAATTGTTCTGCAAAGTATTCTGCAGGGATGGAGATATACATTTTATCGGCTGCAGCAGTATCTATAGTACCGGATAGCGAGTCAGATGATGTAGAGACCATGGAGTACATTAATTCCCACATCGAAGAGGAGCTCGTTGCTGGGTTGCCAGCATTTCCTCTGGATTCTCCCAGTACTAGTACTGTTGTGATTCAGCACTCAACACAGTACTTTGAGCAGAGTCTTCATCTGATGACCTTTGAGAGAGATCAGGGTCGATCTATGATGTTGACTTCCCTTGATGGGAGAGACGTAGCTCTATTAGATAGAGACGAGGCATTAGCTCCCAGAGATGTCGCTGTTGTTGAGCGGGATGAGGCTAGATCAGCCAGAGATGCAGTGATAGTTGAGCGGGATAGTGCTATATCTGCCCAGGATGTAGCCGTCACAGATAGTACTGCAGTGAGGTCTCTTACCACTGGCATGATCGCAGAGATGAGCGCATATATTGATGAGCATATGGTCACCATGAAGATGGCTGCAGATATGTTGGGTCGTGTGGATATTCTCGTACAGGAGACCACATCTTTGCCTTCTTATTCTGAGAGGGACGCCATGTTGGGCTTGTTATCTTGCATATACCCTGACTTGTAGATGAGCTTGTATTTTCCTGCATGCATTAAGCTTAGCCATTTTGTCATATATACGATTTTACATTGTATATATCAAACAACATTATATATATGACAGGGAAATATATTTTTGGATCACTTCCCTTTTAGATATGCTTTGCTACTTGCTTGATATTTTGCCTGCTGCTGTAGAGCTTGTGATCTTGATGTATTCTGAATTCCTCCTGGGTGGATGGACATTGAGTTGTCTCTGGATAGTTCATAATGGATCATCGATCTGTATGTATCCATACCATCTTTGGTGTCTTGGGACTGGTTTCTGTATGAAAATGTGGAGAGGAATGTGGCTTTCCTCTCTGAGATTGACCGCACCACAGATGGTCGCCAGTACTTCTATTTGGGAGAAGCATAGTTAATTCCATCTCTTATGGATTGGTGTTGCTCTTCAAGGTATGACTGCAGCTTAGATGGTCGTCGAATCTCCTATTTGGGAGGAGTTCACGTAATTCCATCCCTTTGGTCTGAAGCCAAGGAAATGTATTGGTTTGAAGGAATCTTAGTACCAATTGACAATGGTTTGTGTTTTGGTAGGGGGTGAGACCGCACCATGAATGGCTGCCTATGTACTCCTATTGAAGAGGAGATTAGGTCTGTGTAATTCGAACCTGGTGTAAGAGGTTCAACGATGTGTATGGCAGAAATGGTGTAAGAATGTTTTTGTTGTTTTTGTGAGGAGAAGAGGGTAGAAATGTTTTTGTTGTTTTTGTTTTATTGCGACCGGGCCATATGAAATGGTTGCCTACGTACTCCTATTGAAGAAGAGATCAAGTCGATGTAGTTCGCCCCTCAGGGCGAGATGAAAAGTGTAATGCCATGCGCAGGTCAGAGTGTGGGGAGGAGAAAGTTTAATCCTAGGTTGAGGATAAACTGTAGGTAGGAGAAGTTTGATCCCATGTATGGGTAGCCAAACTGCAAACGCGACAGGTTCAATCTGTAGTGGGATGACCTAAGTCATAGGAACGTATAGAAGAGCCAGGCTGATGGCTTGAAAAGTATGTTTCCCTGAGGGGCAAGGTGTAGAATAGTTATATGTGTTAAAGGGTTAAAGAACCGGAATGACTGGTGATTTGATGGTCCAACACCAGGATGTTTGCTTGATGGTCACTTCAGACATAGTACCATTTCACGGCGTCTGAGTTGATGAGTTGCAGAAATTCATCACCGTCCATTTCTTGCAATCTGAGAGCGCCTCTTGTCAATACTTTCTTGACAACAAACGGGCCTTCTCAGTTAGGAGCGAATTTTCCCTTAGACTGATCTTGGTTGTCAAGGATCTTCTTCAAAACCAAGTCATGTTATTTGAGCTATAGTAAGCCAGGACTTTTTTTGTTGTAGGATCGGCGATCCTTTCTTGATATAACTGACCATGGAAGATAGCCGCGATTCACCTTTCATCTATTAGAGACAATTGGCGATACCTGCCTTGTACCCATTGGTCTTCATCCAGCTGAGCGTCTATCAACACTCTGAGGGATTCCATTTCAACTTCTATGGGGAGCACTGCTTCCATCCCATAGGTTAAAACGTGGGGGTTGCCCACGGTGAAGTGCGCATTGAGGTTACGTAGGCTAACGAGTAAGAGAGCAATAGGTCGTGCCAATCTTTGTGGTTGGCAAACATCTTTTGCATAATCTTCTTGATGTTTTGTTAGCCTTCTAACAAAGACCGTTCATCTTGAACAATAGATGACAGAGTTAAGATGTTTGATGTGGAATTTACTGCATAATTCCTCCATCATTTTGTTGTTGAGGTTCTTAGCATTGTCTGACATAATCACCTCTGGTTGTCCAGATCGACAAACGACATTGTTTCTGATGATAGCAATGATGACTTCTTTAGTAACCCTGGGGAAGGAGGCTGCTTCTACCCACTTGGTGAAGTAGTCGATCATGGTGAAGATAAATCGGTGACCATTACTGGCTGTAGGCTCAATGGGCCCGATAACGTCCATTCCCCACATCGCGAAGGGCCAAGGTGAACTCATATTGTGGAGTTCCCGTGGAGGAGCGTGTATAGGATTCCCATGAATCTGTCACTTATAGCATCTCTTGACATGGTCATTGCAATCATCTTTGAGAGATAGCTAATAATGTCCTGTCCTGAGGACTTTCTTGACAAGGAGGGGGCCACAGTCTCCACCATGGATTTCATCCATAAGCCTTTGGGCTTGATCTTTGTCTAAACATCTGAGGAGACCTAATCCTGCATCTCTTTTATAGAGTGCATCTTCACTTAGGTAGAATTTCATAGCAAGTCGATGGATCCGCCTTTTCTCAGTCGGGCTCACTTTCACGGGTGTAAATCCATCTCGTAGATATTCGTTGATATGCAGATACCAAGGATGTTGAATGGGAGGTAGCTCATCCGATACTTCTCCAACGTAGTTCCCATAAGTTGGTGCCTTGTGCAATGAAATTGTAATGCTCGACAAATGTTCCTTATCTGATATGCAAATTAAGGAGGCCAAAGTTGCTAATGCGTCCGCAAGGTCATTCCTATTATGAGGAATTGTAGAAAGGAGATTTCTTCGAACTCCACAACTATCTATAAAACTTGCCGATGGTAGGGCAGTAAATGTAGTTCCTTGGTTTGATAGATTCTGGTGGATTGTCTGATTACCAACTTTGAATCCCCAAAGACAGTTAACCGCCTGATGCCCATTGAACGGGCAAGTTTTAGCCCCATGAGACAGCCTTCATACTCAGCCGTGTTGTTGGTGCTGACAAACTACAATTTGGCAATGACGGGATACTGCTCCCCCGTACCAGATACTAGAATTTCTCCAACTCCAGAACCGTCCATGTTAACAGCTCAATCGAAATACATCTTCCATTCTTGGCGTGTATCGTACTGATGGGGTTACTGAACTGTCATTACCCCTTCATCGGGGAAGTATATTTCCAAGGGTTTGAAATCCCCTAAAGGTGCAGCGGCCAGTTGATCCATAATTCCTTGACCTTTGATGGACTTTTGAGTCACATATACGATGTCAAATTGTTGTAGGATCAACTGCCATCTAGACAGTCGGTAATTTAACATGGGTTTGTTGAACACGTACTTGAGAGGATCCACGTGGGATATGAGATGGGTTGTGTGACCATGGAGGTAATGTTGTAACCTCATGGAAGCCCATGCTAAAGCACAACACGTCTTTTCGATCAGAGTGTACTTGTGTTCACTACTACTGAATCTTTTGCTGAGGTAATAGATAGCTCGTTCTTGGCCTCTATTGTCTTTCTCTCATAAGTGATGCAAATTTCATGGCATTGTCACTTATGGACAGGTACATGAACAGGGGAACATCATCCCTGGGTGGTACCAACACGGGAGCTTTGACTAGCTATTTCTTGATTGTAAGGAATGCATTTTGACACTCATCATTCCATTTCATGGATGAGTTCTTCCTTAATAGCTTGAAGATTGGCTCACAGGTTGCTGTGAGTTGAGAGATAAACCTGCTAATGAAGTTGATTCTTCCCAAAAATCCCCGTATTTCCTTTTCTGTCTGAGGAATGAGCATTTTTGTGATGGCTTGGATTTTGGCAGGATCCAGCTCAATCCCCTTGTGGCTGACTAGAAATCCTAGCAACTTGTCTGATTTAACGCCAAAGGCGCACTTGGCTGGATTCAACTTCAAGTTGTACTTACGCAACCTGTTGAACAACTTTCTGAGATGGTCTATATGGTCATCCTCCTTCCGGGACTTGACAATGATGTCATCCACGTAGATCTCGAATCTCTTTGTGCGTTAAGTCAAGGAAAAGAGTCGTCATAGCTCGTTGATAGGTGGCTCCGGCATTGATGAGGTTGAATGACAACCGTCTATAGCAAAAGGTTCCCCAAGGCATGATGAAAGCAGTTTTCTCACGATCTTCCTCAGCAACCATGATCTGATGGTACCCTGCAAAGCAATCAGCAAAGGAGTACATGTCGTATTGCACAATATTGTCAATAAGGATGTGGATAAATGGCACGGGAAAGCTATCTTTTAAGCAAGCTTTGTTCAAGTCCGGGTAATCCATGCAAACTCGCACCGTCCCTCCAGGTTTAGGCACGGGCACAATGTTGGATATCCACTCAGGATATGTGGACACCGTGATGATGCCAGCTTGAAATTTTTTCACAATTTCTTCTTTCACCTTTAAACTCCACTCAGGTTTCAATCGCCTGAGCTTTTGCTTGACTGGCTTAAATCCCTCTTTAATGGGAAGGCGATGAAGGACAATGTCAGTGGACAAACCCACCATGTCTTCATGAGATCATGTAAACACATCCTGGAATTGGGTTAATAGCGTAACCATGTCATTCCGTTGGTTTGGGGTAAGGTCTGAACCAATCTGGAGTAACTTAGGGTTTTATAAGGTTCCGAGATTGAAAGAAGTGGTTTGATCAAGGTTGGGTTTAGGTTTGTCTTTGACCCATTCTTGAATTTGTGGAGGCACCTCAATGTCATCCTGTATTTCCACCAAGGCTGAATTCATCTCTATATCAAAGGTACAATCCTTGTGGAGAAGAGGCACTGTATCAGCAAGTACAGGCACATCTAAATTCAGAGTCCTAAAACAAAATATGCTTTCACTTAGTATATATGAAATGTGTTGATCATACATAGTGTTAACATATACTGGCAAAATAATTTGCTAATACTGTACAGAAAAGTAAGCAGTTATTATATCTACAGGGAATAAAGAGTTTCTGCCCGCTTTACCCTTGACGACCAATGAAAGGAGTGTTGTTCCAATTGGCAAGGGCAAAGTCTGGGTGGACCGCAGTGATGGAGGGAATGTCATCATCCTCCATGTCCTGAATGATGCCATTACGTCTGGGCAATCATCATCTGGGGTGTATCTGTTGGTATATTCATCAAGAACGATGATGTGTATGCCTGACATCATTCGTACGGCGTCTTGCTTAATTCTTCGTTCCTCCTCTTCCACTGCGAGATTTGGAACAAAGACGTCTTTCTTCTTCATCGGTACCGGCTTGGGAAATAACATAGCCATTACATTGGTTGGCACCTTTACAGGAGGTTGTGCGGACTCAGACTTTGAAGGCGAAGATAAATACCGCATGGTTTAAGCTAAAGGAATCTGTTGATGCTTATGAGGATTCCTGTGACTAGAACTGGCAGAATAGCCTAGTCCAGCTGTTCCAGTTTGCTTGGTTAATCGAATTGGGTACTTGATACCCTGGCAATCTTTACCCAACCCTTGTCCCGGTTTATGACCCAACGACATCATTTCTTGAGTAGCCGACATTTCCTTGGAAGAAATCTTGGGTTCGGGTAATGGCATTCCAATAACATGGTATTGGGTATTGCTTACTTCCAAAGCATGAAAACTGACTGGTTCAACGTCTGCATTGGCATTGATGAATGGCATGTCCCCGTGTTGAGGAATCTCTGGTTCAACGTTGACCGTGACCAGGCTATTGTTGATAATGTATTTCAACTGTTGATTAAGAGTGGAGGGGACTGCCCCTGCCATGTGAATCCATGGTCGTCCCAAGAGCAGGTTGTATCTTGAATCTATCTTGAGCACATGGAAAGATACGCAGAATGTATGAGGACCAATTTCGATTTTCAGTTCAATTACTCCGACCGAATTCTGACGGGCTCCATCAAAAGCTTTGATGATAGTATGGCTAATCAAAATTCAGTTGAGATTGATATTCATCTTCACCAAGGTAGCATATGGACAGATATTTAGAGATGAACCTCCATCTATCAAGACTCCAGCTAGCATGTATCCAGAGGACAAGATCACAATGTGCAATGGCTTGCAATGATCGGTCCCCTCGGGCGGTATGTCATCATCAGTGAAGGATATCACATTGTTGTTGAAAATGTGATCAACCAGATGTTGAAATTTTTTCGTATCAACTGATGTTGGTAGATAGGCTTCTTCTAAAACCTTTAGTAAGATCTTCCGATGAACCTCGGAAGTTAGGACCAAGTCCAAAATTGATATTTGTTGTGGAGCTTCTCTTAAGCTTAAAACCACCTTAGCTTCGTGATGACTCATAGTGCGGAGGAATTTTTCAATCTTCTCCATGGGTATTTTCCCCTTTGATTTGATGGTAGACTTCATCACCCATTGGGGAAGATACAATGGATTTTCCTTCGACATTGTAGCAGTTGTATGTGAGGTGGATCCTTCACCTTCTCCATAATTCCACGGAACTTTGCGCAAGCTAACAATAGGATATTGTGCTCTGCACAGCAAGTTGATTGGCTCGGGAGCGGCCACTTTCAAAGGATTGTTGCTTCCTCTGAGTTGAATTGCTGGCATTGTGAGTGATTTGTTAACCCCATCAGTTTCATTGGATATGACTGTTACTACACTCTTCCATTTAGTAGGACCTGTATTCTCACTTGCACGTAACACAGTGTCATCGTCTGCTAAGTACAGGACACCACTGTCAATTAGATTCTGGATAAGGTGGCGGAGTGCCCAACATTCTTCTATGTTGTGACCGCGAGACTGGGAGTGATATTGACATACTCCATCGGAATTGTACTGTCCTGAACGGGGGTTGATTGGAGGTAGAAGGGAACTGATCCTTCCTTCATTGATTAACATATGAAGGATTTCCTCCAAAGGTTGGCCCAAATAGGTGAATTCCCTTTTGTTGGAAAAATCCCAACGGGCCTTGGCATTTGCACTCTTCGTCACTTTGTCTTCCAGCATTTCATTTTCTGAAAGTGACGTGGGAATATTCATGACAAGAGGTAGGAGACTAGCATGCTCATGGCTGATTAACCTGTATACGCGGAATACCCTATACTTGGTGAAATTCTTCTGTTATTCCATTATTTATTATTCTGTTGGAATAACCTGTATACGCGGGATACCCTATACTTGGTGAAATTCTTCTGTTATTTCATTTATTATTATTCTGTTGGAATATCTTGTCTGTGCGTTTTACGCCGGACCTGGTTCTGTCTTTATTGGTATTCTGTTGGAATAACATGTCTATGCAAAGTACCGCATGCATGGTGATTTCTGTTATTATTCCGTTCTTTATTATTCTGTTGGAACATCATGTCTGTGCTTTACGCATGACCTGGTTCCATTAATTATTATTCTGTTGGAATAACCTGTCTATGCGAAGTACCGCATGCATGGTGATTTATTTTGTTATTCCATTCTTTATTATACTCAGTTGGTTAAAACTTTGACTTCCATATTCCATGAAATTAGTGGAATATCCTTGATATTTGCGCTTCATCCAGTATCTTTTCATGGAAATATTCTTCTGAGCATTCTTGAATTTTACTCTACAAAGCGATGTCATGTTGACAATTTGGACGCTATTAGTTCCTGGATAAATTAATTCTTGAACTTGTTTTATTGAATTCTTATATCATTGTCATCATCCTCATGCTTATATTTTGTTGAAAGTCATCTGTGGCCTGTAATGCATAGATGGACTTGGTATGATTATGACCAGGGATTATTCGGTGTAATCATGACCGTAATGTTACAAATGATGTGGAAAAAGTCCTCATTGGCCCGCAATGCATTGATGGACAGTTTTTGGTATGATTATGGCTATGGATTCTCTTCGGCCAAGGATGCAAAGATGAATTGTTTTATGGCATGATCAGAACCGTTGATGAAAACATGATTATCTTTCGCCCGTGGTGCATGGATAATACGTGGTCGTGATACTAAAGAATATCCTTGGCCTGTAGTGCAGGGATGATTTGATGGTGTGAATTATTTATTAAGCTGAGTCTTAGCGATAAAAGTGATGAAAAACCTTTTAAATCATAGAAGATGGTAGATTTTATTCTCGACTCTTCTAATGGATTGCTTGTTCTGCTGAAGTTAAACTTGATGTTTGTTATATTATATCAGTTTAATACTGTTGAAGGCTAACGATAATTTATTCTGCATTATCTTAGTCATAATATTTCTTACTGGGCTAGTTGAGCTCGCCCTTTCTTTCACTGTTCTCTTCAGGAAATGAGAATATAGTAGGGACGAGACGAGTCGAGGAGCGGGTGATGGTCCTAGATGGTGCATTAGTAGTCCTCACTATTCTGTGAAATAGTGTGATAATAATTGTAATGAGGACTCCTTCTGAGTTTATATACTCTCTAGTATATAATATTTGTATTCAAACTCACAGTTTATGTTTTGTCGTATTGTACACGACAGTTGTATTATTAAGTTGTATTTGAATTCTGTACCATGTATCTGGTGACTAAAGATGGGTGATGTATACCTAATTTTGGGGGCATCACAGTTGGTATCAAAGCTTAGGGATATGATCCCTGGCTAGGATGTGAGAATAGAACTAGGAGGGGAGAGACGGGGAATTCCTTCGCTAGTATGACCTACCTAAGTTTATTTGGTATATAATTGGTCGGTCAAAGTATAGGGATAATATGTTATATGCCAATTAACCTTTGTTTTGTGGCAGTATCTGAAAATGACATCCGAGAATGTTGAGAATAGCAATGGAGCACAGGAGACCGTTGATTCTGAACAGATCAATAATCAGGACAATATGCAATAGGATGGCGATAATCCTCCTATAAACAATAACACTGATCAATTGACGAACGACAGTACGTTTAGGAGCTTTTTAGAATTCATGCAACATCAGGTGAAGGCGGCTCCTATTCATAATGCAGGAGGAAACAATGGCAACCCACGGTTGGTCACCGCTAAGCAAATCAAGGAGCTGGGACCACCAGAGTTTTTGGGAAAGCCAGAACCACTTAAGGTAGAGACGTGGTTAAAGTAGATCACCAAGATATTTGATGTCTTGGGATGCTCCGAGGAGCAAAGGTTCCCTTTGCCACCTTTATGTTAACGTGAATAGGCGGATCACCGGGTGGGAATCAGTAAAAGCGTACTCACTGGCCGCACTCAAGATGTCTTGGGAGAAGTTCCAAAAGCTGTTCAATGACAAGTACTTTCCCGAATGCATTCGTCACATGAAGGAGGTGGAATTTATCAAGTTGGAGCAAAACAACATGACCGTGTCGCAGTACAAAGCCAAGTTAGTCGAGTTGTCCTGATTTGCGTCCCACTTGGTTGATAATGAAGAAAGAATGACGCGGATGTTTTTAAGAGGTTTGAAGCCAGAGATACGTCAATATCTTATTTCTCATAAATTGTGTTTGTATTCAGATGTTATAAATAGCGCTCATTTAGTGGAGCGCGATAACGAGTCAATCAACGCCAAAAAGAGAGCAACCAAAAAAAAATGATATCTGGGTGATAACAACCATCAAAGCGGTGACAATAAGCATGGAGGAATAAACATGCGAAATGGTAACCACTTCGGTGGTAATCATGGTTAAAACAATAAGAATGGACATTTCAAGAAGAGAAGGTTCAACAATGATGTGAAGACGTCGGCACCAGCACCCGTTTCAAATGAAGAAGAACGACCACCGGGTCGTATGTTTCAAATCTTGAGACGGGAGGGACACATCCGTCCAAAGCTGTACAAACAATCCAAAACGTGTTTTAATTGCGGAAGAGAATGTCACATAGCTCGATTTTGTCGTATGGTGAAGTCAAGTCCAGCTGGGATAGTGATGCCAAAGGATGTCCCAGACAAGCTAAAGCCGGTAGTTTAAGAGAGAGCATTTTTTTTTAACAACAAGGTACTGAATAAAATTATCACGGGTATGTTAGTCATAAACTCTTGTGAAGTCTATACTGTGTGTTGAATCTGGGTTCTACTTACTCTTTTATTTCACCTAGTTATGTTCAATGTTTGAAGTTAACTCCGGAGAAGTTAGACTTTGATATATCTATTTAAACTCAGTTGGGAGAAACCTTCGTTACTTCCACTATTTATAAATCTTGTTCAAATCAACACTTTCACGTTACGTGTCAATCTTGTCTCTTTGAAAATACTTGCCTTTGATGCGATTTTAGGAATCGATTGGTTAACTACTCATCGTGCTCTTCCTAAGGTTGTTAGCTTTCATATTCCTAACCAACCTGTTATGTGAATTCAAGCAACCAAACCACTAAAGTCAATCATTGTCATATCAAGCCATATGTAAAGAGCCCCGGTCCTTTCGTTGTTGACTTCCTTGTGTGGAATGCACCGAAGCCAGACTTTCTGTAGGCGACGTCGTGAATGACGATGGCAAGCTGATAGGTATCAATGTGATGTACTATCTAAGTCTTGGATGAGGGTCACAGTTTTAAATGATATTTCTATTGTTAATAAATTTCCTAACGTATTCTTGAAGACTTCTTAGCCTACCTTAGCGTGAAATCGAATTTTGTATTGACCCCAGTACTAAACCCATTTCCTAAACCCTCAAATATTTCTTCAACTAAAGCGAACGTAACATGCGCCAAAGATGTTGGCTCGAGCTATTGAAGATTACGATCGTACCATTCAATATCATCGTGGAAGTACGAACGTGGTAGCTGACGCGTTGAGTGGAAGATCGTGATGAAGATTACAAATGACTATATGAACCCACGTGAAAATAACGAATATACGATTAGAATCGACTTTAATCGATAAAGTTAAAGCCGCTCAAGCTACATACTCAGAGCTGATGAATGTGAAGAAGAAGGTTCCAGAGGGCGTTATTCTAGAAGCAAGAATCGACGAAGAGAGGAAATCTCAACCCTCGACTTAATTGGCCCATTTGAAATCCTCGATGAAGTAGGAACTGTGGCCTATAGACTCGTTTTACCGCCAAGTATGTTGCGTGTTCAGAACGTTTTTTTACGTATCGATGTTACGTAAATATGTGGACGACCCGAACCACATTATTAAATTAGAACTAGACGAGATAGAAGAAGATTTAACATATGAGGAGATACGTGTTAAAATCTTGGATAAGAAGGATCGTATTCAACACTCAAAGGTTATACCTCAAGATTTAGAATCTGAAATGAAGTCAAGGTATCCTCACTTCTTCGGCATACCAGGTACGTACGTAAATTTCGAGGGCGAAATTTCATAAGGAGGGCAGATTATGAGACCCCAGATTTTATGAATAAAGATTTAATTTTCTCGAAATATTTTTTTGAATATTATGGTGTGGATTTGATATAATTTTATAGTTGTGGGTAATATTTATAAATTTTGCAAAGTATGCAAGTTGTTGTATAATATTCGATTAGTCGGGGAATATTCTTTTTGTCGGGGAATATCCGTATGACGGTAAAATCATTGGTGGACCCTGTAACAGAATTATTGTCGGATTGAAAAAATGACAAAAATACTTTATGGAAATAACGGCGGAAGTTTTACCGTTAACTGTTGAAACACCAGTGTTAAAAGAAATGAATGTCTGGCGTGGTTGCATAGTAGCACCTGGTATTGATTATTGATGCTTACGTGATAAGTCACTCGGTTTTGTTTTATTGGTATTATTAATGTAATAAAATGAAATACTTTTATAAAGTTATTCGATAAATAGAATATATTATATTCTATTATGCATAGTGTTGCATAGTGTCTGCATAGTGTTTTGCATAATAAAATCTTTTTATATAAAACAGAATACTTTTATAAAGTTATTCTATAAATATAATATATTATATTTTATTATGCATAGTGTTTGCATAGTGCCTGCATAGTGTTTGCATAGTAAAATCTTTTATAAAGTTATTCATTTTATTAGATTATAAATAGAATATATTATATTTTATTTAAAAGATTTTACTTTAAATATGGACCGTCAGATTAAAGTAAATCAATCTGGACCGTTCATGAGTTAGTTACTATGCAGTCCATTTTTCTATAAATAGAAGTTCATTCATTCATTATTTCTTACGAATTCACTGAAACTCTAGAGAGAGAAACTATAGAGAGAAAGAAGAAAAGTGTTCTGCTACTTCACTACTTCTATATCCAGTACTCTTCTTTCTAAGGTAGGGAATATTATTTGTTGTACTCATAAGGGGTATTCTTTCTTTCTTATTCATGAAGAGAACTTCTGTTATTCCATTCTTTATTATTACATTGGAATAACTTTTGTATCATGAATACCCTATACTTGGTGAAATTCTTACATTATTTCATTCTTTATTATTACATTGGAATAACCTATATACTGCTGGATACCCTATACTTGGTGAAATTCTTCTATTATTTCATTCTTTATTATTACATTGGAATATCTCATCCTGCAAGGCGTTTTTATGGACGGACTGAGTTCCGTCTTTATTATTATTACATTGGAATATCACATGCATGCGTTTTACATTTGGACTGGTTCCGCTTTTTATTGGTATTACATTTGGAATAACTTTGTCTATGCAAAGTACCGCATGCATGGTGATTTCTGTTATTATTCCGTTCTTTATTATTCTGTTGGAACATCTTGTCTGTGTTTTACGCATGACCTGGTTCCGTTAATTATTATTCTATTGGAATAACCTGTCTATGCGAAGTACCGCATGCATGGTGATTTCTTTTGTTATTCCATTCTTTATTATACTCAGTTGGTTAAAACTTTGACTTCCATACTCCACAAAATTAGTGGAATATCCTTGATATTTGCGCTTCATCCAGTGTCTTTTCATGGAAATATTCTTCTGAGCATTCTTGAATTTTACTCTACAAAGCAGTATCATATTGACAATTTGAACGCTATTAGTTCCTGGATAAATTAATTCTTGAACTTGTTTTATTGAATTCTTATATCATTGTCATCATCCTCATGCTTATATTTTGTTGAAAGTCATCTGTGGCCTGTAGTGCATAGATGGACTTGGTATGATTATGACCAGGGATTAGTCGGTGTAATCATGACCGTAATGTTACAAATGATGTGGAAAAAGTCCTCATTGGCCCGTAATGCATTGATGGACAGTTTTTGGTATGATTATGGCTATGGATTCTCTTCAGCCAAGGATGCAAAAATGAATTGTTTTATGGCATGATCAGGACCGTTGATGAAAACATGATTATCTTTCGCCCGTGGTGCATGGATAATACGTGGTCGTGATACTAAAGAATATCCTTGGCCTGTAGTGCAGGGATGATTTGATGATGTGAATTATTTATTAAGCTGAGTCTCAGCGATAAAAGTGATGAAAAACCTTTTAAATCATATAAGATAGTAGATTTTATTCTCGACTCTTCTAATGGATTGCTTGTTCCGCTGCAGTTAAACTTGATGTTTGTTATATTGTATCAGTTTAACACTGTTGAAGGCTGACGATAATTTATTCTGCATTATGTTAGTCATAATATCTCTTACTGGGCTAGTTGAGCTCACCCTTTCTTTCACTGTTCTCTTCAAGAAATGAGAATATAGCTGGGACGAGTCAAGGAACAGAGTGATGGTCCTAGATGGTGCATTAGTAGTCCTCACTATTCTGTAAAATTGTGTGATAATAATTGTAATGAGGACTCCTTTTGAGTTTGTATACTCTCTAGTAGACAATATTTGTATTCAAACTCACAGTTTATGTTTTGTCGTATTGTACATGACATTTGTATTATTAAGTTGTATTTGAATTTTGTACCATGTATCTGGCGACTCAAGATGGGTGATGTATACCTAATTTCGGGGGCGTCATAGTGCAAGTTTGATAATACTTGCAGGACTAAATTAAAAATGAAAGAAAAGTTGGAGGTATTGTACTGTAATTTTTCGAGCCCCAAAACGTGCAATTATTGAAACTATATTTTCCTATAAATAGAAGCTCATTCTTCCTTCATTTCTCACCAATTCACAAAAGCTTTAGAGCGATTATTATAGAGATAAATTATAGAGAGAAAGAAGAAGAGAAGTCTGCTACCTCACTATTCCAGTATCCAGTTTTTCCAAGGTAGGGAGTATTATTTCTTTCTTACCCATGAAGAGAACTTCTGTTATTCCATTCTTTATTATTCTGTTGGAATAACCTGTATACGTGGGCTACCCTATACTTGGTGAAATTCTTCTATTATTCCATTCTTTATTATTCTGCTGGAACATCCTGTCTGTTCATTTACGCTGGACCTGGTTCCATAATTTATCATTCTGTTGGAACATCTTGTCTGTGCTTTACGCATGACCTGGTTCCATTATTTATTATTCATTGGAATATCACATGCATGCGTTTTTTGTACGAAACTCGATTCCGTCTTTATTATTACATTGGATATCCACATCGCATGCGTTTTACTGGCGGACTGTTCCGTTATTTATTATTCTGTTGGAATAACCTGTATGTACGGTCTATCGCATGTTTGGTGATTTCTTTTGTTATTTCATTCTCTATTATCCTCAGTTGGTTAAAGTTTTGACTTCTATACTCCATGAAATTTGTGGAATATCCTTGATATTTGCGCTTCATCCAGTATCTTTTCATGGAAATATTCTTCTGAGCATTCTTAAAATTTTACTCCACAAAGAAGTATCATGTTGACAATTTGGACGTTATTGATTCCTGGATAAAATAATTCTTGAACTTGTTTTATTGAATTCTTATATCATTGTCATCATCCTCATGTTTTTATTTTGTTGAAAAGTCATTTGTGGCTTTTATGAGTGCATAGATGGACTTGGTATGATTATGACCAGAGATTATTCGATTGTAATCATGGTAGTAATGTTACAAATGATGTGGTAAAAGTCCTCATTGGCCGTAGTAGTGCATTGATGGATTTGTTGTTGTCGTGATCATGAACATTAATGAATACACAAATATTCTTGGCCCGTGTGTGCATGGATAATTGTGGTCGTGATACTAAAGAATATCCTTGGTAGTAGTGTGTGGGTGATTCTGGTGATGTGAATTATTTATTAAGTTTGAGTCTCAAATGAAAAATGATGAAAAAACCTTTTAATCATAAAAGATAGTAGATTTTATTCTCTACTTGACTCTTTTAATGGATTGCTTGTTCATTGCAGCTTAAACTTGATGGTTGTTATATTATATCGGTTTAACATCATTGAAGGCTAACGATAATATATTCTCGCATTATCTTAGTCATAATATTTCTTCTTGGGCTACTTGAGCTCACCCTTTTACTTTCATTGTTCTCTTCAGGAAAAGAGAACGTAGCAGGGACTAGTCGGGGAACGGAGTGACGGACCAGATGATAGCATTAGTAGTCCTCACTACTCAGTGAAATAGTGGGAAAATAAATGTAATAATATTGAATTTGAGTTTGTATATTGTCTAGATGACAATATTTGTATTAAAACTCACAACTTATGTTTTGTCATACTTTGCACGACAGTTGTATAATTAAGTTGTATTTGTATTCTGTACCATGTATTTGGCGACTCAGAATAGGTGATGTATACCTATTTTGGGGGCGTCACAAATTATATTAATTAAATTAATTTAAAAATGATTTTTATATTAGAAAAATCATTTTAAATAAAAAATAAAGAGTTTAAAAATATTTTAAGTTATAAAATATAAATTTCAATATTTAAAGGTAAATTCCATTAATAATTTATCATTAATGATATTAGAATTATTTAATAATTATATTAAATAAATTAGTTTAAAAATGATTTTTATTATTAAAAAAATCATTTTAAATGAAAATAAAGTGTTTAAAGATATTTTAATTAGTTATAAAATATAACTTTTAATATTTAAAGGATAATTTTATTATTAATAATTATTAATTTATTATTAATGATATTAAATTTGTTTAATAATTATATTAAATAAATAGCTTAAAATGGTTTTATTAATTTAAAAATCATTTAAGAAGGATATAAATGAATTAAAAATATTTTAAGTTATAATTAATGAATTTTTAATATTTTGATAAATAATACATTAATACTTTAATACTAATGGTAATTATTTAAAAATAATTTTTAATGTTTCAAAAATTATTTAAGGGTAATATTAATACTTTAAAAATATTTTGAGTTATTATAAATAACTTTAATATTTTGATAATGGTTTCATAATAGTTTAATATTAATTAAATATTAATGATAATAGATTTGTTTAATATTTAAATCATTTAATAATGATTCTGATGTTTGAAAATTTATGATAAATTATAATAAATGTTTAAAAATTAGTATAATTATTTAAAAATAATATGACTGATACTAAGTTACACGATATAGTCTTAGACTTGATAATTACCCGATAAAGCCGTCAGTACACCGACATGTTTCAGAAATTGATCTGGACTTAGATAATTTGATTAGATATGTGATTATTTGTGATTCAATGGTTGTTAAACATATGTGACAATGTGATTAGGTTATGTGCTGACTGCAACAAGCAGTATTATGTGTTGAGATATGTTATTCTAATCAGTAAAATGATCTTATTACTGATAGGTGGTTATATAAAAGATAAAACTAAGTTGCGAATTATAAGCAGCGTATCAGGCAGGTATCCTACCTTTGCATTTCTTTTTTGCAATGGACACAAGTAAGAATGTTTCAGAATTATATTATTACTGTACAGATTGTTAACCCTATATTATATACACTCATTGATTATCAAAATGTTAGTATATGGTAATTTAGATATATATTCTGTTCGTTAATTTCTATAAATGGTTATACAAGTGTCCCTACTTGGATAATCATTGTATTTAATCACATCTTGATACACCTTTGTAAATTACTCAGTATATATATATATATATATATATATATATATATATATATATATATATATATATATATATATATATATATGTGTTGAATTATAGATTATTGTTGAACAAGATAAAACCTTACTATTATCCAACTAAATTGCTTTGGTTTGGAACCCGCAAAGTATGAACATCCCTACCGAAAGTAGTATGCACACAAGCCAATCATGTTTTGATGATAAAGCATATACTTTGTAACAATCTTATTCATTTATTAATAAAAGTATTAATTTATTAAAGGCTTTTAATTATCTACATGATCTTTGTTTTATAATATGTGATAAACCCATAGTTTTAAGCAATGCTTTTAGAATAATGATGATGATCATTCTAATGAGATCTAAATTCTTAGAAAGCTTAAAACTAAAATAGTTCCCAATCGATGGATTACTAAATTGGGGATTAGTGAATCCGGATAGATTGGTACATCGTTAACTTGCTCATTGGATGAGGATGATTGATCTCATGATCATTTGTGTGGAGACACTAAAGCAAGTATGTAGGTGCTTATTAGAGAATAAGTTCAACGAGCGTTGGCTCGCTAAGGAATACCTAATGGAGTTTTATTTGCTGTCGATAGGAATTCTGTAGTGATAGTAGTACAAGTGATCCTTGGACTTGAGATCATCATAGTATCTTGTGTATGATGAGTTATACTTTGACTTATTCCTTAAGACCCTTAGGGTATATCAAAGGGTATGCTTGGGTATAATAAGTTGTACATGGAGATAATGTATGATCGATAAAGAATCTACCACTTCTAATAAAAGAAGAGAAATGTCTATGTGATTCGATAAATGACAACCCAGTAGTCCTTGGCGGCGAGAATGAAATTAGAAAGGAGTTTCTAATTTGCATTATTTGGAGTTGTGCATTTAAGAGTCGAAATACATATAATTAAATAAAATAAGACTTGACGATAATTCCATGTCTTATATTTAATTGGGACATTGTATGGTGGAAGGATTGAATTATGCGGTAACTATTTACTCAAAAGTTCTTTTATGATTAATGTTGAAATCTATATTATCTGAAAGTCGTTGATCGCTAGGGAGGTTTATCCTATTGTAGAATAAATATTATTTATTTAAATAAATTAATTATTTAATTTATTTATTTAAATAAGATTAGAATTGTTCTAATTGATTTATTCACAACCTGTTTAATATGGAGAACCTAAAGGGTCACACCATAAAAGGAAGAATAATTATTTAAGAAGTTAATGGCATAATCGTAATAATATGTTATGTATATTTAATTTAATCTATGGTGATAGAATAAATTAAATAGCTTAATATTATTATTTAATATTTTAGAAATATTAAATATAAATTAATAAGAGGAGTCTTATTAATATTATTACAATTATTATTATTTTAATTTCTAAAAGAGTTTAGGAATTAATTTAATATAAGTACTCTCATTTATTCCTAATTGGATTAGGAAGGAAAATTAGTTAAAGGAGTTTAATTAATTATCCCTAATAAGATTAGGGAGCTTAATTAATTAAAAGAATTAATTAATTAAAAATCCAATTCCTTAATTGTTAAGGTGGGTTGCCCACATCTATAAATAAGAGGAGTCTTATTATGGGTGGTATGGGTTGTTGACTTTTACAAAGTACGTAATAATTCCAAGTTGTTGGGAGTATGCCTTTTTCTATAGAGATAGAAAACTAGGGTTAGCCATAACACCCATCTTCTTGAATTTTATTCTTCCTTGGTGGATCACCTCTGAGGCCAAACATTTGGGTGGCTAACGTTGATCGAAGGAAGGAACCAAACCCGGTGGATTCAAGTTGAGCGAAAAGGATTGGAGGTGAACTTGTACACGAGGAAGCTCGATCTTCAGGGTATGATTTTATTCATCTTTTTTTTTCGTTTAATTAATAATTATGCATAAAGGATGATCAAGGTATATGGTTTGTAAATTTTTTTAAACTCTGATTTTACGCTTAGCACTTTTTTTGCAATTTGATTGCGTTATGAATATTACAAACCTAACGGTGGGCATCGAGCCAAACCTTTATGCAAATTATTAATTGTTTTAATTTGATTTATATATTGATATGTGTTTAGAACAATTTAATTGGGCATAATTTTATTGTATAAAATTTATTTAATAAAAAAAAAAAAAAAAAAAAAAAATCAATTTATTTTGCATCCAGTTTCGGCTTCTCCTAAAATAACTAGATCATGGTCTTTTTTGCGAAATCCATGGTAGAATGACTTGTCAATTTTAAAAGCCACGGTTTTTTTTTTTTTTTTATTAATATTGCATGACTTAAGCTTATTCACGTGCAATCAAATCCAACAACCCCTTATGGCGATTGAATATGTTAATGATGATCAATATCGAATAATGATAGCGAGTTGATGATAGAAGAAGAACTTGGCGTGATAATCAAATTCAATATATATAATTTGATCATCAATTTTTTATATATATATTGTTATATATATTTTATATATTACGGTTTATTATATATATATATATATATTACGGTTTATTATATATATATATAATAATATATTAATAATTTTATTATTAAAATAAAAAAGTTATTTTAATTTTAAAATAAAAGGTTTATTTTAATATTAAAATATAAAAAGTTTATTTTAATTTTAAAATTAGAATTTCATGCTAACTAATTAGAGTTGGAATTGGATTCCATGATAACTAATTGGAGTTGAAATTGGATTATGTTTTTCCTTAAATAAAGGAGTTTATTTAGATATGAAAAATAGATTTCATATTATTCAAAATAAAAGAGTTTATTTGTGAATAGGAAAGAAAATCCTAATTTCCTTAAATAAAGGAGTTTATTTAAATATGAAATAAGATTTCATATTATTCAAAATAAAGGAGTTTATTTGTGAATAGGAAAGAATATCCGTGTTTCCTTTAAATAAAAGATTTTTTTTTTTACATGGAATTGGATTCCATAATTAATTAAAATAAAAGAGTTTATTTTAATTAAATTTTTTTTTATATATATAGAATTGATTCCATAATTAATTAAAATAAAGGAGTTTATTTTGATTAAAGATTTTGATTAAAATAAAATAGTTTATTTTATTCAAAATTGGATAAATTAAAATAAAATAGTTTTATTTTGATTTAAATTTGGATTAAAATAAAGGAGTTTATTTTGATTCAAAACTAGATTTTATACTAATTAAATTTGCCCATTAAATGATATCAATATATATATTAAATGTTTATTATTCATAAGATGAATGTTATTTATTGATGCATATGGTGATGTGTATGATAATAAATGGGATTGATTATGGACTATTGACCAATGCGATTGGATTTTATTTTAGTTGGATGCATGAATGTATGGGTTTTATTAAATGGGGTCTGCGTACCTCGTCTTCTCTAATTTTTTCTTAATGTAAATTCTATCTCTCTCCTATGTACTTCCACTTGACTGCTGATCAAGGTTTCTATTTATTTTAAATAGTTTTGTAATAGGAATATTTAGAATTAATTTTGAAGAATTAGAGATCAAGGGACAAGAAGCGCTTGAAGACCCGTTTGTAATGGAGCCCGGGTTTAAATGTAATAGTTATATTTAAATATTATTTCTTGCACCCCTAGGGTTTGACCTTTTGGTTCACTTGGTGGCTCTAGTGAACCAAACTAGAATAAAAGTCCATAATCAATCAAGGGTAGAATATAGTATTCTATATGTGCATGCTTATACTATATATATTATATATTATGCAAACATGCTTAGCATGTTCATTAATATAATGACGTATTTTATATATATATGCAAATGCGCACTAAAACAAGATGAGACAAATTAATAACAAACCCTCAATTTTTTATATTAAGTCCTAAGCGTTCAAAGATATTTGGAATATCGAGCGTTAAGCCTTCTAGCATGATAAAATTAATAGAGTATTAAATATTTAATATGAGTTTGTTGTGTCACCACAAGGCAAGTATTAAGTATTTAAGATGTTAATTTATCACATTTGATGCTTATAAAGAAAATTGAACAATATTGTTTTGTTGTGTCACCACAAGGATGATATTTTTCTTTTTGAATATATGGAGTGCTAGGTCGGACTTAACTTGGATAATTTTGATTCGGATGTGCCACCACTTGATCAAAATAATCTAAGAGGCAAAATCTGAGGAGTTACATAGTTGATGTAATTGACAAAAGTTGTCTTCCTATTTATTTATATATAGTTTGTTGTGTCACCACAAGCGGCTATATACATTTGAAATGGGATCCTTATTCTCACTAGCAAATCTTTAATTAGATTTTGCCGAACTATATAAGTGAGGGTAATATAGTTTGAAGAAAATAGTGGGAGATACCAATTTAAAACAAGACCTAATTTATTTTGGTAATTAATAATAGAATGTATGTTAAAATGTTGTTAATTACAAATTCATTTACGAAATTTTACAATGTCTAAAATTACTATCATTTGCGAAGCATATTAGATGCTAAATTAATCGGGGCCAAATTAAGCGGATTGGTTAAGGAATTTGAGAATAGTTCTCATGGTTTGAAAAAGCTATCTTATGTCATTAATCGCCTATCCTGCAATGGTTGCGAACAATGCCTCTGAGGAAGACATTGCTACTTTTAGAAAGTGGCAAGATGATGCACACGATTGGCTCGATGCATCATGCTCGCATCCATGAGTATGAGCTTGACGTCGACATGAAACTATGGATGCTCTATTATATTCCTGCACATCAAGTAGTTGATGGTGAGGAAAATGGGGCCGATAGATATCGAGATATCTAAGGAGCTCTTCCGATCTAGAATGGCCAATGGCACTATAAATACAGATAAAAAGTTCTTAACATAATCAATTTGATTGATCAATTAGGACAACTAGTTTTGTCATGGATGGAGAGTTGAGCGAAGATTTGATCTTGCACTCACTCCGGACTCCTTTCACAATTGTTGTGAATTTTTCATATGAACAAGCTAGATATCGACTTTGTTGATTTGCTTAACATATTGAAAAATGTTGAGAGTCACTTTCAACCAAGAAAGATCAAGTCTTCTTCTTGGTAGGGGCCAAAGGATCTTCCGAAAGAAGAACGATTCAAAGAAGGTAAATAGAAAGGCATAAACAAAGGATAATAAGAACAAAAGCGATACGGATAGCAAAGGAGTTTGCTTCCCTTTGCAATAAGCACGGACAACTTGGAAAGAAAGCTGCGAAAAGCATCTTGCGAGAGGCTAACCAAAGAAGCTTAGTGAAGTTTGGTTTTGAATCTGATTTTTGTTCATGATTGAAATAAATTTTCTTTAAGTCGAGGTTCTACTTGGGTATTGGATACTGACTTTGGTTATCATAAATATAGATTTATGAAGGGACAAGCGAAGTAGAAAGTTAAACAAAGATAAGTAATTCTATGTGTGGAAAATGAAGCAAAGGTTGCTTTGCATTAGCTATAGAAACTTATAGTTTAGCAATACTTACTGAGGCAAATCTATTAAGTCGATAAGTTGTTATTGTATTCCGGTTCTTGTTAAAAATATTATTTCCATTTTATTGTTGACATGAAAAATCTTTGGTATTATAATTAAGAACAATTGTTGTTCTATTTATAATAATAATTTTTGTATAAATGGAATATTACTTAATAAATTTTGTATACTTGACTTACATGAAAATAATTTTGCATATTGAACAAATTAGTATAAGAAAAGGAGATGATCATTCAAAGAGTTGAATGTATGTATTTGTTGAAATACAAGTGTGAATTATTTGAAAGGTTCAAAGAATTGAGAAAGAAAAACAAATTGGCAAAGTATTAAGATTCTTTGATTAGATCAAGGAATAAATACTTGTGCAATAAGTTTCTAGATCATCTCAAATGGTTTTTCTCATAATGGACACCTCGATACACAATAATTGATTGATGTATTTGAATGAAAAATCGTACCTTGTTGGACATAGTGCGGTCCATAATGATTTTACTGACATTCCGGTATCCTTTTGGGATAATGTCCTAGAAATAGTACATATATCTCTGAAAAGGTAACCTCAAAATCCATTTCAAGACTCCATAAAAGTTATGGACGGGGAGGATTCCTAATCTTAAGTATGTTAAGATAAGGGGTTGTCGAACTTATGTGAAAAAGTTTCAAAGGATAAGCTTGGGACAAGATTTGACAAGTACAATTTGTGGGACATCCTAAAGTAAGTTTAGGGTATATGTTCTATAATCCTACTTAGCAAAAGGTGTTTGTTGCAAAACACGCTGCCTTCTAAGATAAAGGTGTTTATCATTGAAGGGGCTAGTGGGAGGATAATAGATCTTGAAGAGTTCAAGAACCACAAAACACTATAAGTCAAATAAGAGGAACCTGTAGATGGACCTATTGTACCTGGCCAAGATAAATAAATGCGGAATAGTCTGAAGATACCTAGGAGGTATGGATTCATCATAGATGATGATGATGAGGTACACATCATAGAAGATGATGATCCAATTACATACGATGAGGTAAGTGTTGTAGACACTTTCGGAGAAATGGATTGAAGCAAGTTTCTCAAATATGGAACATTCGTTTTGATGAGGCAATCAAAAGAGTTTGATTTTATCAAAAATAAGAATGAACCTAGTGTGTACAAAAGGGTCAGTGGGAGCATCGTGACATTCCTAGTACTATATGTTGATATACTACGGATGAGGAATTACATACCAATGCTACTGATCGGTAAAGATAAAGTTGTCTAAACATTCCTCCATGAATGATTTGGGAAGAGTATCTTAATTGGGGATATAAATCTATATAGATAGATTTAAGAGGATGCTCGACTTAACCCGAGGCGTATATTCATTTGATGCTAAAGTCGTTTAGCATGGCAAACTCAAGAGATGTCTCATGTTGATGAGCCATGGGTGTATCTCTCTTAATAGTCCCCATAGACTCCAAAAAGAGAGATCGCATGAGTGACAATCATGTATGCAATGAAATGTACGAGACACGATGTTGATCGATCATATTATGAGAGAAGATCACTATGAGTTTGTGAAAAACATCTTAAAGTGCTTAACAAAGCACTAAGGATGTGATCATATTCATGGTGAGTCTAAATTAAAACTAGAGGGCTTAACAGACTCAAGTTTTTCGAGACGGACCAAGATGACGAAAAATCCACTTTAAGGTAAAGTGTTACCTTGAATGGTGGTGCGATGAATTGGAAAGGTTCCAAACAATGAAAAGAGTTCTTTGGTTTAGTGATAAAGACAAAGTATATAGCTATAAATGAAGGCTGCAAGTTGATTGTTTGGATTAAAAGTTCATTCTGAGAACTAGGAATAGTTCCTAAGTCTCATCTTGGATCTAAACATGTGTTGTGGCACTTTCATTTGATTATTAGAATCATTGAAAGATGGGAAATCACTATAGAGATAGTGGACTCTCATGAACAACATTACATATCCATTAACTAAAAGCTTATCCAACGACGGGATAATCGTCACTTAGAGAAGAAGAGTATGAGATACCACCATGGCGATTGGCTTTAGTGCAAGTGGGAGATTAAAAGTAGTATGCACACAAGCCATCATGTTTGATGATAAAGCATATACTTTGTAACAATCTTATTCATTTATTAATAAAAAGTATTAATTTATTAAAGGCTTTTAATTATCTACATGATCTTTGTTTTATAATATGTGATAAACCCATAGTTTTAAGCAATGCTTTTAGAATAATGATGATGATCATTCTAATGAGATCTAAATTCTTAGAAAGCTTAAAACTAAAATAGTTCCCAATCGATTGGATTACTAAATTGGGGATTAGTGAATCCGGATAGATTAGTACATCGTTGCTTGCTCATTGGATGAGGATGATTGATCTCATGATCATTTGTGTGGAGACACTAAAGCAAGTATGTAGGTGCTTATTAGAGAATAAGTTCATTTGAGCGTTGGCTCCCTAAGGAATACCTAATGGAGTTTTATTTGCTGTCGATAGGAATTCTGTAGTGATAGTAGTCTGAAGTGATCCTTGGACTTGAGATCATCATAGTATCTTGTGTATGATGAGTTATACTTTGACTTATTCCTTAAGACCCTTAGGGTATATCAAAGGGTATGCTTGGGTATAATAAGTTGTACATGGAGATAATGTATGATCGATAAAGAATCTACCACTTCTAATAAAAAGAGAAATGTCCTATGTGATTCGATAAATGACAACCCAGTAGTCCTTGGCCAAAGCGAAATGAAATTAGAAAGGAGTTTCTAATTTGCATTATTTGAGTTGTGCATTTAAGAGTCGAAATACATATAATTAAATAAAATAAGACTTGATGATAATTCCATGTCTTATATTTAATTGGGACATTGTATGGTGGAAGGATTGAATTATCTGGTAACTATTTACTCAAAAGTTCTTTTATGATTAATGTTGAAATCTATATTATCTGGAAAGTCGTTGATCGCTAGGGAGGCTTATCCCTATTGTAGAATAAATATTATTTATTTAAATAAATTAATTATTTAATTTATTTATTTAAATAAGATTAGAATTATTCTAATTGATTTATTCACAACCGGTTTAATATGGAGAACCTAAAGGGTCACACCATAAAAGGAAGAATAATTATTTAAGAAGTAAATGGCATAATCGTAATAATATGTTATGTATATTTAATTTAATCTATGGTGATAGAATAAATTAAATAGCTTAATATTATTATTTAATATTTTAGAAATATTAAATATAAATTAATAAGAGGAGTCTTATTAATATTATTACAATTATTATTATTTTAATTTCTAAAAGAGTTTAGGAATTAATTTAATATAAGTACTCTCATTTATTCCTAATTGGATTAGGAAGGAAAATTAGTTAAAGGAGTTTAATTAATTATCCCTAATAAGATTAGGGAGCTTAATTAATTAAAAGAATTAATTAATTAAAATCCAATTCCTTAATTGTTAAGGTGGGTTGCCCACATCTATAAATAAGAGGAGTCTTATTATGGGTGGTATGGGTTGTTGACTTTAACAAAGTACGTAATAATTCCAAGTTGTTGGGAGAGTATGCCTTTTACTATAGAGATAGAAAACTAGGGTTAGCCATAACACCCATCTTCTTGAATTTTATTCTTCCTTGGTGGATCACCTCTGAGGCCAAACATTTGGGTGGCTAACGTTGATCGAAGGAAGGAACCAAACCGGTGGATTCAAGATGAGCGCGAAAAGGATTGGAGGTGAACTTGTACACGAGGAAGCTCGATCTTCAAGGGTATGATTCTTATTCATCTCTTTTCGTTTAATTAATAATTATGCATAAAGGATGATCCGGGTATATGGTTTGTAAATTTTTTTAAACTCGATTTTACACGCTTAGCACTTTTTTTATGCAATTTGATTGCGTTATGAATATTACAAACCTAACATATTATTATGTCATTGTCATCATCCTCATGTTTATATTGTGACAAAAGTCATCTTTGGCTTACGTGTATAGATGGACTTGGTATGATTATGACCAGGGATTATTCGGTATAATCATAACCGTAATGTAACGAATGATGTGGTAAAAATCCTCATTGGCCTGTAGTTCATTGATGGACAGTTGTTGGTATGATTATGACCAGGGATTATTCGGTATAATCATGAACATTGATGAATACACGAATATCCTTGGCTCGTAGTGCATGGATAATTTGTGGTCGTGATACTAATGAATATCCTTGGCCGTAGTGCAGGGATGATGTGGTTTATTTATTAAGCTGAGTCTCAGCGATAAAGTTGATGAAAAACTTTTTAAATCATAAAAAGATAGTAGATTTTATGCTCTACTTGACTCTTCTAATGGATTGCTTATTTCCGCTGCAGTTGTTGATCTAAAACTTGTTATCTATTGTATTCTATCAGTTGTTATACTGTTAAAGGCTAAGGATAATTTATTTTGCATTATCTTAGTCATAATATTTCTTACTGGGCTAGTTGAGCTCACCCTTTCTTTCGTTGTTCTCTTCAGGAAATGAGAATATAGCTGGGACTAGTCGGGGAATGGAGTGATGGTCTAGGATTAATGGCTTTAGTAGTCCTCATTATTCTATGGAATAATGTGATAATAATTATAATGAGGACACCATTGAGTGGGGATATTGTCTAGATAATAATATTCTTGTTTAAACTCTCAGCTATGTTTTGTCGTATTTTACACGACTGTTGTATAATTAAGTTGTATTTGAATTTATGTACCATGTATCTGACGACTCAAGATGGGTGATGTATACCTATTTTGGGGGCGTCACAGTTTGTTTTCTCTGACTTCTTCTGTTCCTTCATGCATTATGAGCAATGCTTCCCAAACCTCCTTTGTTGATTAGTTGTTGACCACATTTTCAAACAGATCATCTTTTAGGGATTGGAACAAAATGTTCTTAGCCTTTTTGTCGAGTTAAACAGCTCATTTTTCGTTGTCTGTCCATTCTTCTTTAACCTTGATCTGTATTCTGTTTGGGTCGTCTGTAGTTAGTGCAAGCTTTGTAGGAACGTAGGGCCCATCCTGAACAGTTTCAAATAGATCTTCATCTACTGAATCCATGTATGCTTGCATCCGAACTTTCCAGTTGGCGAATTTATCTTTGTTGCACATAGGTGGCTTGGTGCCTCCTCTAGTCTTTGATTCTCTTGGTAGGTGTGTCATTGGATCTACTTAAGCTTTGTAGGCTATATGATAGAACCTGCTTTGATACCAATTGTTAGTTCCCGGAGGCACAATAGTTATCTAAAAGGGGGGGGGGGGTTGAATAGATATTTAAAATTCTTTTCAAAATACTTTGTTAGTTTTCTTAACGATTTAAACACGGAAAAATTAAGATTTGTTTAATCTCCCTTTTAGATATGGTGAGTTAGTGAGAGTGAGACAATTATAACAATTATAGTAGTTATAGCAGTTATAGCAAGAATTTTAGAGACACAATAGTTTTAAGTGGTTCAGAGCACTTAAAGCTCCTACTCCACTCTTCTACTCCTCGAGTAGGAAATCCACTAAGGATGTCTTTTACACCTTCTAGACCAGCAGTCTAGGCACTTCTTAGTTCACTTTTGAACTCTTCAAGTCCAGAAAACTTGGTTCTTCACAGTTCACTTAGAACTCTTCAAGTCCTTCTAACTTGGAACTTCTTACTTTACTTGATTGGTAGTTGATGAGTTATTGATTGGTGCTGCTCAGTTGTTGTTAAGCTCTTGTTCGAAAGAACTGAGTAGCTGAGCAAGCTTTCTCTTTTTCAGATCATAGAGTTGACCGTTGAGTGTTCTTCAGCGTTTTGTTTAATGCTTGCTTGATTGTATCTTCTGCAGATGTTTTGCATAAATGTGATCCTTGAAATCTATCCATTGAAGACATCCGTTGAAGCATTAAATGCGTTTGACATTTCTGAACTTTGATGGAGACTTTTCTGCACATCTTCTGAATTGCATTCTGGCCCACTGACACAGCAGACTGCTTTCTCACCTAACACCTGAAAAGGTGTTTTCCTCTGACCCAAAGTACTTTCCTTAGCTTCTTCAATACATTTCCTTCGTTGTATTCTAAGGATATCTTTTGTGCCATTGGGACTGATGAGGACTTCAATGTTTATAATTCATTCCGCATTTGTTGGGATTTATCTTTAAACAAAGGGGTAAGGCTCGATGCTTCTGACACAGGTAGATGATACTCTACGATTTAGATCGTGGTGTCTTGCCACCTTGGTGCTTGATCTGATGCTAGAAAATGAGAACACTACGATTTCTCTTAAGGACTAACACACTACGATCTTCACTTGTTTATCTTACAGACTCTACGTTTCCGAGAGCACACTACGATCTGTAAGTTGGCTTCAGCAAACGTCTGGACCACTCTACGATTTCCGGAGAGGCCCTTCAAGGCAAGCATACTACGATCCTCGATGCTCTACGATTCTACCTTGGCTTCTGCAATCTCTTGATCAGCTCGATAGACTACGATCTTGTTGAAGCCTATCTATTATATCTCAAGACATAGATCAACCTAACATCTTTGATCTCTTCATCTATGCATTCAGTTATAGAATGATAAACATTAAAAGCTTAGATCAACCTAACAATTTTGATCTATTACTAAGTCCTTGTACATATATTACTTGAAGGACTTTACATATAATCATGAGCATTTACTTTAAACATTAAATCAAAATATGGAGTTTCCCAACAGTAAGAACTTGTTCCAACTTCCTTTGAAGTTAAGGACACAGAGTCTTAATAAATCTTCAAGAGTTTAAATAGTCCTCTCCGACTGCCCGTTCGTTTGAGGATGATATGCCGAACTAAATCATAAATTCTTGCCTATAGCTTTTTGCAAACTAACCTAAAATTGTGAAGTGAATCTTGGGGCTTGATCAGAAACTATGGATACTAGCATACCATGCAATCTTATAATCTCGTTTATGTACATATGAGCAAGACGTTCAAGTGTATAAGTTTCTCGCATCGGTAAGAAATGAGCAGACTTGATCAATCTATCATAGATTACCCAAATCGCATCTATGCCTTAAGAAACCTTGGGAATACCAGTAATGAAATCCATGGTAATGTGCTCCCACTTCCATTCTAGAATTTCAAGCGGTTGCAATGGACCTTTTGGCACTTGATGCTCCGCTTTGACTCGTTGACAAGTTAAACACCTTGAGATAAACCCCGATATCTCTCTCTTCATATTTCTCCACCAAAATGTATGTCGAAGATCATGATACATTTTGGTACTCCTAGTATGGATTGCAAACAGTGTGTTGTGAGCCTCCATCATGATTTTATACTTTAAGTCAGAATCGTTAGGAATACAAAGTATGGAGTTGACTCGAAGTATTCCTTCTTCACCGATTCTTGCTTCCGGAATAGCACCTCCTTGCACTTTCTTCCTCATACGCATCAGCTCCAGGTCTGTAGCTTGAGCAACTTTAACTTTATCGATTAAAGTCGATTCTACTCGTATATTCGCCATCATCACATGGGTCCCTGGAGTCTTTAACACTATCTCCATCCTTTGTAAGTCATATAAAATGGGCCTTTGCGTTGACAATATCACACTCGTACCCGCATATGATCTTCTACTAAATGTGTTAGCTACTACATTCACTTTTCCAGGATGGTATTGAATGGTATGATCGTAATCTTTTAATAGCTCAAGCCATCGTCGTTGTCGCATGTTGAGTTCCTTTTGAGTGAAGAAATATTTAAGGCTTTTATGATCCGTATAGATCTCCACCTTCTCTCCATATAGGTAATGCTTCCAAATCTTAAGCGCAAAAATGACAACTGCCAACTCTAGATCATGAGTAGGATTATTCCTCTCATATTCTTTGAGTTGTCATGAGGCATAGGCTTTGACTCTCCCATGTTGCATGAGAACACATCCTAACCATTTACCTGAAGCATCACTATAGATGACAAATCTCTCCGGGCCAGATGGTATTGTCAGAATAGGTGCTAAAATGAGTCTCCTCTTGAATTCTTGAAAACTCTTCTCACATTCCTCGCTCCAACTGAATTTTGTATCTTTCCGAGTCATCTGAGTTAATGGAGTAGTGATTCAAGAAAACCCTTCTACGAATCTACGATAATAACCAGCTAAGCCAAGATAGCTATGTACTTCGGTCACTGACTTAGGTTGCTCCCAGCTTTGAATTGCTTCACTCTTTTTCGGGTCAACAGATATTCCATGATTTGATATCACCTGCCCAAGGAATGCTACTTCCTCAAGCCAGAACTCACATTTCTTCAACTTGTCATATAACTTGTTTTCACGAAGCTTTTGGAGTATTAGCCTCAAGTGTTGGTCATGATCTTCACGGCTTTTGGAGTAAATGAGGATGTCATCAATAAAGACGACCACAAAGTGATCCAAATATTCCTTGAATACTCGGTTCATCATATTCATGAAGGCATTTAGAGCATTAGTCAATCCAAAAGACATGACTAGGAATTCGTAATGCCCGTACTGAGTTCTGAAAGCAGTCTTTGGAATGTCATCAGTTTTAATCTTCAACTGATGATATCCAGGACGAAGATCGATCTTTGAAAAGAATTTGCCGCCTTGCAAGCAATCGGTCAAACAGGTCATTAATGCGAGGCAACGGGTACCTATTTTTGATGGTGACATGATTCAACTCCCGATAATCAATACAAAGTCGCATACTTCCATCTTTCTTCTTCACGAATAGAACAGGAACACCCCAAGGAGACGTAATAGGTCAAATGAAACCGATGTCTAACAATTCCCGTAGTTGGGTTTTTAACTTCTGAAGTTCAATAGGAGCCATTCGATATAGGGCTTTGGAAATGGGTTTTGTACCGGATTCAAGGTCGATATAAAATTCAATTTCACGCTCTGGGGGTAGGCCAGGAAGTTCTTCAGGGAATACGTCAGGAAATTTATTCACAATAGAAATATCATTCAAATCTAACGTATTTTTATTTAAATCCGAGACATGGGCTAAGAAAGCTTGACATCCGTTTTTCAATAAATGAATAACTTTATGGCTTGATATGACAGTGATTGACTTTAGTGGTTTGGTTGCCTGAATTAGCATAATAGGTTGGTTAAGAATATGAAAGCTAACAACCTTACAAAAACAATCAATTTTAGCATGATGAGTAGTTAACCAATCAATCCCTAAAATCACATCAAATGCAAGTATTTTCAAAGAGATAAGATCGACATGTAATGTGCGGTTACCGATTTGAATCAAATAAGACTTATAAACAGTGGATGTAATGAAGGTTTCTCCCAACGGAGTTTCAATAGATAAATCAAAGTCTAATTTCTCTGGAGTTAAATTTAAACGTTGAGCGCAAGTAGGAGAAATAAAAGAATGGGTAGAACCGGTATCAAATAAGGTATAGACTTCGCTAGAGTTTATGATTAGCTTACACGTGATCACCTCGTTCAGATTCCTCGCTTTTTGGGAGGTTATGACAAACGCTCTCCCTTGAACTACCAGTTTTGTCTTGTCTGGGACGACCTTTGACGCCTCCATCCCAACTGGACTTGACTTCGGTGCACAAAAATATCGGGCTAGGTGACATTCTCTTCCATAATTGTAACATGCTTTGGAGTGCTGCGTACAGTTTGGACTGATGTGTCCCTCCCCTCCGCATTTGTAACATACGACCGGCGATCGTTCTCCTTCCTTAACAACAGGTGTTGGTGCTGACGTCCTTCCATCATTATTGAATATTCACTTCTTGAAATTTCCACTTTTATTGTCTTGGCCATGATTACCACCGAAGTGGTTACCATTTCTGGCATGTTGACTTCCACCACGTTTATTGTCACCGCTTCGATGACTGCTACCACTGGTATTATCATTTTTCCAGCTGCTCTCTTGGTTGGGTTGACTCGTTATCGCGCTCTAATAACTAAACCCTATTTACAACATCTAAATACAAACACAGTTTATGAGAAATTAGGTATTGATGTATCTCAGGTTTCAAACCTCGTAGAAACATTCGCATCATTCTCTCCTCATTATGAACCAAGTGGGATGCAAACCGGGACAACTCGGCAAACTTAGCTTCGTACTGTGACACGGTTATGTTGTTTTGCTCCAACTTGATAAACTCTACCTCCTTCATGTGACGAATACTTTCGGGAAAGTACTTGTCGTTGAACAGTTCTTGGAACTTCTCCCAAGACATCTTTAGTGTGGCAGGTTGAGTACGCTTTACAGATTCCCACCAGTATTCTGCCTCTCCTCGCAACATGAAGGTGGCAAAGGGAACTTTTTGCTCCTCGGAGCATCCCATGACATCAAATATCTTGGTGATTTGCTTTATTCACGTCACTGCCTTAAGTGGTTTTGGCTCTCCAATAAACTCCGGTTGTCCCAGTTCCTTGAACT
This sequence comes from Panax quinquefolius, assembly GCA_020205615.1. Taxonomy (NCBI): domain Eukaryota; kingdom Viridiplantae; phylum Streptophyta; class Magnoliopsida; order Apiales; family Araliaceae; genus Panax; species Panax quinquefolius. The sequence goes on along the minus strand of CM035171.1, from coordinate 86,062,336 downwards.
GTTTAGCGGTGACCGTCTGAGAGTTGCCAGTGTTTCCACCTGCATTTTGAACAGGAGCCGCTCTCACCTGAAGTTGCATGAATTGCATAAAGCCTCTGAACATCCCATCGTTCATCATTTGATCGGTGTTATTGTTTACCTGAGGATTATTGTCTTCCTATTGCACATTATCCTGGGTATTGATCGTTGGTGACTCAACGGTATTATGTGCTTCATCGCTGATCTCAACATTTTCAGATGTCATTTTCAAACACTGCCACAAAACAAGGGTTAATTGACATGTCACATATTATCCCTATAGTCTGACCGACCAATTAAATACCAAATAAACTTAGGTAGGTCATACTAGCAAAGGAATTCACCGTCTCTCCCCTCTAAGTTCTTGTCTCACATCTCAGCCAGGGATCATATCCCTAAGCTTTGATACCAACTGTGACGCCCCCAAAATAGGTATACATCACCCATCCTGAGTCACCAAATACATGGTACATAAATCAAATACAAACTTCTTTTATATAATACGACAAAAGTGTAGCTTAGAGTTTTTACATGAATATTGTCTCAGATATTATTCAAACTCAAATGAAGTCCTCATTACATTTATTATCACACTATTTCATAAAATAGTGAGGACTACTATAGCCACCATCTCGGACCGTCACTCTGTTCCCCGACTAGTCCCAGCTACGTTCAAATTTACTGAAGAGAACAATAAAAGTAATATGGTGAGCTCAACTAGCCCAGTAAGAAATATTATGACTAAGATAATGCATAATAAATTATTGTTAGCCTTCAACAGTGTTAAACTGATACAATACAATAAACATCAAGTTTAACTGCAATGGAACAAGCAATCCATTAGAAGAGTCAATTAAGTAGAGCATGATATCTACTATCTTTTATGATTTAAAAAGGTTTTTCATCAATCGGTGAGACTCAGCTTAATAAATAAACCACATCATCAAATCATCCCTGCACCACGACCAAGGATATTCATATAATCATCAATGGTCATGATTATACCGAATAATCCCTGGTTATAATCATACCAACAACTGTCCATATACAGGTACACCTACGGCTCCACCCTCTATAAATAGAGGGCTTGGGGTGGCCATTTTGTAAGAGAAAACGGCGAGGAAGCCCTGTCCAATTTGCTCTATACTCACCCCATACGGAGTACTTTCTCATTTTAAACACCTGTGAGCTCATATATAGCTACTTTTGTACCTACAAAAGCTAGTGTTTACCTACTTTAAAAATATAGAAGTCTTCTTTGGCAGCCCACTGTAAGCTTTCTCACACACTTTAAAGTCTTTCTCTTCATCTTTGCACACACCCTTCTTCACGTTGAGAGTCGTGTTGCGTGTGTTTGCCCGGACTTCGGTCCGTGGTTTTATTTCAGTTTGTATATACATATATATTATATATATATATATATATATATATATGGACTAACATTATCGAGTTATGCCTCGATTGAGCCTAGACTTCGATCTGGAGCGTTTATTTGCTTTTATATATATACATATACAACACGGATCAAGTCCGGACTCCCGAACCTGATAAAAAACGGACCCCAATTTTTAATTTTTATTTTTGCTTTTTTTTTAAAATAACTAAAATAAAATATTTAATATTTTATGGAACTGAAATTTTTCCATAATACAATGTTTTGGGCGTGTTTTGAATACCTATACCAAAAAATGGTGGGACGATGCATGCATTTGTATATACATGTTTTGTTATACGTACCCAAATCACACCCAAAACACTATATTATGAAAAAATTCCAATTCCATAATTATTTTTTTTAGTTGTTTTAAAAAAAAAAGCAAAAAAAAAAAGGCCAGGATTTTGGTCCGGTCCGGGAGTCCGGACCTGATCCGGCCTCTATATATATATATATATATATATATATATGAACTGTGTGTCGAACTTTGTTCGATGAGCCTAGACTTCTGTTTGGAGCATTTACTACTTTAATATATATATATATTAACTGTGTGTAGGACTCTGTTCGATGAGCCTAGATTTTACATCTGGTGTGTTTACCTGCTTTAATATATATATATATATATATATATATATATATATATATATATATATATATATATATATATATTGTCCCACACAGAGTTTACTTGGTGATTGATCGCTTTTACTGACTTTCTTTACGTTTTGTCCCGCTTGGAGTTTCCTCCGTGGCGGTTGCCTGTCTTCTGACTTTATTTACGTTTCATCACTTTGGAGTTTCCTCCGTGGCGGTTGATAGCTTTTACAGCTTTATTTACATTTCTGATCCCCTATGGAGGTGCTTTGTGGTTGGTGATCGTGTTTGTATATATATATTTTACAGCTTTTATATATATACCTGCTTACTACTTTCATACAAATTGCGGTATCATGTGCGCCTAGGAATCATGTGATCACAGATTCAACCTATTGGATCTAGATTCGGTTCCCGTGATGGACATTTTCAGCTGTAAGCAGCTTGTAAATTATTTTGCATTGTCTGAATTTCCTCAAATGGTTTTCATACCCATGAGGAAATCGACATTATTTTGTACATTATTTTCTTATAGATGCTTCGCATCTCGAAAATAAAATCAATCAAGCCGAGCATTTAATAAAATGGGAGTGTAAAAGGTCTCAATTACTATTGAGCATCGGGGTTTGAAAAACCTCTTTTATAAAACGTCACTGCCATATCTTGCTAAAACTGAATTTTTACATCAATTCAAACCCTGTGTATATAGGTGCGAACGAGGCCTCGCACTACTTCCAAATAACAGCACATTGACCCACACACACACACATTAAGATAATAGTTTCTTGAAAAGAGGCGGTCACCGTGGTAACACGGATGTCGGGGGGTGCCTAACACCTTCCCTCCGCATAATCAAGTCTCCGGACCCTAATGAATCTCGGTTTCACCGACCCATTTAACAGTGTCACATCACTGGGTCAATGTGCAAACCTTTTCTCGGTTGTGTTGGTACAACCATTTAAAAAACCAACTGGCGACTCTTAATAGTCCATCATTGACATTATACATGTCAGACCTTTTTCACTTGTTTTTTCAAACAAATCTCACCTAAAATGAGAACACCAAAGAACAAGTAACGGAAAGGGACAATTAAAAATCCCGACGTCGACAGGTGGTGACTCTGCTGGGGACACCAGTAAGAGGACTTAAACCGCTATTACAATCTTTTCAAAACTGTTATCTGCTTGTGTGTGGATGTTGCATTTACATTTATGATGAATGTGTACGAATGCATTTCCTTATTGCACTTAGTGCCTCGCACCATAACTGCTTGTGATATTAGTGCTTCGCACATGTCATCATTTTCATACGGTGAGACGCGATGTATGTGAATGTATGTTGTGTGGTCCCTCCACCAGGAGGCTATCCCGTCAGTGTTTGATTACTGGACTCGTGGGAAGACTAATTCCCAAAGGCTCAGGAAAGGCACCACCCAAATTCGCTCTAATTGAAAGACCGGATTAATTTCCCATTGAGTAAATTGCGATGATTTAGTAACCTTCATGCCAAAAGCCGCGAGAGTAACCTAAGATAGGTCAGCCTCTGATAAACCCAAAACGGAAGAAAGTCTCTTCATGCTCTCTTATTTGTAAACACAATTACTTGTAATTACATTCCATATATATCTCCATGTTATGAGAAATATGAAGAAATGTGTACACATACATAACATGCTATCTTGTATTACAAAAACAGCTGACATCCATTTTGCAAGATAAAATTCCTAAAATGGACACATCACATAGCATGTTAATTTACATTCCCTAAAGACTAAACTATGCAAGTCTTTCGCAGGGAACCAATCGGACCTACTACCCGGTCAAAATCCAAAAAGGCTACAGGCCTACAGTTAATCATGTCGTCATCTGACCAGACTGACCTTAATCCAGTTTCTCACAAAGAATTCGACGGATTAAGCAAATAAATTACAGATTTGGCTGTTCTATTCAAAGAACTGCACCAGTCTACTCAGGGTCCAAAAATACCCGTACATGCTGAATCCTCCACACAAGGGGGAACTCAGGTCATTACAATACCTGAACTGAAGTTGGATACGACCAACAAAACTCATGATGCTGCCCATCTCACGGGAGATCCAGACACTTTGGTGACATCAAAAAGAAAGTCCTCCAAATGGAAGAGACCCTTCGTACTATCGAAGGAATTGGAATACACGGTAGTTTTTCATATGCTGATCTTTGCATTTTCCTTGGTGTTTATTATCTAGAAAAGTTTAAAACTCCTAACTTCGAAAAATATGATGGGTTAGGAGATCCTTATACACATTTAAAAGTGTTTATTGGAGAACTTGGATCTTATGCAGAGGATGAAAAGCTCAGAATGTAATTGTTCCAGAGAAGCCCGTTCGTGGTACACAAGATTAGACAACTCAAAGATCCATAGCTGGGAAGAGCTAGCACATGTTTTCCTCACTCAATACAGCTTTCAGTCTTAGATGGATTGTGATCGATATCAAATTACCAAGATTAAGAAACAGTCTAATGAGTCTTTTAGAGAGTATGCTCAAAGGTGGAGACGCCTGGCTGCCCAAGTTAGTCCTTCTATGACAGAATTAGAGATGGTCATGACTTTCATAGACATTCAAGAAGCGCTTTTCTATGAAAGAGTTTTAGCTGGCATCGGAAAACCATTTTCTGAAAGGGTCAAACACGGGGAGATGGTTGAGATGGGTTTGAAGTCCGGAAAGATTCAAGACCTAGCTGCCCTTAAAGTTGTTGCTGATCACATTCAATCCGAAAATTATGGAAACAACCCCCGGAGGGTCCATAAAAAGAAAGAGGAAGATGTTTCCCTGATACTACAGGGTCAAAAGGGCAATCATAACATGCCTATTCAAAGGAGAAACTACACTCCCTTTAAAGCATAGTCTGCGAACCCTCCAATACCAAAAGGTGGAGATGTCAAACGCCCTCGAGTGTTCACACCCTTAGGGGACACCCTCGAGAACATTCTCAATCTTCTGACAACACAAAAGAAAATTACGCATCTTCTGCCACCAGCCAGCCCTAATGGATGGGGTTTCAATTCTACTCGGAAATGTGCTTATCATGTCGGGGCTCCTGGATATGATACTCAGGATTGTTGGACCTTGAAACACAAGATCTAAGACCTGATAGACAACGGTAAGATCATGGTCACCAAACCAGATCAGTCTCACGTTCAAGACAACCCTCTTCCTCAACACAAAGAAGAAGAGGTCAACACAATCAATTGGAGCAATGGACATAATTCCAATTTCAACTGTGAATCCTCCCAGACCCTCAAATACGGTGTTAACAAATGGGATTATGCCAAGTTCCAGTTCACAATGGAACGAAAGATGAAAGCTTTATGCAAACAAATTGAGCAATTGGCTAAGTTGGTGACTTATCAGCATCAAGTGACACGTCGATTAATCAGCCAGGAGCATGTTAGTCTCCTACCTCTTGTCATGAATATTCCCTCGTCACTTTCAGAAAATGAACTGCTGGAAGACAAAGTGACAACGAGAGCAAATGCCAAAGCCCGTCGGGATTTTGCCGACAAAAGGGAATTCACCTATTTAGGCCAACCTATGGAGGAAATCCTTCAGATGTTAATCAATGAAGGAAGGATAAGATCCCTTCTACCTCCAATTAACCCTCGTTCAGGACGGTATAACTCTGATGGAGTATGTCAATATCACTCCCATTCTCGCGGTCACAGCACAAAAGAATGTTGGGCACTCCGCCACCTTATCCAAAATCTAATTGACAGTGGTGTCCTGCACCTAGCGGACGATGATATTGTGTTAAGTGCAAGTGAGAATACATATCCAACTAAGTGGAAGAGTTTGGTAGCAGTCATATCCACTGAAACTGATGGGGCTAACAAATCACTCACAATGCCAATAATTCAACTCAGAGGAAGCAACAATCCTTTGAAAGTGGTCACTCTTGAGCCAATCAACTTGTCGTGCAGAGCACAATATCCTATTGTTAGCTTGAGCAAGGTTCCATGGAATTATAGAGAAGGTGAAGGATCTATCTCACATACAATTGCTACAGTGTCGAAGGAAAATCCATTATATCTTCCCCAATGGGTGATGAAGCATACCATCAAATGAAAGGGGAAAATACCCATTGAGAAGATTGAAGAATTCCTCCGCACTATGGGTCATAACGAAGCCAAGGTGGTTTTAAGCTTTAAAAGAAACTCCACAACAAATATCAATTTTGGACTTGGTCCTAACTTCCGAGAGTCACCGGAAGATCTTGCTAAAGGCTTTAGAAGAAGCCTATCTACCAACATCAGTTGATACGAAAAAATTTCAATATCTGGTTGATCACATTTTCAACAACAATGTGATATCCTTCACTGATGATGACATACCACCCGAAGGGACCGGTCATTGCAAGCCGTTGCACATTACGGTCTTGTCCTCCGGATACATGCTAGCTGGAGTCTTGATAGATGGAGGTTCATCTCTAAATATCTGTCCATACTCTACCTTGGTGAAGATGAATATCAATCTCAACCGAATTCGGAGTATCCATACTGTCATCAAAGCTTTTGATGGAGCCCGCCGGAATTCGGTCGGAGTAATTGAACTGCCAATCGAAATTGGTCCCCATACATTCTGTGTATCTTTCTATATGCTCAAGATAGATTCGGGATACAACATGCTCTTGGAACGACCATGGATCCATATGGATGGGGCAGTCCCCTCCACCATTCATCAACAACTGAAATACATTATCAACAATAGCCTAGTTACGGTCAACGATGAACCAGAGTGTCCTAAACACGGGGACATGCCATTCATCAATGCCAATGTAGATGTTGAACCGGTCAGTTTTCATGCCTTGGAAGTAAGAAATACCCAATACCATGCTATTGGAACGCCATTTCCCGAACCCAAGATTTCTGCCGAGGTAATGTCGGCTACTTAAGAAATGATGTCATTGGGTCATAAGCCGGGACAAGGGCTAGGTAAAGATCGCTAGGGTATCAAGTACCCAATTCAATTAACCAAGCAAACTGGAATAGCTAGGCTAGGCTATTTTTCCAGTTCTAGTCGTAGGAATCCTCATAAGCATCAGCAGATTCCTTCAGCTTCAAGCAGGCGACGTTTATCTTTGCCTTCAAATTCTGAGTCCGCACAACCTCCTGTAAAGGTGCAAGCCAATATTATGGCTATTTTATTTCCTAAGCCGGCACCGGTGAAGGAGAAAGAAGTCTTTGTTCCAAATCCCACAATAGAAGAGGAGGAACAAAGAATCAAGTAAGACGTCATCCGAATGATGTCAGGCATACGCATCATCGATCATGATGAACATACCAACAGATACACCCCAGACAATGATTGCCCAAATGTAATGGCCATCATTCGGGATAGGGAGGATGATGACAATCCCTCCATCACTGCAATCCACCTGGAATTTGCCCTTGCCAATTGGAAAAACACTCCTTGCATTGCTCGTCAAGGGTAAAACGGGCAGAAACTCTTTCTGCCCTGTAGATATAATAACTGCTTACTTTTCTGTACAGTATTAGCAGTTTATTTTGTCAGTATATGCTAACACTGTGTATGATTAAAACGTTTTATATATACTAAGTGAAAGCATATTTTGTTTTAGGACCCTGAATTTAGATGTGCCTGTACTTGCTGATACGATGCCTCTTCTTCACAAGGATTGTACCTTTGATGTAGAGATGAATTCAGCCTTGATGGAAATACAGGATGACATTGAGGTGCCTCTAGAAATTCAAGAATGGGTCAAAGACAAACCTAAACCCAACCTTGACCAAACCACTTCTTTCAATCTCGGAACCTTAGAAAGCCCTAAGTTAATCCAGATTGGTTCAGACCTTACCCCAAACCAACGGAATGACAAGGTTACGCTATTAACCCAATTCCAGGATGTGTTTGCATGGTCTCATGAAGACATGGTGGGTTTGTCCACTGACATTATCCTTCATTGCCTTCCCATTAAAGAGGATTTAAGCCGGTCGAAATAAGCTCGGTGATTGAAACCTGAGTGGAGTTTAAAGGTGAAAGAAGAAATTATGAAACAATTTCAAGCTGGAAACATCCTGGTGTCTACATATCCTGAGTGGATATCCAACACTGTCCCCGTGCCTAAACCCAGAGGGAAGGTGCGAGTTTGCGTGGATTACTGGGACTTGAACAAAGCTTACTTAAAAGATAGCTTTCCCGTGCCATTTATCCACATTCTTATTGACAATAATGCGAAATACGACATGTACTCCTTTACTGATTGCTTTGCAAGGTACCATCAGATCATGGCTGCTCAGGAAGATCGTGAGAAAACTGTTTTCATCACGCCTTGGGGAACCTTTGGCTATAGACGGTTGTCATTCGACCTCATCAATGCCGGAGCCACCTATCAGCGAGCTATGATGGCTCTCTTTCACGACTTAATGCACAAAGAGATCGAGATTTACGTGGATGACATCATTGTCAAATCCCGAAAGGAGAATGATCATCTAGACCATCTCAGAAAGTTGTTCAACAGGTTGCGTAAGTACAACTTGAAGTTGAATCCAGCTAAATGCGCCTTTGGCGTTAAATCGAGCAAGTTGCTAGGATTTTTAGTCGACCACAAAGGATTGAGTGGATCTGCCAAAATCCAGGCCATCACGGAAATGCCCATTCCTCAGACAGAAAAGGAAATACGGGGATTTTTGGGAAGAATCAACTTCATTAGCAGGTTTATCTCTAAACTCACAGCAACTTGTGAGCCAATCTTCAAGCTATTAAGGAAGAACTCCTCTATGAAATGGAATGATGAGTGCCAAAATGCCTTCCTCACAATCAAGAAACAGCTAGTTAACGCTCCCATGTTGGTACCACCCAGGGATGATGTTCCCCTGTTCATGTACCTGTCCATAAGTGACAATGCCATCGACTACATGCTAGGACAGAAAGACGATAGAGGCCAAGAATGAGCTATCTATTACCTCAGCAAAAGATTCAGCAGCAGTGAACACAAGTACACTCTGATCAAAAAGATGTGTTGTGCTTTAGCATGGGCTTCCATGAGGTTACAACATTACCTCCATGGTCACACAACCCATCTCATATCCAGCGTGGATCCTCTCAAGTACGTGTTCAATAAACCCATGTTAAATTTCCGGCTATCCAGATGGCAGTTGATCCTACAACAATTTGACATCGTATATGTGACTCAAAAGTCCATCAAAGGTCAAGGAATTGCGGATCAACTGGCCACTGCACGTTCAGGGGATTTCAAACCTTTAGAAACATATTTCCCCGATGAAGGGGTAATGATAGTTCAGCAACACCATCAGTACGATACACACCAAGCATGGAAGATGTATTTCGATGGAGCTGTTAATATGGAAGGTGTTGGAGCTGAAGCAGTTCTAGTATCTGGTATGGGGGAGCAGTATCTCATCGCTGTCAAATTATAGTTTGTCAGCACCAACAACACAGCTGAGTATGAAGGCTGTCTCATTGGGCTAAAACTTGCCTGTTCAATGGGCATCAGGTGGTTAACTGTCTTTGGAGATTCAGAGTTGGTAATCAGACAATCCACTAGAATCTATCAAACCAAGGAACTACAGTTGTTGCCTTACCATCGGCAAGTTTTACGAATGGTTGTGGAATTCGATGAAATATCCTTTCTACACGTTCCTCGTAATAGGAATGACTTTGCGGACGCGTTAGCAACTTTGGCCTCCTTGATTCGCATATCAGATAAGGGACCCTTGCCAAGCGTCACAATTTCCCTGCACAAGGCACCAGCCTATGGGAATTACGTTGGGGAAGTATCGGATGAGTTACCTTCCATCCAGCATCCTTGGTATCAACATATCAAGGAATATCTACGAGATGGATCTACACCCGTTGAGGCGAGCCCGACTGAGAAAAGGCGGATCCATCGAATTGCTATAAAATTCTATCTAAGTGGAGATGTTCTCTATAGAAAAGATGCAGGACTAGGTCTCCTCAGATGTTTAGACATAGATCAAGCCCAAAGGCTTATGGATGAAATCCATGGTGGAGTCTGTGGCCCCCATATGAGTGGCCCCCTCCTTGTCAAGAAAGTCCTCAGGACAGGACATTATTGGTTATCTCTCAAGGCTGATTGCAATGACCATGTCAGGAGATGCTATCAGTGCCAGATTCATGGGAATGCTATACACACCCCTCCAAGGGAACTACACAACATGAGTTTACCTTGGCCCTTCTCAATGTGGGGAATGGACGTTATCAGGCCCATTGAGCCTAAATCTAGTAATGGACATCGATTTATCTTCACCATGATCGACTACTTCACCATGTGGGTAGAGGCAGCCTCCTTCCCCAGTGTTACCAAAGAAGTCATCATTGCTTTCATCAGAAACAATGTCATTTTTCGATATGGACAACCAGAGGTGATTGTGTCAGACAATGCTAAGAACCTCAACAACAAAATGATGGAGGAATTATGCAGTAAATTCCACATCAAACATCTTAACTCCGTCATCTATCGTCCGAAGATGAATGGTGTTGTTGAAGCGGCTAACAAAAATATCAAGAAGATTATGCAAAAGATGTCCGCCAATCACAAAGATTGGCCTGAATTATTGCCTCTTACTCTATTAGCCTACAGAACCTCAATGCGCACTTCCACTAGGGCAACCCCCTACGCATTAACCTATGGGATGGAAGCAGTGCTCCCCATAGAAGTTGAAATGGAATCCCTTAGAGTGTTGATAGACGCTCAGCTGGATGAAGACCAATGGGTACAAGATAGGTATCACCAATTGTCTCTAATAGATGAAAGGCGAACCGCGACTATCTGTTATGGTCAGTTATATCAGCAAAGGATCGCCAGATCCTACAACAAAAAAGTCCGGCTATGGCAGTTTAAACAACATGACTTGGTTTTGTAGAAGATCATTGACAACCAAGATAAATCTAAGGGAAAATTCGCTCCTAACTGGGAATGCCCGTTTGTTGTCAAGGAAGTATTGATAGGAGGTGCTCTCAGATTACAAGAAATGGAGGGCGATGAATTTCCACAACTCATCAACTCGGACGCCGTGAAACGGTACTATGTCTGAAGTAATCAGCAAACACCCTGGTGTTGGATCATCATATCACTAGTTATTTAGGTTCTTTAACCCTTTACGACATACAATTTTTCCACATTCTGCCTCTCAGGGAAAACATACTTTTCAAGCCAGCAGCCTGGCTTCTCTGCATTCCTACGACTTAGGTCATCCCACTACGGATTGAACCTCTTGCATTTGCAGTTTGGTTACCCATACATGGGATCAAACTTTTCATACCTACAGTTTATCCTCAACCTAGGATTAAACTTTATCCTCCCCGCAATCTGACCTGCACATGGGATCATGCTTCTCCACTCGCCCAGAGGGGCGAACTACGTCGACCTAATCTCCTCTTCAATAGGAGTACGTAGGCAACCATTTCATATGGGCCGGTCGCAATTAAACAAAAACAACAAAAACATTTCCACCCTTTTTCCTTACAAAGACAAAAATAACAAAAAATATTCCAACACCATTTCTGCCACATACAGCGTTGAACCTTTTACACCAGGTTCAAACTACGCAAACCTGATCTCCTCTTCAATAGGAGTACGTAGGCAGCCATTTATGGTGCGGTCTCACCCCCTACCAAAATACAAACCTTTGTCAGTTGGTACTGGGATCAAAACATCAATCCATTACATTTCATTGGCTTCAAACCAAAGGGATGGAATTACCTGAACTCTTCCCAAATAGGAGATTCGGCGACCATCTAAGCTGCGGTCATACCTTGAAGAGCAACACCAATCCATAAGAGATGGAATTAACTAGGCTTCTCCTAAATATAAGTACTGGCGACCATCTGTGGTGCATTCAATCTCTGAGAGGAAAGCCACACTCCTCTCCACATTTCCATACAGAAACTAGTCCCAAGATACCAAAGATGGTAGGGATACATACAGATCGATGATCCATTCTGAACTATCCAGAGACAATTTATTATCCGTCCATCCAGGAGGAATTCAGAATACATCAGAATCACAAGCCCTGAAGCAGCAGGCAAAATATCAAGCAAGTAGCAAAGCATATCTAAAAGGGAAGTGATCAAAAATATATTTCCCTAGTATATATATAATGTTGTTTGATATATACAATGTAAACTGTACATAATAAAATAGCTAAGCTAGTCTATGCTGGAAAATACAAGCTCATCTACAAGTCAGGGTATATGCGAGCTAACAAGCCCAACATGGTATCCCTCTCAGAAGAAGGAGGTGAAGTTGTGGTCTCCTGTACGAGAATATCCACATGACCCAGTAGATCTGCAGCCATCTGTATGGTGACCATATGGTCATCGATGTAAGTGCTCATCTCTACGATCATGCCAGTGGTAAGGGACCTCACTGCAGTACTATCTGTGACGGCTACATCCTGGGCAAATATGGCACTATCCCGCTCAACTATCACTACATCTCTGGCTGATCTAGCCTCATCACACTCAACAATAGCGGCATCTCTGCAAGATAATGCCTTGTCTCTCTCTAACAGAGCTATGTCTCTCCCATCAAGGGCAGTCAACATCAAAGATCGAGCCTGATCTCTCTCGAAGGTCATCAGATGAAGACTCTGCTCAAGGTACTGTGATGAATGGTGTATAACGAAAGTGCTGGTACTGGGAGAATCTAGAGGAAATGTTGGTAACCCAGCAACGGACTCCTCCTCGATGTGGGAATCAATGTCCTCCATGGGCTCTACATCGTCTGAATCATTATCTGGTACTATGGATACTGCCGTAGCCGATACAATCTCTATCTCCATCCATGCGGAATACTTTGCAGAATAACCTGGATGGCTTACAAAAAAATTAGCTATCTCACATTGATCCCAACATGTATACACACGGGATCGATCCTCTACTGAAAGATAGCGAGAAGCTGAACGCTGACCTATCGCCCCCTCGAAAGGATGAAAGTCCTGAAACTGGTCAAACTGCGACATCACGACCAGCGGGTAATAAGTAGTCACGCCCCTCAAACCAGCCATAGGGAGATAATCCATGCCCAGAGCATGAATAATAAAGTTGTATGGTGAGCTGAGCCCCGAGCACGGCAATATGACAAATGGATCTCTGATATCCGCTAAAAATGTGGACCAAGACATAGCATCTATACACTCTGATGGCTGAAAGGAGTACGACATGGCTATATCATGGGTGAACCAGTACCCGTGACGTCTAAGATTGCAAATCGGTCTCAGGTGGGACATAAACCACATATATAGCATGACCGAGCTACCTGTGAACATTCATGTCGGATAAATGCAGTAGTAGGTGGCTGACCGCAGGGTCTCTGCTATAATCATAGGTATAATGGTACGACCCTCCCTAAGAGCTCTCACCGCCATGATGACTCTGATGTCTATCTCATCCATGTATCGTGGCATATAGACATCTGACGATCGCGCCAACAACGAATACATCAACCACAGGCTGAGATGCTTGATGATCCTCTGATGCGGTGAAATCCCCAGAATGTCGTGAATAACTATCCTCAGAGCCAAATCTGTCAAACAGAAAATGCTGGGATATAACGTGGCTCGATGTAAGCTCATCCTGCACCACTCTACTCCTCAATCCAGTGAGGGTCATGAACCGTCGGCTAATGTCCCCTAAAGCCATATGCACGCAAGGTCTGTCCAGCGGCCGCATTGTCAATCGTGTATACTCCTCCAGAGTAGGAGTCAACTCATGGGTCCCAAATCAAAAAACCTGCCTATCCGATACCCAATGCTCTCGCATGCCATCCACAAATCCTGCGGGAACTTGAAACATCAATAAGGTCATGGTATGATACAACAAATGATCTACGGTCACCCTGTCTGATGGTGACATACTATCATACCACGATCACATACCCGATGCCACCAATGATGGTGGGGTATGATCAATACGGCTAACTGTCGAGGAAGACATCTGTACGGGCCGTGTCATAAGACCATCTAGGGGTCAATACTAAATATCTCTGGACATACATACATATGCATAACATGATACATGCATAGCAGATAATTGATGGCAATATGATATTGGGAATTAAAAACTATGCATACATTCCTAAGTATATCACCATCTAATACATCATCCTTGTACAACTACAAATACAGGGAAATGGGGCACAGATGCCCTACTACTAACAGAGGCCTATCAAAAGATATAGCGAGAATGGGGCACAACCACCCAATATCTAACAGAGGCCAATCAAAAGATATAACGAGAATACACATCAAAAGAAAACAATGGTGTTAATATCTACATCATCAATCTTGTCCACCTGATGTAACTCCTCCTGAGTCACTGGATCTCTATCAACAGGGATGTCAGCCCTATATAGAGGAGGATCTGCGCCGATAAAACCGAATGGGTCATCTGAGGGGCCACCGCCTGAGCTGGAAGGATCAAACGAAGCTGCCTCTGCCGGATCTCTACCCAAATTCTGGATAAATATGTGTGCCTGGTCCAACTGTCGGGTCAAACTATCAATCTGTGTCGTATGAGTCGGATCTCGGACATAAGCTATCAAATCTATCATCATCACAGATCCTGGAACCATATCCCCCATGAACTGAGTGGCGCGAGACTGGGCTCCGATAGTACGAGGGAACCACCAACGCTGGAACATCTCCTGAGTGCAAAGACCCTCTGATAATGTAAAGTCGTCAAACCCCAACAATGGGCTATCAGTGATGGGTGACTGCAATACAGGCCAATGATACCTGGCAGGAGGCAAGATCGGCATACGAATCTCCCCTGTGGTGCTCCTAATAGCACGCTCTCCTAAATAGAGCTCCCAGCCTACATCTGTGAAGAGAGGAACTCTCTTGGTGGAAATCAAGTACTCGACTCTAGTCAGGTATCCATCCTTAAAGTCGATGGTCAAGTGTTCCCCGGAATAGGGAATCCATGTGATGGTATCAGCTGTCAATAACTCCAGCTGCATGCAGCAGTGACTGAAACCCTCAGCTACTGGGACCTCCGAAAAAATAGAATGATGCCATCATCCTCCTCGTGGATAGGTGTCTAAACCTAAGACACTCACAGGACGCAAGCATGGGAGCCTCTCATAGGACCAAAACTGCCAACACAATGGCAAGACATATGCGGTCAGTAAAAACTCTTAACCTATAAATGGGAAATGACAAGAGAAATACTCACCAGCAGAAATGGGTAAAATCCTAGCCAAGCCTCGGTCAAAATCAGTGAGCGCATACACATGCCCTGGAGGAAATAGGCAAAGGTGTAGGAACCCCAATCATACTCTCTAATACGGTCCACATGATGCGTAGCACTGATTAAAGCGAACGACACCGTAGAAGAGTTATCTGCTATGAAGCAGCCTCTAATGATCATCAATAACAATCGCCGAAGAATGCAATCCCTGACTCTGACATCATCAGGCATGGGCTCACTCAAAAGCCCACTCATAACATCTACGCTCAAAGGATCTGAACGAACAGTTCTGCCCTTGAGCGCCTCCGCCGGAACTCCTAACAAGGATCGATAGCGATGGGGGTAATATTAAGCCCATACAAGGCACTGGCTCCCCTCCAAACTCCATACCTGTGATAAACCGCCAATCCATCAGCGTCATCATCACCTTGCAATCCAGCAAATGGAGTGACTGAGTCTGATGAAACCATCACTCAGACAATACCCTGAGGTAACCCCTGGGACAATGACGGGGAAGAATGGAGAAGAATGCCCCCAAATCCCCAATCATGCACTACCGCCCTGTAATCAGGATGAAGAGCCTGATACATGGAGTGTATACTAAACCAATTTCCTCGAGGTTTGTGTGTGAAGCGGGAACACGCATGAAATGCGGTCAACATCAGAATCCTTTACTCCTCGTCAATAGGAAAGAAGGAAGATCAAGATCTAACGTCATACCTCGTTAGCATGCAAGTACATCAAGGGATGTCTGCTCAAATCACCCAGAAGTTCTGGGTTTGCCACCTTAATATAAGGGAGCTCTCTACGGGGAATATGTGCAGCAGGAGCGGGGTCCTCAATCGAAATATCCTCATCCTCGTCCACAATGTGCAGGGCGTTAGCCCGGGATTGGGCGAATCACCCTCCACCAATCGATGAGGTTTGTTTGACGAAATCAGGAATCGAGGCACTTCAGAAGCCCTCCTCCGTATACCAGAAGTGGTCCTACGAGAACTACTCGGCTGATCCGGATCCATAATATCTAGACAACAAGTCTCCAAATCACCTCAAAAAAGGTGTGGTATTTCCTTACCTGGAGCCTTTTAGAATGCATTTTATGACTATATGCATGCATGCATTTACTTTAATATACAATAGAGTTAAAATGCATAACTACCCAATGCCTACATTTTGAAAATTTTTGCCATAGTCCCCTTTGAAAATAGGACTATCCACATGCACATAGGCATGTCTAAGTAGCCATTCGATAGCACACCTTTGAAAAAGTCATATACATAATATATGCATTAAAAATCAAAATCATCCATGCATAAGGTTAACCTCAATATCAGGAGTACTTTGCCTTTCTACCTTTTGCTCATTGGACCTCAAATAGTACAAAAATAGCAGAAAAAGGTGCCAATTTGACTATCTCAAAAGTCAAAAAATTTCACATCATTATGTTCAGCATGGTTTAATACTAACATTTACTATGTTGAATATTTTTTATCAAGTTATTTGTGCATACATAATAACTACTATGTGTTTAGATGCATTTCATGTGATAACTCAAATTCCAACAGATAAAAACTAGAAAAAATACATGCATACGTTACCAGGATAGTGCAGAACACTTGTACAGTGATAGAATTTGCAGAAAATAGCCCGAACTCAGCAGATCTGAAGGAGGCTCGCGGATTTTTCTTTGCGAAACAAGTTAAAAATGATTTATGAGACCAACCTGCTGGATTATATCATCCACGATTGGCCGCAAGCTCATCTGTGGCTGAAGCAGGTGTACAATCCAGCTCGATCCAGTTTGAGTTGCAAAGGAGTTCTCACAGACTAGAAAGGTCAAATCGAGAATAAAAACGCTACGCGATTGAGCAAAATAGCCTACAATCCTGGTCTTCTCAGATGGAACTTTGAGTCTGTATATCACTCATTGGTAGTCACCCAAACATGAGGTATACCCTACCAATGATCTCATTTGTTACAAATCACATTCGGCAATACCATACACAGGTCCAATGCCGCCAACTCTGGGTCTTTACCCTAAAGATCAACGTAGATCCCCGACGGGGGTTACAACGTGAGTCCCCGACGGGGGTTACAACGTAGATCCCCGATGGGGGTTATAATGTAGATCCCCGATGGGGGTTACAACGTGAGTTAACCCCCATCGGGGGTTACAACGTAGGTCCCCGACAGGGGTTACAACGTGAGTCCTCGACGTGGGTTACAACGTGAGTCCCCGACAGGGGTTACAATGTGAAGCCTTGGCAGGGGATTAAAATGTACATTCAACCGTTGACACACATATCAACAAAGGTCAAGCAGCCTTGACATTATCTCAACCGATGGCGATTAAACCTATCGAAGCCCGAGAGCTATTCGAGGATTTCATGCTCGATTACTCATAGTCCCAAGCGGATCCCCGGCGGGGGTCACAACGCAATGTTTCATTAATCTACACGTCAGCGAAGGTCAAGCAACCTTGACAATCTGCCCACAGAGTATCAGTCGTTGATCTACATGTCAGCGAAGGTTAAGCAACCTTGACAGTCTATCCCACAGGGTTTTCATCCGTTGATTTATATGTCGGTGAAGTATAAATCGACGAAGGTCAGGCATCTCTGACGGCATTTGCTGTTAGCAGTAAATCCAACAAAATCTTGATATGTCCTTGCGATACCAACCAGGAAAGGTCAACGTCATCAAAGAGGATCAATGATGAAATATGTTATACACATCCTCAAAAAGACCAAGATTTATCCACACATATCTCTTACACATAAGAGGTACATCTTCAGGATCAAGTCATTATCAAGGATCGAGGAATTTGATGATAACCTCAACGTCAACATCCTAACAAATTTAGATTACACATCAAATCTGGTCATCATTGCCAATCCCCAGTTGAAACAACAGGGAGCCAAAAATCATCCCTAGCATATTGGGCTACAACCTCGTATACATACATCATACATTTGCATCATGTTGCAACATATAGTACCATGATTGTCTTGTTGCATTTCAAGTGTCTAGGATTCTTTATCCTACCCATGCATTGCCTTACATGAGTATGATAAAGAGGGGCATCTGTAGACACTCAAAATTTTCTGTACACCTGTCACTAACATTGCAGGAGGAAAGATTCGTCTTTCAAGAGAGAACCCTGGAAGACAGTCCATTCCGGATACTACAAGAAGTTCGGCATCAACCCCGGAACACACACCGGGAGTAACAAATCCAACCTCAGAGTTAACCCCGAGATGTGCAGATCCAATACCAAAACACACACCAGAGAAGACCGATTAATCTCAGAAATAACCCTGAGGTATCCAGTCTCAGTCCCAATCATTGGAATAGATACGAACCTGGGTGATCACCCCAAGGAATGCAGTTTCGGCGATAACCCCGAAAATGCTTGTTTCAAATGCAACCAGCTTCAATCTCGGCGCTCACGACGAGATACTCAGTACCAACCCAGAGATAACACCGGGAGGATAGGTACACCTCAAAGATGATACTGAGGACCTTCAACATTTGCAGCAGTCCAATCTCAGCGAAGCCCTAAGCAACGTCTTCTTTATCAGCCCAAACCGGCGATAACACCGGTGAAAGACAACATCGTCATCTCGCCAACGCGATGCTACATCAAGTCGTCTCAACATTTCATACATATCTCTACATAACGATGTCCCACAAGACTCAAGGAGAACCAATCCCGAGTGACTATTGTGCGGGGTAACGGATAGAATTTGAAGCTTGAAGACCAGAGGGCATTGTCCCATCTTCAATGACTTCATACAAACTCTAATCCAATACCCTTGTACAACTCTTGACAACGGCGGTCAGAAATAGGTCCTATATACCTCAATCGGATGCCCGGATTGCACTTCTGAAAGTTCGAGCGGACATTATAGTGCTTGAGTGCACGTACTACGAGATGACCCAACCTGAGAAACCTGAGGCAACCCGGGTAGCCTTTGGTACACATGCGGCTCCACCCTCTATAAATAGAGGGCTTGGGGTTGTCATTTTGCAAGAGAAAATGGCGAGGAAGCCCTGCCCAATTTGCTCTGTACTCACCCCATATGGAGTACTTTCTCATTTTAAACACATGTGAGCTCATATATAGCTACTTTTGTACCTACAAAAGCTAGTGTTTACCCACTTTAAAGATATAGAAGTCTTCTTTAGCAGCCCACTGTAAGCTTTCTCACACACTTTAAAGTCTTTCTCTTCATCTTTGCACACACCCTTCTTCACGTTGAGAGTCGTGTTACGTGCGTTTGCCCGGGCTTCGGTCAGTTGTTTTATTTCAGTTTGTATATTTATATTATATATATATATATATATAGATATATATATATATATATGGACTAACATTATCGAGTTATGCCTCGATTGAGTCTAGACTTCGGTTTGGAGCGTTTATTTGCTTATATATATATATATGAATCGTGTGTCGAACTTTGTTCGATGAGCCTGAACTTACATGCAGGAGTTTCTTGCTATATATATATATATATATATATATATATATTAACTATGTGTCGAGACTACATTACGATGAGCCTAGACTTACATGCAGGAGCGTTCTTGCTTTAATATATATATATATATATATATATATATATATATATTAACTATGTATGTGGGACTACATTACGATGAGCACAGATTTTACATCCGTGCATTTACTTGCTTTAATATATATATATATATATATATATATATATATATATATATATATATATATATATATATATATATATATTAACTTTGTGTCGAACTACATTACGATGAGCACGATTTTACATCCGGTGTGTTTACTCGCTTATATATATATATATAAGCGATAAACACACCGGATGTATATCAAATAGAGTTCGACCACAATTCATATATATATATATATATATATTTTTATATATATATATTGTCCCACCTGGAGTTTACTTCGTGGTGGTTGTTCGCTTTTACAGCTTTCTTGACGTTTTGTCCCGCCTGGAGTTTCCTCAGTGGCGGTTGACCATCTTTATAGCTTTATTTACGTTTCGTCCCTCCTGGAGTTTCCTCCGTGGCGGTTGATAGCTTTTACAGCTTTATTTACATTTCTGATCCCCCATGGAGGTGCTTCGTGGTTGGTGATCATGGCTATATATATATATATATATATATATATATATATATATATATATATTTACAACTTTTATATATATATACACGCTTCTTGCTTTCATACAAATTGCGGTATCATGTGCGCCTAGGAATCATGTGATCACAAATTCAACCTATTGGATCTAGATTCGGTTCCCGTGATGGAAATTTTCAGCTGTAAGCAGTTTATAAATTATTCTACGATGTCTTAATTTCCTCAGATGGTTTTCATACCCACGAGGAAATCGGCATTATTTTGTACATTATTTTCTTATAGATGCTTCGCATCTCAAAAATAAAATCACTCAAGCAGAGCATTTAATAAAATTGGAGTGTAAAAGGTCTCAATTACTATTGAGCATCAGGGTTTGAAAAACCTCTTTTATAAAACGTCACTGCCATATCTTGCTAAAAACTGAATTTTTACATAAATTCAAACCCTGTGTATATAGGTGCGAACGAGGCCTCGCACTACTTCTAAATAACAGCACATTGACCCACACACACACACATTCAGATAATAGTTTCTTGAAAAGAGATGGTCACTGTGGTAACACGGATGTCAGAGGGTGCCTAACACCTTCCCTCCGCATAATCAAGTCCCCAATCCCTAATGAATCTCGGTTTCACCGACCCGTTTAACAGTGTCACATCACTGGGTCAATGTGCAAACCTTTTCTCGGTTGTGTTGGTACAACCATTTAAAAAACCAAATGGAGACTCTTAACAGTCCATCGTTGACATTATACATGTCGGACCTTTTTCACTTGTTTTTTCAAACAAATCTCACCTAAAATGAGAACACCAAAGAACAAGTAACGGAAAGTGACAATTAAAAATCCCGACGTCGACAACTACTTTGTGGAGTAAAATTCAAGAATAATATTGTAACAAAAATGATTTGGACAACAAATAAATCAATTTTTGTCATGAATAATTCTCAGGGTGAATAGTACCAGAGTGAATAGTACCATGTGAATAGTACTTCAGGAATAGTACCCCGTGAATAGTACTTTGTGAATAGTACTCATGAATAGTACTTTGTGAATAGTACTCGTGAATAGTACCCCGTGAATAGTACTTTATGAATAGTACCTCGTGAATAGTACTTTGTGAATAGTACCGTAAAAATGAATACTACTCATGAACAGTACTCCGGCATGAAAAGCTTAAAATTTAACAAGAATGTACAGAAAATATCATTGTGAAACGATACTAGATGAAGCGCAAATTTCAAGGATATTCTACTAATTTCACGAAGTATAGAAGCAATACTTTAACAAAATTAGGATATAATCACGAATACGAGACAAAATAATATTACTCATATACTACAGAGTATGGAAGAAAATATTATTCCTATGAATACTGAACAAAATAATATCCCTTACCTCAGAAGAAGACTGAATACTGGAATAGTGAGGTATCAGACTTCTCTTCTTCTCTCTCTATAGCTTCTCTCTCTATAGCTGCTCTTGTGAGTCTTAGTGAATTGGTGAGAATGAAAGAAGAATGAGCTTCTATTTATAGGAAAATATAGTTTCGATAATTGCACATTTTGGGGCTCAAAATATTACAGTATAATACCTTCATCTTTTCCTTCATTTTTAATTTAGTCCTACAAGTATTATCAAACTTGCACCACCTCCCCTAATAGTACATCATGTGAATCAATAGTACACATATGTGAACAAATAGTTCTATACATGTGAAAAAAAATAGTACCTTCATCTATACCTCTATTTTTAATTTAGTCATGCAAGTATTATCAATCTTGCACCACCACCCCTAATAGTACATGCATGTTAATCAATAGTACACACATGTGAACAAATAGTTATAATCATGTGAATTAATAGCAACTAATTGTTCATTTATCCGATCAATTACCCGATTGGTCAATATAACCTCCAGACATCAATTATTATCGAAATAGATGTCGATTTTCATTAGCATTAATAATCCCAACACAATGAAAATATCAATTTTATCTTTAATCAATACAAACTTATTCATCATTAATATTATAACTACTAATATTTAATAACTAGATCATTCCCAAGAAAGAGGGGGCTTTCCGATAAGGATTCTCCCTATTGGCACACAATTAGGTGACCAAACATGTAAAGCCCCCAAATCCGAGTACTTGAAACCCGAACTCGGTGCTCCACGATACTATTTCTATGAGCTGAATAATACTAATAATAATAACAATAATATAAATGTTAAACTTAATTTACATAATTATCAGAGTCTAGCTCCCAAGTACGTAACCTTTAATACATTCATTACATGTCATGATAGATAATATATATATATATATATATATATCATACTTGTCTTAATAAATTTAACTATTACATAAAATAGCATTGCATTCATTCAGCAACCTTTCCTTTTTCCTTGTTCTTAGCAGAGCCTTCTGGTTGTTCACACTTAGCTGAAAACATTTAAATTAAGCAAGGATGAGCATTTGAGTGCCCAGCAAGTAATAATAATTATAAATATTAGCTGAAAGGATTAAATGTTTTCTTTGTACTACCCTTCTACAACAAATCAATAGTTGTGAAGTAATCTGAACCGATAATAATAACATATCAACACTCTATCAAATTTTTGAAACTACGTATTGACAATAAATAGGGTTTAGGTGACATGCTATGAACATTGTTTTCAATTTTTGAATAGGTTTAAACACAACTTCATCTGTAAACCATCATAACTTACGGGCACGGGGGTGATCAGCCCGTTATGCCCTGTATTGATCAACACTACATGCAAGAACGATGGTATCGTTCACTCTGTCCGCCTTGGGCGCATAAAAGTTTTCCCATATTCGGGATGTTCATACTTAGTCTGGAATCCGAACCAAAATAATTTGATTGGATACAAAAATATTTTATCATATTCAACGGTATTTCTAAATCTGTGTCTAGCTGGTAAATTAGATTGGACGTATATTGTGAGACCCCAGATTTTATCAATAAAGATTTAAATTTTGTTGAAATAATTTTTTAATATTATGGTGTGAATTTAAGATAATATTATAGTTGTGGGTAGTATTTATAAATTTTGCAAAATATACAAGTGGTTATATTATATTCGATTGGTCGGGGAATATTCGGTTTAGCGGGGAATATTAAATACAACTGCTCAATCATTGGTGGACCCTAGCGAAATTATTGTCGGATTGAGAAAAAGCGCGACAAAATATTTTATTGAAATAACGGCGGAAGTTTTACTGGTTGATCTTTGTTGAACTACTCGGTAGTAAAAGTGCGATGTACGTGTGGTTGCATAGTAGCACTGCGGTATTGATTATTGATGCTTATGTGAGAAGTCACTCGGTTTGATTCCATTATTGTCGATTAATAATATGAATTATTATAGCGATAATGACGTTTTGTTTTATTCATTATTATTAACGTAATAAAAGCGAAACATCTTTATATAAAATAGAATACTTTATTAAAGTTATTACATAAATAGAATATATTATATTTTATTATGCATAGTGTTGCATAGTGTTTTGCATAGTATTGCATATTGCATGTTTGCATAGTAAAATGTTTTATATAAATAGAATATATTATATTTTATTTAAAAGATTTTTCTTTAAATATGGACCGTCGAGTTAAAGTAAATCAATCTGGATAGTTCATGGATTAGTTACTTATGCATTCCATTTTCCTATAAATAGAAGCTCATTCCTTCATTATTTTCTTACAATTCATTGAAACTCTACAGAGAGAAATTATAGAGAGAAGCTATAGAGAAAAAATTATAGAAAGAAGAAGAGTACTCTGCTTACTTCACTACTTCTATATTCAGTTCTTTTTTACGGTAAGGGGTATTATTTGTTTGTACCCGTAAGGGTGTTATTCTTTCTTCTTGAAGAGAACTTACATTATTCTATTCATTATTATTACATTGGAATAACTTTTGTAAAAGTGGCATACCCTATACATAACTTTTGTATCTGTGGCGTACCTATACTTGGTGAAATCCTTATGTTATTCCATTGCTTATTATTACATTGGAATAACTTTGTATCTGCTGTTTACCCTATACTTGGTGACATTCTTTTATTATTCTATTGGAACATCACATGCATGTGTTTTACACCGACTGGTTCCGCTTTTTATTATTACATTGGAACATCACATGCATGTGTTTTACAGGACTGGTTAAAATCTTTATCATTACATTGGAATATCCTATCACATGTTTTTACACGGATCCGGTTCCATCTTTATTATTACATTGGAACATCCATCGGTTGTGTGAATTTCACGACTGGTTCCGTTATTATTATTACATTGGAATAACTTTATCATCTAATCACCGCATGCATGGTGATTTCTTTTGTTATTCCATTCTTTATTATACCCAGGTTGGTTAAAACTTTGACTTCTATACTCCATGAAATTAGTAGAATATCCTTGATATTTGCGTTTCATCCAATATCTTTTCACGGAAATATTCTTGATCATTCTTGAATTTTACTCTATGAAACGATATTATGTTGACAATTTGGGCGTTAATAATTCATGGATTAAGTAATTCTTAAACTTGTTTTATTGAATTATTATGTCATTGTCATCATCCTCATGTTATATTATGTTATCTTTGGCTTACGTGCGTAGATGAACTTAGTATGATTATGACCGAGGATCATTCGGTATAATCATGACTTGATATAAATGATGTGACAAAAAGTCCTCGGTGGCACATCGTGTAATGCGATGATGGATAGTTTTGGTATGATTATGACCGGGGGTGATTCGGTATAGTCATGACCATTGATAACTTGATGAAAATCCTTGGCCAAGTAGTGCGGGGATGATTAGATGTGGTGGTTTATTTATTAAAATTTGAGTCTCGTGATAAAATTGATGAAAACCTTTTAAAACCTAAAAGATAGTAGACTTTATTCTCTACTTGACTCTACATTTAATGGATTGCTTATTCATTTGCTGCAGATTAAACTTGTTGTCTATTGTATTTTATCGGTTTAACATTTGTTGAAGGCTAATGATAATTTATTACGCATTATCTTAGTCATAATATTTCTTCTTGGGCTAGTTGAGCTCACCTTTCTTTCACTTGTTCTCTTGAAATGAGAACATAGGCGGGACGAGTCGGGAGCAAGTAATGGTCGAGAGGATAGCATTAGTAGTCCTCACTATTACGTGAAATAGTGTGATAATAGTTGTAATGAGGACTCCTTTTGAGTTTGTATAATATCTAGTAGACAATATTTGTATTCAAACTCACGGTTTATGTCGTATTATTACCACAGCAGATTATATTAGTAAGTTGTATTTGAATTTATGTACCATGTAAGTGGCGACCCAAGATGGGTGGCGTATACCCAAATTTTGGGGCGTCACGGTTGGTATCGAGCTTAGGGATATGATCCCCGACTAAGATGTGAGATAAGAACTAGGAGGGAGAGCGGAAATTCCTTCGCTAGTATGATCTACCTAAGTTTATTTGGTATTTAATTGGTGGATTGTAGTATAGGGATAATATTTGATATATTAATTAACCCTTGTGTTGTGGCGGTGTTTGGAAAATGGCGGTGAAAATATTCACATGGAGTGAATGTGGCCGTTGTGACACCTTTAATCACTAATCGAGTTAATGCGATTATCGAGACGAGGAACAAATTAGAGATATCCACGTAGTGAATGAAGAACTAATTGTTGCACCCTTAGCTAGTTGCGCGGTAGCGGTGAAAGTGAGGAAGAAGAGAAGAAGAGGAACTGAGGAGAATTGGTTAGAAGAAATTTATGATCAAAACTTAGAACTACAAAATCGTGTTCGTGAGCTAGAAGAACGAGTTGAAGAACGGCAAGCGATCGTGGAACAAAGGGATACAACAATTCAAAATTGGGTTACCCGATATGTGATGCTCGAACAAAATCACGCTTTGGCGGTGTAAGATATTAAAGTTGGAATCGAGAAATTAAAAATCAAGGATCAAATGAAAGAAGAAACAAGCGAGCGAAGGAGAATAGGCGATGCATGGGTAAAAAAGGCACTGTAGCGTTGATAGTGTAGAAAAAAGGCGTCCGATCCAATAAAGCCAAATAGATGAAATGGACTTTGCTTTTGGACAAAGAATTGGAGAACCCAACATCAATTCGAATTACCACATGCATAGCGGTCAACCCGAATTCGATATGGATCGAAGAATAATGATTCAAATCATGGATCGGGAATGTGAAGAAGCACTTAAGGGTGGAATGTACCCTATAGTAAAAGTCAAACTCGATAATTTAAGTGAGGCGTTTATCGAGAAACCCGAGCGAAGTTATTACGGCTAAGTTAATTATAAATTAATCTGAAGTCTATACTTTATTCAATACAAGTTCTACCCACTCTTTTATTTCACCTAGTTGTGTTCAACTTTTAAATTTGATTAGAAGAAGTTAAACTTTGACTTATTGGTTGAAACTTCGTTAGTAGGAACCTTCGTTACCTCCACATTTTATTAATCTTGTTGTTTCAAATAAACACTTTCACGTTACTGTCGATATTGTCTCTTTGAAAATACTTGCCTTTGAGGTAATTTTGAAAATGATTGATTAACTACTCATTATTCTTTTAAATAAGGTTGTTAGCTTTTATATTTATACCAACTTTGTTATCTGAATTCAAAGTAACCAAACCCTAAAGTTAATCAACGTTATATCAAGCCATAAGTAAAGAGCCCCGAACCTTTCATTGTTGACTTCCTTGTGTGGAATGCCGCCGAAGCGGACTTTACATGGCGACATCGTGAATGAAGATGGCAAGGTTATAGGTATCATTGTGAGGTACTATCTAGGTTAAGGGATAGAAGTAACAGTTGGTATCAATGTGACGTTATCCAAGTCTTGGATAAGAGTCACGCGATGTTGAATGATATTTCTATTATTAATAAATTTCTGGCGTATTCTTGAAGACTTCTTAGCCTACTTAGGCGTGAAATCGAATTTTGTATTGACCCCAATCTAAAACCCATTTCTTAAACCCTCAAATATTTCTTCAACTAAAATGAGCAGGTTTACGTGGTTTATGATGAAAGTCATAATAAAAGCATTGGAATAATGAAAATCATGGGTATTCGTGGTATTAGTAAGTTTTATGATGAGTTATGTTGGTTAGTATGTAAAAACATGAAAGTTTCTTAGAAATCACAAAGAGTTGAAAATCGATTTTGGTGAAAAAGCGTAACATGAAATTCAATTGACCATATCTCTTATTATATTTTGAATTTTTGAATGTGGTCAAGTCCTAGAGTTAGATCTATGAGTTACCTAACTAATCCAAGTGGAATTCCTGGAAAAGGTGTTGTAGATTTTTGTGTGGACTGATTTTTAGCAAAAGAGGCTAAAGCTGTAAATTTCGAAAATGCTACTTGCTTAGAAACTTTAAGGGACTGTTTTGGCCACTTAAATTATGAGAAAAATTCTGGGTTTTTGGGACATGAAGGTATATGGTATAAAGTACCTCCTGTCCAAAAATGAGCTCATTCTGACTTAAAATGAGCAAGTTATGACTCTTTCAATATTTAGGTTTTTAAAAAAAAAGCGCTATAACCGGAGTTCTATAACTCAGATGACCATGAAATTTAAACTAGAAGCTCACGTTAACATGTGTAAGATCCTTCCAAAATTTGGGAATTTTGGAGTTAAACTTGAGGTAGCTAATTTCTTAAGGAATTAATTAGAAATTGATTTTTGAAAAATAGTAAATGAATTTTAAAATTAGAAAAATATATTTTCATTACGGGACTATATTATGCTAAATCCCAGAAAAGAAATATTTTTGGGACTAATTTGGTATTTTCATGAAAATAGTTTAATTCTGAACATATGAGTTAAATATGTTATGTGAAGTAACAAAGTTGAAAATAGGATTTTATGGCTAGAGAATCCTATATAGAATATATGCATATTTTTGATGAGGATTTGATAATTGGTGATGATATTTTATGAGTATGGCATTTTGAATGATTAAATGCATTATATGGTAAAAGCGTAAACAATTGAGATAAATTGTTTATAAATTTAAGAAGTGATTAAAATATTATTATAATATTAATGTTATTAGATTATGAGATTATTAAGTGATTGATAACATGGGGATATTCTTGAATCTGGATAAATTATATTATAAATGTTTAATATTTATCCTTTATCTCATTTGATTGATTCTTTATATCATTATCCTCATGCTTATATTATGTTGAAAGTCATCTACGTGGCACAGAAAGTGCATAGATGGACTTGGTATGATTATGACCGAGGGATTGTTAGGTATAATCATAACAGTAATTGAAAACGCAATTATCTTTGGTAGTAGTGCATGGATAATTTGTGGTCGTGATACTAATGAATACACAATTATCTTTGGTAGTAGTGCATGGATAATTTGTGGTCGTGATACTAATGAATACACAATTATCTTTGGTAGTAGTGCATGGATAATTTATTGGTCGTGATACTAATGAATACACAATTATCTTTGGTAGTAGTGCATGAATAATTTGTGGTCGTGATACTTAATGAATACACAATTATCTTTGGTAGTAGTGCATGGATAATTTGTGGTCGTGATCTTAATGAATACACGATTATCTTTGGTAGTAGTGCATGGATAATTAATTAGTTCGTGATACTAATGAATACACAATTATCTTTGGTAGTAGTGCATGGATAATTTGTGGTCGTGATACTAATGAATACACAATTATCTTTGGTAGTAGTGCATGGATAATTTGTGGTCGTGATACTAATGAATACACAATTATCTTTGGTAGTAGTGCATGGATAATTTGTGGTCGTGATACTAATGAATACACGATTATCTTTGGTAGTAGTGCATGGATAATTAAGTAATCGTGATATTAATGAATACACAATTATCTTTGGTAGTAGTGCATGGATAATTTGTGGTCGTGATATATTAATGAATACACAATTATCTTTGGTAGTAGTGCATGGATAATTTGTGGTCGTGATACTAATGAATACACGATTATCTTTGGTAGTAGTGCATGGATAATTCGTGGTCGTGATATCTTAATGAATACACAATTATCTTTGGTAGTAGTGCATGGATAATTTGTGGTCGTGATACTAATGAATACACAATTATCTTTGGTGGTAGTGCATGGATAATTTGTGGTCGTGATACTAATGAATACACGATTATCTTTGGTAGTAGTGCATGGATAATTTGTGGTCGTGATACTAATGAATACACGATTATCTTTGGTGCGTAGTGCATGGATAATTTGTGGTCATGATACTAATGAATACACGATTATCTTTGGTAGTAGTGCATGGATAATTAATGGTCATGATACTTAATGAATATCCTTGGCACGTAGTGCGGGGATGATTCATGATATGGATTAATTATTGAAATGAGTCTCGTGATGAAATATTAATTCATGGATGTGGTAAAAAGTCATCTTTGGTAGTAGTGCATTGATAGACTTGGTATGATTATGACCACGGATTATTCGGTATAATCATGGTAGTAATTGAAAACACGAATATCCTTAGCCAAGAAGGTGCATGGATAATTCATGGTTATGATACTATTAAGCTAAGTCTCGATATTATTGGTTTCTGAGTTATATATATTTGGCTTTGTAGTGCAAAGATGAATTGTTAATGAATATCTTTGGCCGGATTAAGAAGATGAATTTAATATTTTTAACGATAAAGGTATTCAAGGTATCCTCATCTCTTTATCATACCGTGCGTATCCTAATTTAGGGGGCAAAATTCCATAAGGAGGGGAGATTGTGAGACCCCGGATTTTATCAATAAAGATTTAAATTTTGTTGAAATAATTTTTTAATATTATGGTGTGAATTTAAGATAATATTATAGTTGTGGGTAGTATTTATAAATTTTGTAAAGTATGCAGTGGTTATATTATATTCGATTGGTTGGGAATAATCGGTTTAGCGGGAATATTAAATGCAACGGCTCAATCATTGGTGGACCCCAGCGCAAATTATTGTCGGATTGAGAAAACGACAAAAATATTTTATTGAAATAACGGCGGAAGTTTTACTGGTTGATCTTGTTGAACTACTCGGTTAGTAAAAATGCGATGTCGTGTGGTTGCATAGTAGCACACGGTATTGATTATTGATGCTTATGTGAGAAGTCACTCGGTTTGATTCCATTATTATCGATTAATAATATGAATTATTATAGCGATAATGACGTTTTGTTTTATTAAATATTATTAACGTAATAAAAGCGAAACATCTTTATATAAAATAGAATACTTTATTAAAGTTATTACATAAATAGAATATATTATATTTTATTATGCATAGTGTTGCATAGTGTTTTTGCATAGTGTTTTGCATAGTATTGCATAGTGTTTGCATAGTAAAATGTTTTTATATAAATAGAATATATTATATTTTATTTAAAAGATTTTCTTTAAATATGGACCGTCAGATTAAAGTAAATCAATCTGGACCGTTCATGGATTAGTTACTTATGCATTCCCTTTTCCTATAAATAGAAGCTCATTCCTTCATTATTTTCTTACGAATTCATTGAAACTCTAGAGAGAGAAATTATAGAGAAAGCTATAGAGAAAATTATAGAAAGAAGAAGAGTATTCTAACTTACTTCACTACTTCTATATTCGGTTCTTTTTACGGTAAAGGGTATTATTTGTTGTACAAGTAAAGGGTATTATTCTTTCTTCTTGAAGAGAACTTACATTATTCTATTCATTATTATTACATTGGAATAACTTTTGTAAAAGTGGCATACCTATATACATAACTTTTGTATACGCGGCATACCTATACTTGGTGAAATCCTTATGTTATTCCATTGCTTATTATTACATTGGAATAACTTTGTATGTCTGTGATTTACCTATACTTGGTGACATTCTTCTATTATTACATTTGGAACATCACATGCATGTGTTTTACACGGACACTGTTTCCGTTTTTATTATTACTGTTGGAACATCACATGCATGTGTTTTTACACAGGACTGGTTCCGTCTTTATCATTACTGTTGGAATATCCTATCATGTGTTTTACAGGATGCAGTTCCATCTTTATTATTACATTTGGAACATCACATGTCGGTGTGAATTTCACGACACGGTTCCGTTCTTATTATTACATTGGAATAACTTTGTCTATGTGAAGTCTGCATGCATAGTGATTTCTTTTGTTATTCCATTCTTTATTATACCCAGTTGGTTAAAACTTTGACTTCTATACTCCATGAAATTAGTAGAATTTCTTTGATATTTGCATTTCATCCAGTATCTTTTCACGGAAATATTCTTCTGATCATTCTTGAATTTTACTCTATGAAACAGTATTATGTTGACAATTTGGACGTTAATAATTCATGGATTAAATAATTCTTGAACTTGTTTTATTGAATTATTATGTCATTGTCATCATCCTCATGTTATATTATGTTATCTTTGGCTTACGTGCATAGATGAACTTAGTATGATTATGACGAGGATCATTCGGTATAATCATGACTTGATATAAATGATGTGACAAAAGTCCTCGGTGGCACGTAATGCGATGATGGATAGTTTTTGGTATGATTATGACCGGGGGTGATTCGGTATAGTCATGACCATTGATAACTTGATGAAAATCCTTGGCCAGTAGTGCGGGGATGATTAGATGTGGTGGTTTATTTATTAAAATTTGAGTCTCGGCGATAAAAATTGATGAAAACCTTTTAAAACCTAAAAGATAGTAGACTTTATTCTCTACTTGACTCTTTTTAATGGATTGCTTATTCATTGCAGTTAAACTGGTTGTCTATTGTATTTTATCAGTTTAACACTGTTGAAGGCTAATGATAATTTATTCTGCATTATCTTAGTCATAATATTTCTTACTGGGCTAGTTGAGCTCACCCTTTCTTTCACTGTTCTCTTCAGGAAATGAGAACATAGCTGGAACGAGTCGGGGAACGAAGTAATGGTCCAGAGGATAG
This sequence comes from Panax quinquefolius, assembly GCA_020205615.1. NCBI lineage: Eukaryota > Viridiplantae > Streptophyta > Magnoliopsida > Apiales > Araliaceae > Panax > Panax quinquefolius. The sequence goes on along the minus strand of CM035171.1, from coordinate 86,029,886 downwards.
CATTAGTAGTCCTCACTATTCTGTGAAATAGTGTGATAATAGTTGTAATGAGGACTCCTTTTGAGTTTGTATAATATCTAGTAGACAATATTTGTATTCAAACTCACGATTTATGTCGTATTGTACCACGACAGTTATATTAGTAAGTTGTATTTGAATTTATGTACCATGTAAGTGGCGACCCAAGATGGGTGGCGTATACCAAATTTTGGGGCGTCACATATATATATACATATATATATATATATATATATATATATATATATATATATATATATATATATATATATATATATATATATCAACATGTGATTAAATATAATGATTATCCAAGTGGGGACACTTGAATAACCATATTTAGAAATTAACGAACAGAATATATATATCTGAATTATAATATAGTACCATGTTGATAATCGATGATCGGATATAACATATATAACAATAAGGTTAATAACCCGGTACAATAATAATATAATTCTGAAACTTTCTTACTCATGTCCATTGCATAAATAAAATGCAAAGGTAGGATACTTGCTTGGTACGCTGCTTACAATTCACAACTTAGTTTTATCTTTTGTATAACAACCTATCAGTAATAAGATCATTTTACTGATTAGAATAACATATCGCAACACATAGCACTGCTTATTGTAGTCAGCACAACCTAATCACATTGGCACATAGGTTTAGCAGTCACTGGATCACAAACAAACATAAATACAGTCAAAATATCTAAGTCCAGATCAATTTCTGAAACATACCGTTCTACCGACGGCTTTATCGGGTAATTATCTAGTCTAAGACTCTATTCTGTAGCTTAATAACTGTAAATATCAGTCATATTATTTTTAAATAATTTTAAAAACATTTATTATAATTTATCATGAATTTTCAAACATCGAAATCATTATTAAATGATTTAAATATTAAATAATTCTATTATCATTAATTTTTAATTAATATTAAACTATTAATGAAACTATTGCCAAAATATTAAAGTTATTTATAATAACTTAAAATATTTTAAAGGTATTAATATTACCCTTAAATGATTTTTAAAACAATTAAAATAATTTTAAATAATTACCATTAATATTAAAGTATTAATGTATTATTTATATAAATATTAAAAGTCATTAGGAATAACTTAAATATTTTTATTTCATTTATATCCTTTTTAAATGATTTTTAAATTAATAAAACCATTTTAAAATTATTTATTTAATATAATTATTAAATAAATTTAATATCATTAATAATAAATTAATAATCATTAATATTAAACTATTAATGAAATTATCCTTTAAATATTAAAAGTTATATTTTATAACTTAAAATATCTTTAAACACTTTATTTTCATTTAAAATAATTTTTATAATATAAAATCATTTTTAAACTAAATTATTTAATATAATTATTAAATAACTTTAATATCATTAAAAATAATTAATTAATGAAATTTACCTTTAAATATTGAATGTAAGACCCTTACTTATTATAAATGAAATTTAATTTCCTCTATTTATTATTTTGAAATAGTAAGGGTTGAATTGATTAATGTGGTTAGTTATGGGTAAAATACGCGAATATTTTAAAAATAAGCGGTGGTTATAAAATATTCATTATTGTTTGGAATATTCGTTTGGTGGTGGAATATATTCTTTACGTCGGGAATATTAAATGCAACGGCCTTGATCTTTTTTGTGGGCTCCATAATGGAAAGCGATTGGATGAAGAAAACGCAAGTATAAGTTGTTTATAAATATCGGCCGCAGCTTATTACCGTTATCTGAGTTGGAATACGCGGTGGTTAAAACACAAGATGTCTGGCGTTGTTGCACGATAGCTGACGCGTATTGCACCAATTATTGATTCATACGTAAAAGGCACTACTCGATAATTGTTACACGATGAATTCTTTATTCGATATTTTATTTTATTGATTCAATAATTCTGCGTTGATATTTTATATTACTTCTTTTTTCAATAATTGTCACTACACGGTATTTTCCATTATCGAAGCGAATAATTCATATTATCCTGAATAATATTATTAGAAAACATTATTGGCAATGTTTAGAAAGTTACATTTAAGGAGAGGTTTGGTCACCTAATTGCGGCGCATGATGAGAGAAATTCTTATTGGAAAACCCCTCTTTCCTAGGCGGACTTTAGTTGCGATCTTGTGATTCTATAATATTATTTGTGAATAATTAATTATTAATTTATATGATGAGGAAAATATTGATTTTATGTGGATATAGATGGAGAAAATTTTTAAAGTGACAATTGTTGAAAATCGATATTTTATCTTTTCTGATAAAATAATATTTTATTATATTATTATAATATAATAATGATGATATTTTTACAATGAATGTGGGATATATGAGTATATGATGAGGAAGAGTATTTTTGTTGCAAAAGTTGTTTAAAACATGTTGGTGGACCCATTTCTTGACTGAAATTTGATTATAGCTTGTAAAATCGCCCGTTTGTGGATTTCGATCAATTTATGTTTGGAATTTGGAAAAACTTCCTATTGCAAAGTTGTAGATAATGAAATTTCCTACAAAAATATGCGAGATTCGAATTTTCTGATAAAAGGGCTATTTATTATTAATTGTTGATGTTCCGAAATTCCTGAATAATTGATTTTTGGAAGTTTTAATTATTTTTAGTTAGAAAAACGTTTTTGTTATTTGTAGGCATGTGTTAGGAGTTAGAAATCAGCTGGTATGAGTATGTAGAAAATTTTAATATATATATTAATATTTTATTAAATTTTCTGATTTGGTGTTCTAAGCATTTTTCTATAAATAGGGTGCTTAGGTTAGAATTAAAAATCACACCAGAAACTACATATTTCTCTCTCTTTCTCTCTCTATAATATCGAGCGTATTTTTTGAGTATTTTTATACTTTGAGTGTTGCTATACGGTGCAAGTTCCTTCAGCACTATATCTGATATTCCAACCAGAAGTACTATTCTAGCTAAGGTAAGGGATATTATTTTTTTTTAAAAAAATGATATTATTTCTTTAATATCATTATGCTGAAATATTGGTTGGAACTTTTTATCAAATTTGGAACTTTTTCATGTCAGGATTACTATTCATGAGTTACTATTCACGAGTTACTATTCACGAGTATTATTCACGAAGCATGATGATGTTTTTTTGTGAAATTTCTATATTTTGGTGTCGGAGTTACTATTCACGTATACGGCACTATTCACGAATACGACACTATTCATAGAAAAATTAAATTTTCGTTTTTCGTCCAAGATATCTATTATGTATACTAGTTTTGATTGTATCCATGTTTTGATCATTCCTGATTCTTACTCCACTACTGGTTATTTATGATGTATTTTTGAACTTGGATTGTTTAAAGTACGAATCCTTAATATTTATTCTTTTGTTTCACTAGATTCGTTTTCTTTAAAATATTTTTCATCATCCTCAGTCCTAAATGATGATATAATTGAATATCTTTGGCCTGTAGTGCAAAGATGAATGATTTCTGATGAATATCTTTGGCCCGTAGTGCAAAGATGAACATGTGTTTAGATGAACATGACCAACTGATGAATATCTTTGGCACAGTAGTGCAAAGATGAATATTTGATTCGGATATATATTGATTGATGTTACGGGGATAAAAGATAGAGCGATGAACTTTTAAATTCATATATAGAAGATAGTAGTTTGCATTCTCTACTTAACTCTTCTAATGAATTATTATTTTCGCTGCGAATATTGATTTAAAACTTGTTGTCTATTGTATTCTATTAGATTTTTCTCTGTTGAAGACTAACGATAATTTGTTTTATATTATCTTAGTCATAATGTTCTTTACTGGGCTAGTTGAGCTCACCCGTTTCCTTGTTGTTCAATTTTTCTTCTCAGGAGGCGAGAATGTAGCGAGTACTAGTCGGGGTGTGGAATGATGGTTCTAGAAGTTGTTTTAGTAGTCCTCACCATTTTTGTAAAATAATGTATCAATAATTATACTGAGGACTTATTTGAGTGTGGATATTGTCTAGATGACAATATTTGTAGTTAAACTCACAGTTTTTATGTTGTATTAGTAAAGTTGTAGTTGTTTTTGTACCATGTATTTTGACGACTCAGAATGGGTGTTGTATACCTATTTTGGGAGCGTCACAGTTGGTATCATAGCTTAGGGATATAGTCTCTGGCGGAGATCGGGAAATAGTACTAGGAGGGGAGAGACGAGTAATCCTTCGCTAGTGTGTCATACCTAAGCTTATTTGTTGGTCAGTTGAAGTATATGGTTAATATGTGATATGTTAATTTGTTTAATTAACCCTTGTTTTATGGTAGTATTTAAGAATGGTAGCTGAGAATATTAACGGTGGAGTTAATGAGACCATGGAAACACCTTTAATCACCACCCAGGGGAACGTGCAACAGGAAGGCAATATTCCTCCTGTAAATAACACCAGCGGAGCGATGAGCGAGCGAGATGTTTAGGAGCTTTTTTGCGGTTCATGCAAAACCGAGGCGAGGAGACTTCGTGCACAAAATATGGGTGGAAATGATAATGCAATGCACGACATCACGACCAAGCGGTTTAAAGAGTTAGGACCACGAAATTTAAGGAAAGCCGATCCGATCATGGCGGAAACGTGGATCAAGCAAATTACCAAGATATTCGATGTCTTGGGATGCACGGAGGAATGAAGGTTCCATTCGCCACCTTTATGTTCCGTGGCGAGGCGAGACTCACGGTGGGAGTCGTGAAAGCGGACTCGACCGCCACACTAAGCATGTCTTGGGAAACGCGTTTGAAACTTTTCAACGAAAAATACTTTCTGAAAGTATTCGCCATATGAAGGAGGTAGAGTTTATTAGACTAGAACAAAACAACATGGCGGTGTCCCAATCTGAGTGAAGTTCACGAGTTATCGGGTTTGCACCTCATTTGGTAGAGAATGAGGAACGAATAATGAGGATGTTTCTGAGAGGTTTAAAACCCGAGATTCGGCAATATCTTATTTCTCATAAATTTGCTTTATATTCAGATGTTATCAACGGGGCTCAATTATTAGAAGCGAGATAGCGAAATCACGTTCGTTCAACGAGGATTGCAACTGAGGTCATACTCCAAATGGGCGGCGATCATCTCGAACAATGAAAACCAGCGGGGAGGAAAACATTCAAACAAAAGTGGTAACCACTCTGGTGGTAATCGTGGCCATGAAAATAGAAGAAGCGAGTCGGGGGGAGATTTTAAAAAGAGGAGATTCAACAATGACACTGTGAAGACGTCAGCACCAGCATCAACTGGTTTTATGGGAGGAGAACGACCACCGGTCGTATGCTATAAATGTGGAAAAGAGGGACATATCAACCCAAACTATCCACAACAGTTCAAGGTATGCTATAATTGTGGAAAGGAAGGACATATCGCTCGAGATTGTACTGTAGCAAAACCAAGTTCAGCGGGGATGGTGACTCAAAAGGCTGTCCTAGAAAAGTCAAAGTCAACGGTTCCTGGAAGAGCATTTGTTGTGACTGGAAGAGCGAGGAACCCAAACGAGGTGATCACGAGTAAGCTAATTATAAACTCTTGCAAAGTTTATACCTTATTAGATACCGGTTCTACCCATTCATTTATCTCTCCTATGTAAGACCCTGAATTTTATGAAATAAAAGTATTCAATTTTTCTTATAATTACAATTCAGTAAATGATTAAATTGATAAAAAGTTAAAGTTAAGGGTGATATATAAATTTTTTTTCAAAAATACGCAAGTGGTTATAAAATATTCATTGTTGTTAGAGAATATTAGTTTGGTGGTGGAATATTCTTTACGTCGGGAATATTAAATGCGGCGGTGCAACCATTTATGGGCCCCATAATAGAATAATTGTCGGATAAAAAAAGCGTCAAATTAAAGTTTTTATAAATAACGTATAATCGTTACCATTAACACTTTGTTGGAATACCCGGTGAGTAAAGTAAAGTAATGTCTGGCGTTGTTGCCGCGATAATAGCTACGGTATTGCAAGTATTTTTGAATTATTGATTCTTACGTAAAAAAAGCACTACTCATGATTATTACACGAGAATTCTTCGCTTCAATATTTTATTTTATTGATTCAATAATTCTTTGCATTGATATTTTATATTATTGTTATTTCAATAATTGTCACTACGATATTTTTCCATTATCGATTAATAGTTCATATTATTTTAATAATATTATTAGATAACATTATTGGCAATGTCTAGAAAGTTATGTCTAAGGAGAGGTTTGGTCACCTAATTGCGTGCGATGAAGGAGAAATCCTTATTGAAAGCCCCTCTTTCTGAGGAGCGGCTTTGGTTGTCATTATTGTGATTACATAATATTATTTGTTAATAATTAATTATTAATTTATATGATGAGGAAAATATTGATTTTATGTGGATATAGATGGAGAAAATTTTTAATGTGACAATTGTTGAAAATTAATATTTTATCTTTTTCTGATAAAATAATTCATTTTAATATATTATTATATTTTAATAATATAATAATGGTGATATTTTTATAATGAATGTGAGATATATGAGTATATGAGGAGGAAGAGTATTTTTGTTGCAAAAGATGTTTAAAACATGTTAAACATGTCGGTAGACCCCATTTTTTGACTGAAATTTGATTATAGTATGTAAAATCGACCGTTTATGGATTTCGGTCAATTTTTGTTTGGAATTTGGAAAAACTTTCTTCTGCAAAGTTGTAGAGAATTGAATTTTCTATAAAAAGTCGCGAGATTCGAATTTTCTGATAAAAGGACTATTTATTATAAATTATTGAAGTTCTGGATTAATTAATTATCATTTTTTGGAAGTTTTAAATATTTTTGTTAGAAAAACGTTTTTATTGTTGGCCCATGTGTTGTTAGATCTTTGAAATTCAAGTCAAGTATGCGTAGGAATTTAATATATATATATATATATATATATATATATTAATATTTTATTAAATTTTACATTTTGGTGTTCTAAGCATTTTCCTATAAATAAGGTGCTTAGGTTAGAATTGAAAAATACACCAGAAACTACATATTTCTCTCTCTTTCTCTCTCTATAATATCGAGCGTATTTTTTGAGTATTTTAGTACTTCGAGTATTGCTATACGGTGCAAGTTCTTTTAGCACTATATCCAGTATTCCAGTCAGAAGTACTATCCTTTCTGAGGTAAGGGAGGTTATTTTCTTCTAAAAATGATATTATTTCTTCAGTATCATTATGCCAGAATGTTGGTTGGAAATTTTTATCAAATTTGAAACTTTTTCATGTCGGGGTTACTATTCATGAGTTACTAATCACAAGTTACTATTCACGAGTACTATTCATGAAACATGATGATGTTTTTTGTGAAATTTCTATCTTTTGGTATCGGAGTTACTATTCACGTATACGGCACTATTAACGAATACGACACTATTCACCGAAAAATGAAATTTTTTCTTTTTGTCCAAAATATCTATTCTGGATACTATCTTTGATTGGATCTATGTTTTAGTCTTCATTCTTGAATTTTACTCCACTCTGGTTATTTATGAAGTATTTTTGAACGAGAATTGTTTAAAGTACGAATCCTTAATATTTGTTCTTTTGTTTCACCGGATTCGTTTTCTTTAAAATATTTTTCATCATCCTCGATCCTAAATGATGATATAATTTGAATATCTTTGGCACATGTAGTGCAAAGATGAATGATTTCTGATGAATATCTTTGGCCCGTAGTGCAAAGATGAATAGGTGTTTAGATGAACATGACCAACTGATAAATATCTTTGGCCTGTAGTGCAAAGATGACGTGTTGATGAATATCTTTGGCTGTAGTGCAAAAGATGACTTGTTCATGAATATCTTTGGTAGTAGTCTGAAGATGAATTTATTAGTAGGATTATGAACATAAAGCTGTGATTTGGTATAACCATAATCTTTGATGTTTCAGGTGATGAAAATTATCTTTGTCCTGGATGAGAAAAGGAATTTAGAACTACAATTACGATTATGAGTTATACATGTGATTGTGGACAGGAATTGTTGATTGATGTTACAGGGATAAAACATTGTTGGTGGACTTTTAACATGGAGAAGATAATAGACTTTATAGTCTATTTGACTCTTCTAATGGATTGTTCATTTCGCTGCAACTATGGTTGAAAAGTTTTATCATCTACCATATGTTCTAAATCTCTGATTTATTACTGTTGAAGGCTATTGATAATTTATTTATCTTTAGTCATGATATTCTTTACTGAGCTAGTTGTGCTCACCTTTTTGCTTTACAATTCCTTTCAGGTAATAAAAGTGTAGCTGGGTCGAGCGGGGGATAACAAGGGGATAGAACGGTGGTCTATAGATGTTGAGGGTGAGGTGAATTTAACTTGGAAGGGTGTTTTGCCACTATCATACAAGATGTCTAATGACATACAACCTCGTGTCATCATAAGACAGGGTTGTGCTCATCCACTTGCTGAGTATATTTACAAGCACTACCTATATAATCTTGGTGTTTGTTTGGAGTTTAATTCTCAATTAGAGACAGTGGAGATAATGATATGTCAAGAGAAGACTCATCATTGGGAAGAATATGATAGTAATCTTCTCGTTTTTCTTTGGGGTCTATTGGGTCAACCAAGGATAATTCTGTGGCCATATGATATCTACCATAACCTAAAAGCATGGCCTCCCATGTATGAAGGTTTCCTTGAGCACTTCCCAAAGATTCTAATTTCTAAATCAGTTTTCGACTATACCTTTATGTAAGCTGTCATTGTGACATGCTACAATTGGTATATATTTGTATCCAAACTCACAGCATATGTGTTGTTGTATTTTGCACGACAATTGTTGTAATAAAGTTGTAGTTATTTTCCATACCATGTATTTGGCGACTCAGAATGGGTTGGGTGGAATGGACCTATTTTGGGGGCGTTACATCCTACTTGTGCTTAACGTTTAAATTTGACTCCGGAGAAATTAGACTTTGACCTATCTGTGGAAACTCCGTTAGGAGAAACTTTCATCACATCCACTGTTTATAAATCTTGTTTGATCTAAGTTGGCACCATCACATTACCTGTTGACCTTATCTCTTTAAAGATACTTGCTTTTGATGTGATTTTAGGGATTGATTGGTTAACTACTCCATGCCAAAATTGATTATTTTCGTAAGGTTGTTAGTTTTTATATTCCTAATCAACCTGTTGTGCGAATTCAAGCAACTAAACCATTAAAATCAATCACTGTCATATCAAGTCATAAAGCTATTCGTTTATTGAAAAACGGATGTCAAGCTTTCTTAGCCCATGTTATGGATTTGAATAATGACACGTCAAATTTGAATAATATTCATGTTGTTATTGACTTTCCTGACGTATTTCCTGAAGAACTTCCCAGTCTACCCCCAGAACGTGAAGTTGAATTCTTTATTGACCTTGAACCTGGTACAAAGCCCATTTCTAAAACCCCATATCAAATGGCTCCTATTGAACTTCAGGAGTTAAAGGTCCAACTACAGGAGTTGTTGGACATCGGTTTCATTTGTCCTAGTACATCTCCTTAGGGTGCTCCTGTTTTATTTGTAAAGAAGAAAGACGGGAGTATGCGACTTTGTATCGATTACCGGGAATTAAACCATGTCACTATCAAGAATAGGTATCCGCTACCTCGTATTGATGACCTGTTTGACCAGTTGCAAGGAGCATAATTCTTTTCAAAAATCGATCTTAGCTCGGATATCATCACCGAAGGTTAAAAGCGAGGATATTCCAAAGACCGCTTTAAGAACTTCAGACGGGCATTATGAATTCTTAGTCATATCTTTTGGATTGACTAATGCTCTTCTTTGCTTTCATGGATATGATGAACCGAGTATTCAAGGAATATTTGGATCAGTTCGTTGTTGTCTTTATTGATGACATCCTCATCTATTCCAAAAGCCGTGAAGATCATGAGCACCATTTGAAGCTGGTACTGCAAAGGCTTCGTGATAACAGGCTATATGCCAAGCTGAAGAAATGCGAGCTCTGGCTTGAGGAAGTAGCATTCCTTGGGCACATGGTGTCAAAACATGGAGTGTCTGTTGACCCGGCGAAGATTGAAGCAATACAAAGTTGGGAGCAACCAAAGACGGTGACCGAAGTACGTAGCTTTCTGGGTTTAGCCGGTTATTATCGGAGATTCATGGAAGGGTTTTCTCGAATCGCTACCTCGTTACCTCAGCTGACTCGTAAAGATACAAAATTCGTATGGAGCGAAGAATGCGAGAAGAGTTTCCAAGATCTCAAGAGGAGACTCATTTATTTTGTTTTGACAATACCATCTGGTTGGGATGGATTTGTTATCTCTGCCGATGCTTGAGCAAAGGGTTAGGGTGTGTTCTCATGCAACGTGGGAAAGTCATAACCTATGTCTCGCGACAACTTAAAGAATATGAGAGGAATTATCCTACTCATGATCTAGAGTTGGCAGCAGTTGTTTTCGCGCTAAAGATCTGGAGGCACTATCTATATGGGGAGAAAGTGGAGATATATTCAGACCATAAAAGCCTCAAATATTTCTTCACTCAAAAAGAACTCAACATGCGGCAACGACATTAGCTCGAGCTGTTGAAAGATTACGACCACACTATTTAATACCATCCTGGAAAAGCAAACGTAGTAGCTGACGCATTGAGTAGAAGATCATATGGAGGAACGAGTGTGATGATGTCATGTATACGTATAGAACCAACTTTAATCGAGAAAGTTAAAGTTGCTCAAGCCACAGACCCGGAGCTGATGATTATGAAGAAGAAAGTACAAGAATGTGCTATTCCAAAAGCAAGAATTGATGAAGAAGGAATACTTCGAGTCCACTCCAGACTTTGTGTTCCTAACGATTCTGATTTGAAGTACAAGATCATGATGGAGGCACACAATTTCACCATTTGCAATCCATCCAGGAAGTACCAAAATGTATCGTGATCTTTGACATACATTTTGGTGGAACAATATGAAGAGAGAGAGATTGCAAAGTTTATCTCTATGTGTTTAACTTGTCAACGTGTAAAGGCGGAGCATCAAGTGCCTAAAGGTCCATTGCAACCACTTGAGATTCTGAAATAGAAGTGGGAACACATTACCATGGATTTCGTTACGGGTCTTCCCACGGTTTCTCAAGGCATAAATGTGATTTGGGTTATTGTTGATAGATTAACCAAGTCTGCCCATTTCTTGCCGATAAGGGAGACTTATTCCCTTGAACGTCTTGCTTGTATGTACGTAGATGAGATTGTGAGATTGCATGGGATGCCAGTATCCATAGTTTCGGATCGTGACCCAAGATTCACTTCAAGATTTTGGGTTAGCTTGCAAAAAGCTATGGGGACGAATTTACGATTCAGTTCGACATACCATCCTCAAACGGACGGACAATCAGAGAGGACTATTCAAACCCTTGAAGATCTATTAAGACTCTATGTCCTAGATTTCAAAGGGAGTTGGGATAAGTACCTACCATTGGTGGAATTCTCCTACAACAATAGTTATCAGGCAAGTATATGTGTGGCTCCATTTGAAGCATTGTATGGACGAAAGTGTCACTCTCCAATATGTTGGGATGAGGTGGGTGAAGCAACATTGTTGGGACCCGAGTTGGTACGTATGACTACGAAAAAGATCCAAATAATTCGACAACGTATACAAATGGCACAGGATCGACAAAAGAGTTATGAGGATCGTCATCGAAAGGACGTGAAATTTAGTATTGGGAATCATGTATTGTTGCGTGTGGCTCCATGGAAGGGAGTTACAAGATTCGGAAAGAGAGGAAAGCTCAATCCACGATTTATTGGTCCATTTCAGATTCTTGACCGAGTAGGAAATGTGGCCTATAGACTTGCGTTACGTCCAAGTATGTCTCATGTTCGTAATGTTTTTCATGTATCCGTGCTTTGTAAATATGTGAAAGACCCGAACCACGTTATTGAGTTAGAACCAGACGAGATAGCCGAAGATTTAATGTACGAGGAGGTACCTGTCAAGATCTTGGATAAGAAAGAGCATGTCCTACGCACTAAGGTTATACCACAAGTTAAGGTTTTATGGAGGAACCATGCTATTGAAGAAATGACCTAGGAGTTGGAAACGGAAATGAAAGCGAGGTATCCTCACCTTTTCGAAACACCAGGTACGTACGTCAATTTCGAGGATGAAATTTCATAAGGAGGGGAGGTTGTAAGACCCCAACTTATTATAAATGAAATTTAATTTCCTCTATTTATTATTTTGAAATAGTAAGAGTTGAATTGATTAATGTGGTTAGTTATGGGTAAAATGCGCGAATATTTTAAAAATAAGCAGGTGGTTATAAAATATTCATTATTGTCGGGAAATATTCGTTTGGTCGTGGAATATTCTTGTTGTCGGGGAATATTCGTACGACGGCGCAGTCTTTTGTGGGCCCCATAATGGAAAGCGATTGGATGAAGAAAACGACAAGTATAAGTTGTTTATAAATAACGGCGCTTGATTATTCAAGATTATCTTGTTGGAATACCCGGTTGGTTAAAACACGATGTCTGGCGTTGTTGCAAGATGATATGAGGTATTGCACCAATTATTGATTCTTACGTAAAAGGCACTACTCAATAATTATTACACGATGATTCTTTATTCGATTTTATTTTATTGATTCAATAATTACTATGTTGATATTTTATATTACTGTTGTTTCAATAATTGTCACTACACAGTATTTTCCATTATCGAAGCAATAATTCATATTATCTGAATAATATTATTAGAAAATATTATTAGCGATGTCTAGAAAGTTACATCAAGGAAAGGTTTGGCCACCTAATTGCGGCCTTGATGAGGAGAAATTCTTATTGAAAGCCCCTCTTTCTTAGGAACGACACAGGTTGCCAATCTTGTGATTTTGTAATATTATTTGTGAATAATTAATTATTGATTTATATGATGAGGAAAATATTGATTTTATGTGGATATAGATGGAGAAAAATTTTTAAAGTGACGATTGTTGAAAATCGATATTTTATCTTTTCTGATAAAATAATATTTTATTATATTATTATAATATAATAATGATGATATTTTTACAATGAATGTGGGATATATGAGTATATGAGGAGGAAGAGTATTTTTGTTGCAAAAGTTGTTTAAAACATGTTAAACATGTTGGTGGACCCATTTCTTGACTGAAATTTGATTATAGCCTGTAAAATCGTCCGTTTGTGGATTTCGGTCAATTTATGTTTGGAATTTGGAAAATCTTCCTTCTGTAAAGTTGTAGATAATGAAATTTCCTACAAAAATGCGAGATTCGAATTTTCTGATAAAAGGGCTATTTATTATGAATTGTTGAAGTTCCGAAATTCCTGAATAATTGATTTTTGGAAGTTTTAATTATTTTTAGTTAGAAAAACGTTTTTGTTATTTGTTTGTAGGCATGTGTTAGGAGTTAGAAATCAATTTGGTATGAGTATGTAGAAAATTTTAATATATATATTAATATTTTATTAAATTTTCTGATTTGGTGTTCTAAGCATTTTTCTATAAATAGGGTGCTTAGGTTAGAATTAAAAATCACACCAGAAACTACATATTTCTCTCTCTTTCTCTCTCTATAATATCGGCGTATTTTTTTTGTATTTTTTTACTTTGAGTGTTGCTATACGGTGCAAGTTCCTTCAGCACTATATCTGATATTCCAACCAGAAGTACTATTCTAGCTAAGGTAAGGGATATTATTTTTTTTTTTTAAATGATATTATTTCTTTAATATCATTATGCTGAAATATTGGTTGGAACTTTTTATCAAATTTGGAACTTTTTCATGTCAGGATTACTATTCACGAGTTACTATTCATGAATTACTATTCACGAGTTATTATTCACGAGTACTATTCACGAAGCATGATGATGTTTTTTTGTAAAATTTCTATATTTTGGTGTCAAAATTACTATTCACGTATACGAAATTATTCACGTATACGACACTATTCACGAATACGACACTATTCACAGAAAAATTAAATTTTTGTTTTTCGTCCAAGATATCTATTTTGGATACTAGTTTTGACTGTATCCATGTTTTGATAATTCCTGAATCTTACTCCACTACTGGTTATTTATGAAGTATTTTTGAACTTGGATTGTTAAAAGTACTAATCCTTAATATTTATTCTTTTGTTTCACTGGATTCGTTTTCTTTAAAATATTCTTCATCATCCTCAGTCCTAAATGATGATATAATTGAATATCTTTGGCCTGTAGTACAAAGATGAATGATTTTTGATGAATATCTTTGGCCCGTTGTGCAAAGATGAACATGTGTTTAGATGAACATGACCAACTGATGAATATCTTTGGCCTGTAGTGCAAAGATGAATATTTGATTCCAAATATATATTGATTGATGTTACAGGGATAAAAGATAGACGATGAACTTTTAAATTCATATATAAAAGATAGTAGTTTGCATTCTCTACTTAACTCTTCTAATGAATTATTATTTCCGCTGCGAATATTGATTTAAAACTTATTGTCTATTGTATTCTATTAGATTTTTCTCTGTTGAAGACTAACGATAATTTGTTTTATATTATCTTAGTCATAATGTTCTTTACTGGGCTAGTTGAGCTCACCCTTTTCCTTGTTGTTCAATTTTTCTTCTCAGGAGGCGAGAATGTAGCGAGTACTAGTCGGGGTGTGGAATGATGGTTCTAGAAGTCGTTTTAGTAGTCCTCACCATTTTTGTAAAATAATGTATCAATAATTGTACTGAAGACTTATTTGAGTGTGGATATTGTCTAGATGACAATATTTGTAGCTAAACTCACAATTTTATGTTGTATTAATAAAGTTGTAGTTGTTTTTGTACCATATATTTTGACGACTCAGAATGGGTGTTGTATACCTATTTTGGGGGCGTCACAATTGGTATCATAGCTTAGGGATATGGTCTCCAGCGAGATCGGGGAATAGTACTTAGGAGGGAGAGACGAGTAATCCTTCGCTAGCTAGTGTCATACCTAAGCTTATTTGTTGGTCAAATAAGTATATGGTTAATATGTGATATGTTAATTTGTTTAATTAACCTTTGTTTTATGGCGATTTAAGAATGGTAGTGAGAATATTAACGGTGGAGTTAATGAGGCAAAGGAAACACCTTTAATCACCACCCAGAGGCGTGCAACAGAAGGCAATATTCCTCCTATAAACAACACCACGTGAGCGCATTTATGAACGACGGGATGTTTAGGAGCTTTTTGCGCTTCATGCAAAACCGCATTTAGAGGAGACTTCGTGCACAAAATACGGGTGTGAAATGATAGCAACGCATCGACTTGTCACGACCAAGCGCTTTAAAGAGTTTGGACCACCGAATTTAAGGGAAAGCGGATCCGATCATGGCGGCGAAACGTGATCAAGTAAATTACCAAGATATTCGATGTCTTGGGATGCACGGAGGAACAGAAGGTTCCATTCGCCACCTTTATTGTAAGACCCCAACTTATTATTAATGAAATTTAATTTTCTCTATTTTGAAATAGTAAGGGTTGATGTGATTAATGTGGATAGTTAGGGGTAAAATACGCAAATATTTCAAAATAAGCAAGTGGTTATAAAATATTCATTGTTGTCGGGGAATATTCGTTTGGTCGTGGAATATTAAATCTTGTCGGGAATATTAAATGCGACGGTAGCGACCATGTGTGGGCCCCATAACTGAAAGCGATTGGATGAAAAAAAGCGACAAATATAAGTTGGTTAAAAATAATGGCGTAGTTGATACTGATTATCTTTGTTAAAATACTCGGTGGTTAAAACACAGTAGCAGATGCGGTATTGCACCAATTATTGATTCTTACGTAAGAAGGCACTACTCAATAATGGTTACAGTGATTATTGTTCAGTATTTTATTGATTTAATAATTCTTTGCGTTGATATTTTATATTCTTTGTTGTTTGATAATTATCATTACACTAAGTATTTTCATTATCGAAGCAATAATTCATATTATCTGAATAATATTATTAGATAACATTATTGGCAATGTCTAGAAAGTTCTGTCTAAGGAGAGGTTTGGTCACCTAATTGCGCGCCAAGATGAGAGAAATTCTTATTAAAAGCCCCTCTTTCCGGAGCTACACTGTTGTCAATATTGTGATTACAGAATATTATTTGTGAATAATTAAGTATTGATTCATATGATGAGAAAAATATTAATTTTATGTGGATATAGATGGAGAAAATTTTTATTGTGACAATGGTTGAAAATTGAAATTTTATCTTTTTCTCGATAAATAAATATATTATTATATTTTAATAATATAATAATGGTGATATTTTTACAACGAATGTGGGATATATGAGTATACGAGGAGGATGAGTATTTTTGTTGCAATAAATGTTTAAAACATGTTAAACATGTCGATTGGACCCCATTTATTGATTTGAAATTTGATTATAACTTGTAAAATCGCCTGCTTTATAGATTTCGGTCAATTTCTGTTTGGAATTTGGAAAACTTTCTTCGCAAAGTTTTAGAGAATTGAATTTCCTATAAAAAGTCGCGAGTTTCAAATTTTCTGACAAAAGGGCTATTTATTGTGAATTATTGAAGTTCAAGTTCAAATAATTAATTTTGGAAGTTTAAAATATTTTAAATAACAAAAACGTTTTTTTGTTTGTTTTGTGGGCTACAACATGTGCATAATGAGCTGAGATCAGATCTAAGAAGGTTGGTGTAGAAATTTTAATATATATATTAATATTTTATTAAATTTACGCTTTGGTGTTCTAAGCATTTTCCTATAAATAGGGTGCTTAGGTTAGAATTGAAAATCACACCGAGAAATCAAGTTTTCTCTCTATATTATCGGCGTATTCTTGTGAGTATTTTGAGTATACTTTGAGTATTGCTATACTGATGCAAGTCCAAGTCATAGCCTTTATATCCTGTTTCAAATTAGAGGTCTTGATCTTTCGAGGTAAGGGATATTATTTTTTTCAGTAATGATATTATTTCTTCAATATCATTATGTTGAAATATTGATCTGAAATTTTATCAAATTTGGAACTTTTGGTGTCGAGTTACTATTCACGTGATACGGCACTATTCACGATATCGACACTATTCACGAATCATCGACACTATTCATCGAAAAATGAAAAATTTTCTTTTCGTCCAAAATATCTATTATTCGGATACTAGCTTTGATTGTATCCATGTTTTGATCATTCTTGAATTTTACACCACTGTGATTATTTTGAGGTATTTTTGGACGTGGATAAAACAAAGTACGAATCCTTAATCCTTAATCCTTGTCATTTTGTTTCACTGGATTCATTTCTTTAAAAATATTTTTCATCATCTTCAGTCTTAAATGATGATATTATGGAATATCTTTGGCCTGTAGTGCAAAGATGAATGATTTCTGAAGAATATCTTTGGCCGTAGTGCAAAGATGAACAGGTGTTTAGATGAACATGACCAACTGATGAATATCTTTGGCCTGTAGTGCAAAGATGAATATTTGATTCCAGATATATATTGATTGATGTTACAGGATAAAAGATGATTTATGAACTTTTAAATTCATAGATAGAAGATAGTAGTTTGCATTCTCTACTTAACTCTTCTAATGAATTATTATTTCCGCTGCGAATATTGATTTAAAATTTGTTGTCTATTGTATTCTATTAGATTTTTCCCTGTTAAAGACTAACGATAATTTGTTGTATATTATCTTAGTCATAATATTCTTTACTGGGCTAGTTGAGCTCACCCTTTTTCCTTTTTGTTCAATTTTTCTTCTCAGGAGGCGAGAATATAGCAAGTACGAGTCGGGGTATGGAATGAAGGTTCTAGAGAGAATTGTTTAGGAGTCCTCACCATTTTTGTAAAATAATGTATCAATAAATGTGATGAGGATTTATTTGAGTATAGATATTGTCTAGAAGATAATATTTGTATTCAAACTCACAGTTTTACTGTTGTAATAATAAAGTTGTAGTTGTTTCATACCATGTATTGACAACTCGTAATGGGTGATGTATACCTATTTTGGGGGCGCCACAAGAGGTATCGAGCTTAGGGATATGATCTCTGGCGGAGATCGGGAAATAGAACTAGGAGGGAGAGAGAGTAAATCCTTCGCTAGTGTGTCCTACCTAAGCTTATTTGTTAGTTGGTCGATATATAGGGATATTATGTGATATATTGATTTCCTTAATTAACCCTTGTTTTATGGCGGTGATTTGAGAATGTCGATGAGAATATTAACAATGGAAATGATACCGTGGAGACGCCTCAGTACTCACCAAAGAGGAGAACGTAACACAGCAGTGGCAATGTTCCTCTGTGAACAACACCACCGAAAGCGATGATGAACGAGGGATGTTTAGAAGCTTTTGCGATTCATGCAAAATCGAGAGGGAGACTCGTGTTCAAAATATAGGAGGAAATGATAGCGATTCACGGGTTGTCACATTGAAGCGATTCAAAGAGTTGGGACCACTAGAATTTAAGGGAAAGCCAGATCCGATCATGGGCGGAAACATGGGTCAAGCAAATTACCAAGATATTCGATGTCTTGGGATGCACAGAGAAACGAAAGGTTCCATTCGCCACCTTTATATTCCGTGGGCGAAAGCGGACTCTTGGTGGGAGTCCGTGAAGCGTACCCATCCCGCCGCTTTCAAAGTGTCTTGGGAGACATTTCAAAAAATTATTTAATGACAAATACTTTCCGAAAGTGTTCGTCATATGAAGGAAGTGGAGTTCATCGATTAGAACAAAACAACATGACGGTGTCTCGATGACGAGGCAAAGTCGGCGAGAGTTTTCGTGTTTGCACCTCATTTGGTGGAGAATGAGGCATTATGACGCGGATGTTTCGAGAGGTTTGAAACCCGGCATACGACAATATCTCATTTCTCATAAATTTTCTCTATTCAGATGTTGTTAATGAGGCTCAATTGTTAGAGCGAGATAACGAGTATGTTCAACCGAGGGAACATAACGAGGATCGTACCGGAGATAGCGATCAATGAAATAATGATAACCAAATGAGAGAAAGAAACAGACGGACAAAATGGTAACCACTCTGGTGGTAATCATGGCCATGAAAATAGAAGAAGCGAGTCTGGAGGAGATTTTAAAAAGAGGAGATTTAACAACGACCATGTGAAGACGACAACAGTCTTGCGTGAAAAGCCCGGTTCTAAGGGAGGAGAACGACCACCCATTCGTATGCTACAAATACGGAAAAGAGGGACATATCACCAAACCGCCTAATAGTTCAAGGTATGCTATAATTGTGGAAAGGAAGGACATATCGCTCGAGATTGTGCAGATGGCGAAACCTAGTTCAATGGGGATGGTGACTCAAAAGATCGTCCCGAAAAAGTCAAAGTCAACGATTCCGGAAGAGCGTTTGTTGTGGTCGGTCAAAATGCGAGGAACCCAAACGAGGTGATCACGGGTAAGCTATTTATAAATTCTTGCAAGTTTATACCTTACTTGATACCGGGTGCTACTCATTCATTTATCTCTCCTTGTGTGCTCAACGTTTAAACTTGACTCGGGAGAAATTAGACTTTGACCTATCTGTGGAAACTCCGTTAGGAGAAACTTTCATCACATCCACTTGTTTATAAATCTTGTTTGATTCAAGTTGGCACCATCACCTTACACGCTGACCTTATCTCTTTAAAGATACTTGTTTTTGATGTGATTTTAGGGATTGATTGGTTAACTACACATCATGACAAAATTGATTGTTTTCGTAAGGTTGTTAGCTTTCATATTCCTAAACAACTTTGTTGTGCAATTCAAGCAACTAAACCATTAAAATCAATCAACTGTCATATCTAATCATAAAGCTATTCGTTTATTGAAAAGCGGATGTCAAGCTTTCTTAGCCCATGTTATGGATTTGAATAAAGACACGTCAAATTTGAATAATATTCTGTTGTTATTGACTTTCCCGACGTATTTCTGAAGAACTTCCTCGCCTACCCCGAACGTGAAGTTGAATTCTTTATTGATCTTGAACACGGTACAAAGCCCATTTCTAAAATCCCATATCGAATGGCTCTATTGAACTTCGTGGAGTTAAAGGTACAACTACGAGAATTGTTGGACATCGGTTTCATTAAATCCTATTACATCTCCTTGGGGTGCTCTGTTTTATTCGTAAAGAAGAAAGACGGGGAGTATGCGACTTTATTATTGACTATCGGAATTGAACCATGTCACCATCAAGAATAGGTATCCTCTACCTCGTATTGATGACTTGTTTGACCAGATTCAGAAGGCACAATTCTTTTCAAAAATCAATCTTCGCTTACGGATATCATCACCAAGATTAGAATCAAGATATTCCAAAGATCGCCTTTAGAACTTCGATGCGGCATTATGAATTCTTAGTCATGTCTTTCGGATTGACTAATGCTCCTGCGGCTTTCATGGATATGATGAACCGAGTATTCAAGGAATATTTGGATCAGTTTGTTGTTGTCTTTATTGATGACATCCTCAAATATTCCAAAAGTCGTGAAGATCATGAGCACCATTTGAAGCTGGTACTCCAAAGGCTTCGTGAAAACAAACTATATGCCAAATTGAGGAAATGCGAGTTCTGGCTTGAGGAAGTAGCATTTCTTGGGCACGTGGTGTCAAAACATGGAGTATCCGTGGACCCGCCAAGATTGAAGCAATACAAAGTTGGAGCAACCGTCGATGGCCAAAATCGTAGCTTTCGGGTCTAAATGGTTATTATCGGAGATTCGTGGAAGGGTTTTCTCGAATCGCTACTCCATTAACCCAAATAACTTTCGGAAGGATACAAAATTCGTTTGGGCGAAGAATGCGAGAAGAGTTTCCAAGAGCTTAAGAGGAGACTTATTTCTAAGACTGTTCTAACAATACCATCCGGTTCGGATGGATTTGTTATCTCTGATGATGCTTCGAGCAAAGGGTTAGGATGTGTTCTTCTCATGCAACGTGGGAAAGTCATAGCCTTTATGCCTCGCGAGAACTTAAAGAGTATGAGAGGAATTATCCTACTCATGATCTAGAGTTAGCGGCCAGATCGTTTTTGCTAAAAGATATGGAGGCACTATCTATATGGGGAGAAAGTGGAGATATATTGGGACCATAAAAGCCTTAAATATTTCTTCACTCAAAAAGAACTCAACATGCGCAAGCGACGTTGGCTCGAGCTATTGAAAGACTACGACCACACTATTCAATACCATCCCGGAAAAGCGAACGTGGTAGGTACGCGTTGAGTAGAAGATCATCTGCTGAACGAAAAGAGTGCGATGATGTCAAGTATACGATGAGAGCCAACTTTAATAGAAAAAGTTAAGGTTGCTCGAGCCACCGAATCTTGAGCCGGATGATGCGTATGAAGAAGAAAGTACAAGAATTAGCTATTCCGGAAGCGAGAATTGATGAAGAAGGAATACTTCAAGTCCACTCTAGACTTTGTGTTCCTAACGACTCTGATTTGATGTACAAGATTATGATGGAGGCACACAATACACCATTTGCAATCCATCCTGGAAGTACTAAAATGTATCGTGATCTTCGACATACATTTTGGTGGAACAATATGAAGAGAGAGATTGCAAAGTTTATCTCGATGTGTTTAACTTGCCAACGTGTAAAGGCGGAGCATCTAGTGTTAGGTTTGTAATATTCAAGAACGCAATCAAATTGCATAAAAGTGCGGAAGCGTGTAAAAATCAGAGTTTAAAAAATTTACAAACCATATACCCGGATCACCCTTTATGCTCAATTATTAATTAAACGAAAAGATAAAGAATAAATCATACCCTTGAAGATCGAGCTTCCTCAGGTACAAGTTCACCTCCAAATCCTTTCGCGTTCAATCTTGAATCCACCGGGTTTGGTTCCTTCCTTTGACAGCGTTAGCCACCCAAATGTTTGGCCTCTGGGGTGATCCACCAAGGAAGAAGAAAATTCAAGAAAGGGGTATTGGCTCAAACCCTAGTTTTTCTATCTCTATAGAAAGGGTGTACTCTCCCAACAATTGGAATTATGTCGTATGTTGAAAAAGTCAACAACTCCCACCACCCATAATAAGACTCCTCTTATTTATAGATGTGGGCAACCCACCTTAACAATTAAGGAATTGAGATTTATTTAATTAATTAAATTCTTTTAATTAATTAAGCTCCCTAATCTTATTAGGGATAATTAATTAAACTCCTTTAACTAATTTTCCTTTCTAATCCAATTAGGAATAAATGAGAGTACTTATATTAAATTAATTCCTAAACTCTTTTAGAAATTAAAATAATAATAATTGTAATAATATTAATAAGACTCCTCTTATTAATTTATATTTAATATTTCTAAAATATTAAATAATAAATATTAAGCTATTTAATTTATTCTATCACCATAGATTAAATTAAATATACATAACATATTATTACGATTATGCCATTAACTTCTTAAATAATTATTCTTCCTTTTATGGTGTGACCCTTTAGGTTCTCCATATTAAACCTAGGTTGTGAATAAATCAATTAGAACAATTCTAATCTTATTTAAATAAATAAATTAAACAATTAATTTATTTAAATAAATAATATTTATTCTACAATAGGGATAAGCCTCCTAGCGATCAACGACTTTCCGGATAATATAGATTTTAACATTAATCATTAAAGAACCTTTGAGTAAATAGTTACCGTGACAATTCAATCCTTCCACCATACAATGTCCCAATTAAATATAAGACATGGAATTTTTGTCAAGTCTTATTTTATTTAATTATATGTATTTCGACTCTTAAATGCACAACTCCAAATAATGTAAATTAGAAACTCCTTTCTAATTTCATTCTGCCTTGGCCAAGGACTACTGGATTGTCATTTATCGAATCACATAGGACATTTCTCTTCTTTTATTAGAAGTGGTAGATTCTTTATTGATCATACATTATCTCCATGTACAACTTATTATACCCAAGCATACCCTTTGATATACCCTAAGGGTCTTAAGGAATAAGTCAAAGTATAACTCATCATACACAAGATACTATGATGATCTCAAGTCCAAGGATTACTTGTACTACTATCACTACAGGAATTCCTATTGACAAGCAAATAAAACTCCATTAGGTATTCCTTAGCGAGCCACGCTTCGATGAAACTTATTCTCTAATAAGCACCTACATACTTGCTTTAGTGTCTCCACACAAATGATCATGAGATCAATCATCCTCATCCAATGAGCAAGTTAACGTATGTACCAATCTATCTGGATTCACTAATCCCCAATTTAGTAATCCAACGATTGGGAACTATTTTAGTTTTAAGCTTTCTAAGAATTTAGATCTCATTAGAATGATCATCATCATTATTCTAAAAGCATTGCTTAAAACTATGGGTTTATCACATATTATAAAACAGCATCATGTAGATAATTAAAAGCCTTTAATAAATTAATACTTTTTATTAATAAATGAATAAGATTGTTACAAAGTATATGCTTTATCATCAAACATGATTGGCTTGTGCGCATACTACTTTCAATCTCCCACTTGCACTAAAGCCAATCGCAATGGTATCTTATACTCTTCTTCTCTAAGTGACGATTATCCTGCTGTTGGATAAGCTTTAGTTAATGGATATATAATTTTGTTCATGAGAGTCCACTATCTCTATAGTGATTTCCCATCTTTCAATGATTCTAATAATCAAATAAAAGTGTCACAACACATGTTTAGATCCAAGATGAGACTTAGGAACTATTCCTAGTTCTGTAATGAACTTTTAATCCAAACAATCAACTTGCAGCTTCATTTATAGCTATATACTTTGTCTTTATCACTAAACCAAAGAACTTTTGTCGTTTGGAACCTTTCCAATTCAACGCACCACTGCTCAAGGTAACACTTTACCTTAAAGTGAATTTTTCGTCGTCTTGGTCTCATCGAAAAACTTGAGTCATTAAGCCCTCTAGTTTTAATTCGACCCACCATGAATATGATCACATCCTTAGTGTCGGTTAAGCACTTTAAGATGTTTTCACTTACTCATAGTGAACTTCTCCATAATATGACCGATCAACATCGGTCTCTCGATATTTCATTGCATACATGATAGTCACTCATGCGACCTCTCTTTTCGTGAGTCCATGGGGACTATTAAGAGATACACTCCATAGCTCATCGACATGAGACATTTCTTGGAGTTTGCCATGCTAAACGACTTTAGCATCAAATGAATATACGTTCCTTAGGTTAAGTCGAGCATCCTCTTGTATCTATCTATATAGATTTTATCCCCAATTAAGATACTCGTCCCAAACCATTCATGGAGGAATGTTTAGACAACTTTATCATTACTGATTGTAGAATTAGTATGTCATTCCTTATCCGTAGTATATCAACATATAATATTAGGAATGTCACGACGCTCCCACTGACCCTTTTGTACACACTAGAAGTCTTACCTCATCGAATGTAACTCTGGATCATCATCTTCTATGATGCGTACCTCATCATCATCATCCATGATGAATCCATACCTCCTAGGTATCTTCGGTACTATTCTAGACTTACGATTCGGTTGTGGTACAATAGGTCTATCTATAGGTTCCTCTTATTTGACTTATAGTGTTTTGTGGTTCTTGAACTCTTCAAGATTTATTATCCTCCCACTAGCCCCTTCAATGATAAACACCTTTATCTTAGAAGGCAGCGTGTTTCGTAACAAACACCTTTTGCTAAGTAGGATTATAGAACATATACCCTAAACTTACTTTAGGATGTCCCACAAATTGTACTTGTCAAATCTTGTCCCAAGCTTATCCTTTGAAACCTTTTCACATAAGTTGGACAACCCCTTATCTTAACATACTTAAGATTAGGAATCCTCCCCATCCATAACTTTTATGGAGTCTTGGGGCCCGATTTTGAGGTTACCTTTTCATAGATATGTCAAACCATTTCTAGGACATTATCCCGTAAGGATACTTTGGAATGTCGGTAAAATCATTATGGACCGCACTATGTCCAACAAGGTGCGATTTTTCCTTCGGAGATACATCAATCAATTATTGTGTATCGAGGCGTCCATTATGAAAACCATTTGAGATGATCTAGAAACTTATTGCACAAGTATTTATTCCTTGATCTAATCAAAGAATCTTAATACTTGCCAATTTGTTTCACTTCTGAATTCTTTGAACCTTTCATATAATTCACACTTGTATTTCAACAAATACATACATTCAACTCTTTGAATGATCATCTCCTTTTCTTATACTAGTTTGTTCAATTTGCAAATTATATTTTTCACGTAAGTCAAGTATACAAAATCCATTAAGTAATATTTCAGTTCTATACAAAACATTATTATTATAAATAGAACAACAATTGTTCTTAATTATAATACCAAAATTTTATTGTCCAACAATAAAATGGAAATAATATTTTAACAAGAACTGGAATACAATAACAACTTATTGACTTAATAGATTTGCCGTCGTAGGCATTGCTAAACTATAAGTTTTTATGGCTAATCAAAGAACCTTTGCTTCATTTTCCACACATGGGATTACTTATCTTTGTTTAACTTTCTACTACCTTGGTCCCTTCATAAATCTATATTTATGATAACCAAAGTCGGTATCCAATACCCAAGTAGAACCTTGACTTAAAGAAAATTTATTTCAATCATGAACAAAAAGCGTATTGTAGAACCAAAACTTCACTAAGCTTCTTTGGTTAGCCTCTGCAAGATACTTCTCAGCTTTCTTTCCGGTGTCCAGGGCTTATTGCAAAGGTGGAAGCAAACTCCTTTCTATCCGTGTCGCTTTTGTTCTTATTATCCTTTGTTTATGCCTTTCTATTTACCTTCTTTGAATCGTTCTTCTTTTGGAAGATCCTTTGGCCCCTACCAAGAAGACATGGTCTTTCTTGGTTGGAAAGTGACTCTCAACATTTTTCAACATGTTAAGCAAATCAAAGAAAGATATATCTAGCTTGTTCATATGAAAAATTCACAACAATTGTGAAAGGAGTCCGGGAGTGATTGCAAGATCAAATCTTGGCTCAACTCTCCATCCATGACAAAACCAGTTGTCCTAATTGATCAATCAAATTGATTATGTTAAGAACTTTTTTTCTGTACTATAGTGCCATTGGCCATTCTAGATCGGAAGAGCTCCTTAGATATCTGATATCTATCAGTCCTACTTTCCACACCATCAACTACTTGATGTGCAGGAATATAGTAGAAGCATCCATAGTTTCATGTCGTATTTGAAGCTCGTTACTTTCGTGGATGCGAGCATGATGCATTGAGCCAATCAGGCATCATCTTGCCACTTTCTAAAAGTAGCATTCTCTTTCTCGGAGGCATTATGCGCAACCATTGCGAGGATAGGCGTATTAAGGACATAAGATAGCTTTTTCACTATGAGAACTATTCTCAAATTCCTTAACCAATCCGTGTAATTGATGCCGTTAATTTAACATCTAATATGCTTCGCAGTGATAGTAATTTTAGACATTGTAAAATTACGTAAATGAATTTGTAATTAACAACATTTTAACATACATTCTTTTATTAATTACCAAAATAAATTAGGTCTTGTTTTAAATTGGTATCTCCCACTATTTTCTTCAAACTATATTACCTCACTTATATAGTTCGGCAAAATCTAATTAAAGATCTGCTAGTGAGAATAAGGATCCCATTTCAAATGTATATAGCCTTATGGTGACACAACAAACTATATATAAATAAATAGGTAGACAACTTTTGTCAATTACATCAACTATCTGACTCCTTTTCTTTTTGCCTCTTAGATTATTTTGATCAAGTGGTGGCACATCCGAATCAAAATTATCCAAGTTAAGTCCGACCTAGCACTCCATATATTCAAAAAAGAAAAATATCATCCTTGTGGTGACACAACAAAACAATATTGTTCAATTTTCTTTATAAGCATCAAATGTGATAAATTAACATCTTAAATACTTAATACTTGCCTTGTGGTGACACAACAAACTCATATTAAATATTTAATACTCTATTAATTTTATCATTCTAGAAGGCGACGTTCGATATTTCAAATATCTTTGAACGCTTAGGACTTAATATATAAAAATTGAGGGGTTTGTTATTAATTTGTCTCATCTTGTTTAGCGCGCATGCAAATATATATATATAAAATACGCGTCATATTAATTAACATGCGAAGCATGTTTGCATAATATATAATATATATAGTATGAGCATGCACATATAGAATACTATATTCTACTCGGATTGATTATGGACTTTTATTCTAGTTTGGTTCACTAGAGCCACCAAGTGAACCAAAAGGTCAAACCCTAGGGGTGCAAGAAATAATATTTAAATATAACTATTACATTTAAACCTGGGCTCCATTACAAACGGGTCTTCAAGCGCTCCTTGCTCCTTGATCTCTAATTCTTCAAAATTAATTCTAACTATTCCTATTACAAAACTATTTAAAATAAATAGAAACCTTGATCGTGATCGAGGGAAATACATAGGAGAGAGATAGAATTTACATTAAGAAAAATTAGAGAAGACGAGTCTGTGCAGACCCATTTAATAAAACCCATACATTCATGCATCCAACTAAAATAAAATCCAATCATATTGGTCAATAGTCCATAATCAATCCCATTTATTATCATATACATCACCATATGCATCAATAAATAACATTCATCTTATGAATAATAAACATTTAATATATATATTGATATCATTTAATGGGCAAATTTAGTTAGTATAAAATCTATTTTTGAATAAAAATAAACTCCTTTATTTTTAATCCAAATTTAAATCAAAATAAAACTATTTTATTTTAATTTATCCAATTTTGAATAAAATAAACTATTTTATTTTAATCAAAATTTTAATCAAAATAAACTCCTTTATTTTAATTAATTATGGAATCCAATTCCATTAAAATAAACTCTTTTATTTTAATTAATTATGGAATCCAATTCCATGTAAATAAAAAAAAAAAATTATTAAAGGAAACACGGATATTCTTTCCTATTCACAAGTAAACTCCTTTATTTTGAATAATATGAAATCTTATTTCATATCTAAATAAACTCCTTTATTTAAGGAAATTAGGATTCTTTTTCTATTCACAAATAAACTCCTTTATTTTGAATAATATGAAATCTTATTTCATATCTAAATAAACTCCTTTATTTAAGGAAATTAGGATTCTTTTCTATTCACAAATAAACTCCTTTATTTTGAATAATATGAAATCTTATTTCATATCTAAATAAACTCCTTTATTTAAGGAAAGATAGAATCCAATTTCAACTCCAATTAGTTATCATGGAATCCAATTTCAATTCTAATTAGTTAGCATGAAATCTAATTTTAAAATTAAAATAAACCTATTATTTTAAAATTAAAATAAACCTTTTATTTTAATTATAAAATTATTGAGAATAATATATTATATATATATATAACTATTATATATATATATATAATAACCGTATATTATCATATATATATATATATATACTAATTCCGTATATTATATATATATAATAAAGTTATAATCGTATTATATGTATATACATAATCTAGTTTCTGCTTTTCAAAAAAAACGTGGCCTTTCTTAATCTACCAGCCACCATGCAAGCACGGAATTTCAAAAAAAAATAAAATAAATAAATAAATAAAATTGCAGTTTGATATCCTGTTAACATGCATGCACCGAATTTTTTTTTTATTTTCCGTGGCCTGCTGCTACCTTTTTTAAAATGACCCATGCATCCCTTTAAAAAAAACGGCAAACAGCAATTGATTTCGGTCCCTTTTTTTTTTTTTTTTAATAAATTTCATACAATAAAATTATGCCCAATTAAATTGTTATAAACACATATCAATATACATATTAAATTAAAACAATTAATAATTCGCATAATGGTTTGGCTCTGATTCCACTGTTAGGTTTGTAATATTCAAGAACACAATCAAATTGCATAAAAGTGCGGAAGCGTGTAAAAATCAAAGTTTAAAAAATTTACAAACCATATACCCGGATCACCCTTTATGCTCAATTATTAATTAAACGAAAAGATAAAGAATAAATCATACCCTTGAAGATCGAGCTTCCTCAGGTACAAGTTCACCTCCAAATCCTTTCGCGTTCAATCTTGAATCCACCGGGTTTGGTTCCTTCCTTTGACCAACGTTAGCCACCCAAATGTTTGGCCTCTGAGGTGATCCACCAAGAAGAAGAAAAAAATCAAGAAAGGGGTATTAGCTCAAATCCTAGTTTTTCTATCTCTATAGAAAGGTGTACTCTCCCAACAATTGGAATTATGTCAGTATGTTGAAAAAAAACAACTCCCCACCACCCATAATAAGACTCTCTTATTTATAGATATGGGCAACCCACCTTAACAATTAAGGAATTGAGATTTATTTAATTAATTAAATTCTTTTAATTAATTAAGCTCCCTAATCTTATTAGGGATAATTAATTAAACTCCTTTAACTAATTTTCCTTTCTAATCCAATTAGTAATAAATGAGAGTACTTATATTAAATTAATTCCTAAATTCTTTTAGAAATTAAAATAATAATAATTGAAATAATATTAATAAGACTCCTCTTATTAATTTATATTTAATATTTCTAAAATATTAAATAATAAATATTAAGCTATTTAATTTATTCTATCATCATAGATTAAATTAAATATACATAACATATTATTACGATTATGTCATTAACTTCTTAAATAATTATTCTTCCTTTTATGGTGTGACCCTTTAGGTTCTCCATATTAAACCTAGGTTGTGAATAAATCAATTAGAATAATTCTAATCTTATTTAAATAAATAAATTAAACAATTAATTTATTTAAATAAATAATATTTATTCTACAATAGGATAAGCCTCCCTAGCGATCAACGACTTTCCAGATAATATAGATTTCAACATTAATCATTAAAGAACCTTTGAGTAAATAGTTACCGCATAATTCAATCCTTCCACCATACAATGTCCCAATTAAATATAAGACATGGAATTACTTGTCAAGTCTTATTTTATTTAATTATATGTATTTCGACTCTTAAATGCACAACTCCAAATAATGTAAATTAGAAACTCCTTTCTAATTTCATTCTGCCTTGGCCAAGGACTACTGGGTTGTCATTTATCGAATCACATAGGACATTTCTCTTTTTTATTAGAAGTGGTAGATTCTTTATCGATCATACATTATCTCCATGTACAACTTATTATACCCAAGCATACCCTTTGATATACCCTAAGGGTCTTAAGGAATAAGTCAAAGTATAACTCATCATACACAAGATACTATGATGATCTCAAGTCCAAGGATTACTTGTACTACTATCACTACAGAATTCCTATTGACAGCAAATAAAACTCCATTAGGTATTCCTTAGCGAGCCAATGCTTCAAGGAACTTATTCTCTAATAAGCACCTACATACTTGCTTTAGTGTCTCCACACAAATGATCATGAGATCAATCATCCTCATCCAATGAAAAGCAACGTATGTACCAATCTATCCGGATTCACTAATCCCCAATTTAGTAATCCAACGATTGGGAACTATTTTAGTTTTAAGCTTTCTAAGAATTTAGATCTCATTAGAATGATCATCATCATTATGCTAAAAGCATTGCTTAAAACTATGGGTTTATCACATATTATAAAACAGCATCATGTAGATAATTAAAAGCCTTTAATAAATTAATACTTTTTATTAATAAATGAATAAGATTGTTACAAAGTATATGCTTTATCATCAAACATGATTGGCTTGTGCGCATACTACTTTCATCTAGTACCTAAGGGTTCGTTGCAACCACTTGAGATTTCGAAATGGAAGTGGGAACATATTACCATGGATTTCACATTGGTCTTCCTACTACGCTTTCTCAAGGCATCAATGCTATTTGGGTTATTGTTGATAGATTAACCAAGTCTGCTCATTTCTTGCCGATACAGGAGACTTATTCCCTTGAACGTCTTGCTAGTATGTACGTGAATGAGATTGTGAGGTTGCATGGCATGCCAGTATCCATAGTTTCGGATCGTGACCCAAGATTCACTTCAAGATTTTGGGTTAGCTTGCAAAAATCTATGGGCACGGATTTTCGATTTAGTTCGGCATTCCATACTCAAACGGACGGACAATCAGAAAGGACTATTCAAACTCTTGAAGATTTATTAAGACTCTGTGCCCTAGACTTCAAGGGCAGTTGGGATAAGTATTTACCATTGGTGGAATTCTCCTACAACAACAGTTATCAGGCAAGTATAGGTGTGGCTCCATTTGAAGCATTATATGGACGAAAGTGTCGCTCTCCAATATGTTGGGATGAGGTGGGTGAAGCAACATTGTTGGGACCCGAAAGTTAAATACGATATGACTACCGAAAAGATCCAAATGATTCGACAACGTGATACAAAACCGGCACAAGATCGACAAAAAGAGTTATGCGGATCTTCATCGAAAGGACGTGGAATTTAGTGTAGGGGATCATGTATTGTTGCATGTTGCTCCATGGAAGGGAGTTACAAGATTTGGGAAGAGAGGAAAGCTCAATCCACGATTTATTGGTCCATTTCAAATTCTTGACCGAGTAGGAAATGTAGCCTATAGACTCGCATTACCTCCGAGTATGTCTCGTGTTCATAATGTGTTTCACATATCTGTACTTCATAAATATGTGAAAGACCCGAACCACGTTATAGAGTTAGAACCGGACGAGATAGCCGAAGACTTAACGTATGAGGAGGTACCCGCCAAGATCTTAGATAGGAAGGAGCATGTCCCTACTGCAGCAAAGGTCATACCACAAGTTAAAGTTTTATGGAGGAATCATGCTTATAGAGGAAATGACCGGGGAATTGGAAACGAAATGAAAGCGATGTATCCTCACCTTTTCAAAACACCAGTGCGTCGTCAATTTCGAGGACCGAAATTTTATAAGGAGGGAGGTTGTAAGACCCCAACTTATTATTAATGAAATTTAATTTTCTATTTTTGAAATAGTAAGGGTTGATGTGATTAATGTGGATAGTTAGGGGTAAAATACGCAAATATTTCAAAATAAGCAAGTGGTTATAAAATATTCATTGTTGTTTTGAGAATATTCGTTTGGTCGTGAAATATTCGCATCTTTTGTGGAATATTCGCATTTACTGCCATGTACCCATGTGTGGACCCCATAACTGAAAGCGATTGGATGAAGAAAACGATAAATATAAGTTAGTTAAAAATAACAAATGAAGTAGTTATTCACCGTTATTATCTGTTAAAATACTCGATGGTTAAAACACGAGCACACTACGGTTGCACCAATTATTGATTCTTACGTGAGAAGGCACTACTCAATAATGGTTACGGTAATTATTGTTCAAGATTTTATTGATTTAATAATTCTTTGCGTTGATATTTTATATTCTTTGTTGTTTCAATAATTATCATTACACAATTTTTCATTATCGAAGCAATAATTCATATTATCCTAATAATATTATTAGATAACATTATTGGCAATGTCTAGAAAGTTACTGTCTAAGGAGAGGTTTGGTCACCTAATTGCTTGGCAAGAAGGAGAAATTCTTATTAGAAAGCCCCTCTTTCCTTGGAGCCGCACTGGTTGTCATATATTGTGATTCGTAATATTATTTGTGAATAATTAATTATTGATTCATATGATGAGAAAATATTGATTTTATGTGGATATAGATGGAAAAAATTTTATTGTGACAATGGTTGAAAATTGAAATTTTATCTTTTTCTGATAAAATAAATATATTATTATATTTTAATAATATAATAATGGTGATATTTTTACAACGAATGTGGGATATATGAGTATACGAGGAGGATGAGTATTTTTATTGCAATAAATGTTTAAAACATGTTAAACATGTCGGTGGACCCCATTTATTGACTGAAATTTGATTATAGCCTGTAAAATCGCCCGTTTGTGGATTTCGGTCAATTTCAGTTTGGAATTTGGAAAACTTTCTTCTGCAAAGTTTTAGAGAATTGAATTTCCTATAAAAAGTCGCGAGTTTCGAATTTTCTGACAAAAGGGCTATTTATTGTGAATTATTGAAGTTCCGAAGCTCCGAAATAATTAATTTTTGGAAGTTTAAAATATTTTAAATAACAAAAACGTTTTTTGTTTGTTTTGTGGGCTACAACATGTGCATAATGAGCTGAGATCAGATCTAAGAAGGTTGGCGTAGAAATTTTAATATATATATTAATATTTTATTAAATTTTCTGCTTTGGTGTTCTAAGCATTTTCCTATAAATAGGGTGCTTAGGTTAGAATTGAAAATCACACCGAAATCAAGTTTTCTCTCTCTATATTATCGAGCGTATTCTTGTGAGTATTTTGAGTATACTTTGAGTATTGCTATACGGTGCAAGTCCAAGTCATAGCCTATATCCGGTGTTTCAGCTAGAGGTACTGATCTTTCGAGGTAAGGGATATTATTTTTTTCGTAATGATATTATTTCTTCAATATCATTATGTTGAAATATTGATCTGAAATTTTTATCAAATTTGGAACTTTTGGTGTCGGAGTTACTATTCACGTATCTAAGACTATTCACGTATCTGACACTATTCACGAATCGACCTTTATTCATCGAAAAATGAAAAATTTTCTTTTCGTCCAAAATATCTATTCTGGATACTAGCTTTGATTGTATCCATGTTTTGATCATTCTTGAATTTTACACCACTGTGATTATTTTGAGGTATTTTTGGACGTGGATAAAACAAAGTACGAATCCTTAATCCTTAATCCTTGTCATTTTGTTTCACTGGATTCGTTTCTTTAAAAATATTTTTCATCATCTTCAGTCTTAAATGATGATATTATGGAATATCTTTGGCTGTGTAGTGCAAAGATGAATGATTTCGAAGAATATCTTTGGCCCGTAGTGCAAAGATGAGCAGTGTTTAGATGAACATGACCAATCGATGAATATCTTTGGCTCGTAGTGCAAAGATGAATATTTGATTCGAGATATATATTGATTGATGTTACGGGGATAAAAGATAGACGATGAACTTTTAAATTCATACATAGAAGATAGTAGTTTGCATTCTCTACTTAACTCTTCTAATGAATTATTATTTCATTGCGAATATTGATTTAAAATTTGTTGTCTATTGTATTCTATTAGATTTTTCCTGTTGAAGACTAACGATAATTTGTTGTATATTATCTTAGTCATAATATTCTTTTTTCGGGCTAGTTGAGCTCACCCTTTTTTCCTTTTTGTTCTATTTTTCTTCTCGGGAGGCGAGAATATAAGCGAGTACTGAGCCTGGGTATGGAATGAAAGTTCTAGAGAGAGTTGTTTAGTAGTCCTCACCATTTTTGTAAAATAATGTATCAATAAATGTGATGAGGATTTATTTGAGTATAGATATTGTCTAAAAGATAATATTTGTATTCAAACTCACAGTTTCTTGTTGTAATAATAAAGTTGTAGTTGTTTCTATACCATGTATTGACAACTCGAAATGGGTGATGTATACCTATTTTGGGGCGTCACATTTATGTTTCAGTGGCGAAGCGTAGACATCTCTTGGTGGGAGTCTGTGAAAGCGGACCCGACTTTCGCAAGACTCAAAGATGTCTTGGGAAACATTTGAAACTTTTCAACAAAAAATAATTTTCTGAAAGTATTCGCTATATGAAGGAGGTAGAGTTTATTAGACTAGAACAAAACAACATGACGGTGTCCCAATACGAGCCGAAGTTCGCAGAGTTATCCAGGTTTGCACCTCATTTGGTAGAGAATGAGGAACGAATGACGAGGATGTTTTTGAGAGGTTTAAAACCCGAGATTCGGCAATATCTTATCTCTCATAAATTTGCTTTATATTCAAATGTTGTCAACATGGCTCAATTATTAGAGCGAGATAGCGAGTACGTTCAACCAAGGGACCGCAACCAGGGTCATACCGGTGGCAGCAGTCATCTGAGCAATGAAAACCAGCGGGGAGGAAAATATTCAAACAAAAGCGGTAACCATTCTGGTGGTAATCGTGGCCATGAAAATAGAAGAAGCGAGTCGAGGGGAGATTTTAAAAAAAGGAGATTTAAAATAATTTTTATAATATAAAATCATTTTTAAACTAAATTATTTAATATAATTATTAAATAAATTTAATATCATTAATAATAATTAATTAATGAAATTTACCTTTAAATATTGAAAGTTATATTTTATAACTTAAAATATTTTTAAACTCTTTATTTTCATTTAAAATAATTTTTCTAATATTAAAATCATTTTTAAATTAATTTATTTAATATAATTATTAAATAAATCTAATATTATTAATATTAAATAATTAATGAAATTTGCTTTAAAATATTAAAAGTTATATTTTATAACTTCAAATATTTTCAAATAACTTATTATAATTTAAAATGACTTTTAATATACTAAAAGCATTTTTAATTAATTTATTTAATGCATTTAATAAATACTAATTTTTATGAAAAATATTTTAAATTATTAAAAGTTAATTTTTATAACTTAAAATAATTTTTGTAATTTTTGGAAATTAATTTCTATTTTTAAATGATTTTTAGAAATTAATTTAATTAATTTTAATAAAACTGTCGCTAAAAACTGCCTATAGCGACAAAACCATCGCTATATGTGTTCTTCGTGTTCTTCCACTATAACAAAAAAGCTTATCAATGATCAAGATATCGTCGATCGCGATACAATCGCAGATGAACATACTGCGATCGTGATGCGATTATCTGAAGTCGCAGATAATCTGTCATTGGAAGGACATCGTGACCACCAATAGCGGCCAAGAATAATTAGCGATCGCAATTAGCGGCCGATATCTGGTCGCTATTATGACTTATCTTTGAGTCATTTGTCATGCGTGACGTGTCACACGTGTCGTGATCGACATAATAGCGACACGGTGCTAGATTCAGATTAATGATCACGATACATTTATAAATACATCGCACGCGTCATTATCCTTTCCTTTTTTTTTTTAAAATTTTGCCTATTTTATTGATTTCCCAAAATAACTTTGCTTTGTACACTTTCAATCCCAACACGATTATTATATATATATATATATATATATATATATATATATATATATATATATATACAAGCATCCATATTAACATCCATCCAATACAATACAAAACATTCATCCATGAATAAACATTCATCCAATACAATACAAAACATTCATCCAACACAATATAATCGATATCGTAAACATCCATATAAACTAATACAATTGTCCAAAGAATGAATCTAAAAGAGTACAAGGCTTTAAAAATCTAAAAAAAATAAGTCAGGCACTCTTCATGGATCATCCAAATTAGGATCTTGTAATTATCAAAGTAATAAAACATATATGTTACATATAAGTAAAACATTGACTCAGAGGCTATAAACATATAAGACAATGTAGCTAAACAATAAGCGATATATATATACCTGCTCCTGTTGTTGTCTTTGCTTTGCCTCGCTCCTAACTGCCGTTGCATCTTTACCTCCGCCAACTCATCAGGACTCGAGACTGCAGATGCCCGCCCAAGATATCTGAAGAAGATCACGATCTGACGAGATCGCTCTCACACATCGGCGAGGAGTATGATAGGTGGAAAACTCGATGATGTGTAGGTGATCGGGTGGCGGAAATGCTGTGCCATCGATGGTCAAGGCGTCGTCTTTGTCCTTGGCCTTTGACATAATTTTTCTTCACGATGGACGCCCTCTCCCATAATTCTTGATCAATCGACGGACGCGGGTGCCTTCGAGGATAGTGCTCGTTCATTAAACCCTTATAAGTGTCTCCGTCGGAAGAAGATGAACAATTAAATAGTTAAAAATAAATAAAAAAAATACTAAAGACCATCGCGGGTGAACAACATATTAGGATAAAGTGAACTTATTACCGCTAATCGGAACACCTTCGGTAGACCATCGCGGGTGGCCACATACACATCCAACCAATTGATAGGTTGACCTTGAGACTGAGACTCCTATAGTTCATTTTCTCATATTATTATGTAAACATATGATATTTTAGCTACAAAAGATGACTGTAAACATAACATACGTACCACTGGCGAAGAATGTCTTTGCGGTTGTGATATCTTCTTGCCCCCCACGTCGTGCCTTTTGCCTTCTCGCCGTCTGATACACCTGAGGATCTATTCGAGGCGGCAGTCTTGCGCCTCTTGACCCAACTCTCGACTTTCTCATCGTCACACATCTCGCACCCATATAAGTCATGGCGCACCACCGAGGGCTATGCTTCGTGCATATATCGCTCTCACCCGTCTGGATGGTCAATCTCAGCATTGTGTAGGGCTTTTTGTCGTTCCTTGTTCAAATTATCTTTAGTTAAATGCGGTGCACTTCGCGAATAGTGTCTCGAATAAGCGATGCTCGTAAATCGTCCCATCTATATCGTTTACGCAAATAAAACAACAATAATAATATTAAAATCAAGTATATTACTAAACAATATTATTTGATTAGCTATGTATTATCTATCGAGTGATAAAAAAATATACCACGAAATTCAATTAAAATCGCATCCTTATGGGCGAGAGGTGTGCTTTCATTTATGTAATCATCAAGCGTGAAGGCCGATTACAGTAGCATAATTGTGAAATGCACTTCACAATTTTACTATCTTGAAAATCACTACAATATACAATAATTTATATTAAAACCCTTACATTTAAATCACTACTATATTTATAAAAATGAAAATATTAAACCCTTATATATATATACGATGTTTAACTTACGTGCTTTATCTCGAGGAGGACGGATCAGTATAAGAATGCGATCATCCCGGATTAATTTGAGCCTTGACACATGATTAGGGCCCCGACCCAACCCGCGCTTTCGTGCTGCAGGTTCAGAAGACATCTATAAATAAGAAATTTAGGATGTTAGTATAAGTTATAAATGAAAGGTACATAAACATGTCAGGGATATAGAGAACATCAGGATATGTAATTGTATGTAAACAAAAGGACAATAGGATAGGATAGTCTGAGCCACTAGGATAGTCTAGCGTGTATATTTAAGTTACTTAAGGTTACTTTAGGCTTGAAAAGAGAGCTTAATAGTCCTTTGTATGAGCAACTAGCATGTATGAGCAACTTTGTATCTTCTCATAATAGTCCTTTAAGGTCAGGTACTATGAATTGTCCAAAACAGTCCATTTTTGGCTTTAAAATATGATTTTTAACAAGTCTCATGCTCAAAATGGCTTGGGCTTGGTTCCTTTAGTTTGTGTAGCTTTCTTATGTGTGTCATTTTCTTTATCTTCTCGACTGTGAATTATGGAAAAACTTCTTTGAACCTTCTTCTTGATTGAATTATGGATAAACTTAATTCCTAGTTATGTTTTATGTTATACTCATGTTCAAGTTATATGGCCATTTGACTTATATATGAAAAAAATTCGGCAGAGTCTCCCTATAATATGGACTATCCAATTTGCTTTAGAGGCATGCATACTTGACCAATTTCAAAGAAAATATAATCCCAACACAAAAAATGAAATGTGCACAACTATAATTCAAGGCATACATGGTCAAATTCTATTGTTATATTCTGCGAAGATACATGGTCAAATTCTATTGGATACAAAGACTTGACTAACTCGATTTATTACATTCGGGCTTTTGTTAAATTTCAAGATATCGTGTGCGGGATATCCCATGTGCTTTATGTTATTAATTAAGCGTATTTATGTATGGCTTAAGCCATACGTAATGGTTTTCCCAATAGCTTATATATGTTGTACTATATATATTAGTAGAGTATCGTATTTATGTACACAAATTAGTTAGAAATGGCATGTTGTAATATATATATATATATATATATATATATATATATGTATATATTTTAGTTTTAGACGTACGTGGCACTAGCCTCTCTTTTTATTACTCTTTTTTTTTTTGTGTGTACGTATGATCAGAAGCTAGTAGCGTCAACTTTGTTATTTCTTGTGCTGTAAAATTACTACTACCAAATAGTATCTTTTAGATTTAGTTATAAATTTGTCTCTTTTTTTTTAACTATTAATGGAGTACCAGCTTAATTAATTAAAGAAGTCACTGGAATAGCTTATTAAACTTCATTGGTTGATTAGAGTCCTTCGTGGGGGTAATCTTATTCTTAAAACTTACTACTAATCAAGCCAAGCGATTGATCACTCACTAACAGTTAATTAAAAAGGATACTATGTATATTTGATTTTTAACTTGTGTTGTCGTGTACACCATAAGAAGAAGGGTATTTTTTGCCGGTTATTTGTTATGTCACTTATATTTGTGACCCAAAATTGATATTTTGCATATATGGTATTACATATTTTAGAATAATTAAGCTCATCCACTTTAATTAGAGGTAAAAGCGAAAAAGAAGGAATTTCTTCTTCATACATAATTTAAGGGACCTAGCTCTTTTTTTTGTCTATATATATATATATATATATATATATATATATATATATATATATATATATATATATGCTCCCTTCAATTTCACATGAAAAGGTGTTATTTTTGTGCTTTATTCTTATTGCATAATTATTACAACTCTCAACTAGTTAATTTTATTGACACAGAAAAAACACAATCATTTTGGGATACATAGATCGATAGAAAAGGGTTCACAAGGAATTGGATAGGACCGAATCTTATGCTTTAATTATAAGACTTTAAACATCAGATAAAGAGAGATTATATTCTTTTGTTTCATTACCTTCACACAAAGGGCTCAAGCAATTGTAAAATTAATTAGTATATATTTGGTACCACTTTCATGCATAAATTCTACATCTTAAGTATGAAAAATGGCTATTTGTACCTGCAGTGGTGTCGGCGGCCGGCGGTTGTGGTGGTGGTGATGGTGGGTGGCGATGGTACGGTGACTGTGGTGGTGGTGATGGTGGGTGGCGACGGTGACTGTGGTGGTGGTGGTGGTGGTGATGGTGGGTGGCGGCGTTTTCCCCTCTTTTCCCTCTTCTCTTCTCCCCCTTCTCCCTCTTTTCTCCCTCTTTTTTTTCTTCTTCGATTGAGAGTGACGAACTGGAACTGGAACTGGTTAATTGGAATAGATCAGCGACCGCTATCAGCGACCGCATGCGGTCGCTAATTTTAAATGATGTGGAAGTATCAGCGACCGCATGCGGTCACTGATGGTGAGTGGTCGCAAATAACTAAGGCGCCATATTTTCGTACCAATTTTTGGAGGTAAAAATGATTTTGCGACCAAATAATGCGGCGGGTTCCGTTGCTAACATACTCTAGCGACCAAATTCAAGAGCGGTCGCTAATGGCGGTCGCTAGTAACACTTTCTGCGACCAAAAAGTGCGGTCGCTGATGTTTTTGGTCGCTGTTACAGCATTTTCTTGTAGTGTTCGTGTTCTTCATGAAACCCAGAAACTCAAGTGCAGTTATTGTGGGTACTACGTTGACCAAGTGTTATTATTAATCTGTGATGATTCAAGGCATGCTTGTGGTTAGATCTTATAGTGTTAGTGTAGATCTATATGATCAAGCAACCATCATGGCCAACAAGCATAGATTGAGAGAGATCTGGAGCATTGAACAAGCTGTCAGAGTTGTTCTTCATTTTCTGAGTTACCTAGAAATGAAGAACAGATCGACAAACCATATTTGGGCTTCCATAACTTGCAATCCGTGTAATCTTTATGTGATGTAATGGATCCAGTATGTAGCCAGCATAACAAGAAAGAGATTCATTACATAAAAGCACAATAACAACAATAAATCAAGCAGATATATGTCGGTCAAACTATGTCAGAGGCAATGTTCATAGGTTTTCTGGGTTACCCAGAAAACTGTTTTCAAGCTTGACCATGCTACTTTGACCGGCCACTACATTAAATCTAAACGTTATTTAGATGATATAAAAGCTTTAATCTGGAGTCCATATACCATATTACAAATCTATTATAACAACAGCAGAAAGATTAGAGACGTCAAAGGTCTTGTCAGACCGTTCTGAACAAGATCTGGGTTGCCCATATTTTTTCCAGTCATGGTCGGTCAACGACCTTTGACCAACGATATCTTGCAATCTGTTCAAGCTATGACCTTGATTCAACTTCCAGAGTAATGATCTCATATCACACTACAATACCCAACACTTAAAACACCAAATCAATAAACACACTGAGATCTAGAAGGTCTGACATTCGGTTGTCAGACCACAAAAAATTTTGTTTCCAAATTTTGTAAAATGCTATGTCTGAGCCTATAGATGTTATGGATCTAACATCTATCAACCCAGATCATCATTATACACTATACCTAACCTGATTTAACATAAAAACACATCATCTAACACATTGATCAAGATCAGATTTTTCAAGCTAGGGTTTATACCTTGATGATCAATCTCTGATCTTAGGGTTCTGATTTGATATAGATGTTAGTGGGGCTAGATTTTGTAACTGAATTTCTTAAAGTATTCGGAGGTTTGAGCTTGACAGGATTTTGGTTGAGTTTTTGTGCAAA
The DNA here is from genome assembly GCA_020205615.1 of Panax quinquefolius. NCBI lineage: Eukaryota > Viridiplantae > Streptophyta > Magnoliopsida > Apiales > Araliaceae > Panax > Panax quinquefolius. The sequence continues at coordinate 85,988,179 of CM035171.1, read as the reverse complement.
ATGAGGCTATCAAATGAATTTTCTCTATCTCCAATCTATATATACAAGTGTTATAATGTACAAGGCTGATATCTAAAGGCTGATTGCTGTCATTTTAAATCAATAGAAAGTCAAGGTTAGCTCACCAACTCAATAATTGCTAGATATACAAGTTATCTCAAATAATGCAATAGGGGTATTTTGGTCATTATGCTTGAAATTTTAATGGCATTCTTGTAATCTTGACAAACCTTTAGGGTTTAACCCTAAGGTTTAGCACATAGCAATTATAATAAGATCTAGCAATTAGGGTTGTACAAAAATAAAAATAAAATAAAATAAAATAAAATTATAGTTTCTGAAATTTGCAATTAGGGTTTTCTAAATTAGATTAGTTTTCTAATTATTTTATACAGGAACATTAGGGTTTAATATCACTAATTATAATTAACCTTACTAATTAAACAATTAGGGTTTACTATTTTGATAATTAGGGTTACCAAATTATAATTAGGGTTTCTAATTACCAAATTAGGGTTTCTAGATATTAGGGTTTTAAATTACTAATTAGGTTTTCCATAATTAGCAATAAAACCTACAATACATGATATTAATCACATTAACACAATTTCTGACTGATCACAAACTCTAGTTTAGGTTTCAAATTAGGGTTTCTAATTTCAAAAATTTGGATTTTATAATTAGGGTTTTCTAAAGATTAATTAGGGTTTCCAGATTTTTAATTAGGGTTTACCTAATTAATCATTTAATACACAACATAAGTCATATAACACAGTTATATAGTAGTCTTGAATTTCTCATTTGAATTTAAAAATAGGGTTAAACAATTAATGCTAGGATTTTGACATTATACACCATAATTGATTAACCATTATCAATACGCATATATCTTATATATATTTATAAAGATCGAAAAATTAAAATATAATATTATTATATTATTATTCTCATTCCTTGATAAAAATCCAAAATTAGGGTTTGGATTCCATATCCGATTTATTCTTCATATATAACATTATTAATTAAGTTAAAAATAATTAACTTAATTAATCTAACATAAATTCATATAATAAAATAAATAGTTATTATAATAATTCTAAAAATCATTTCATATATTATTTAAATAATATATAATTATATTTTCATGAAAATAATTAATAAAACCTTTCTACTATAAAATTAAATATTATAAGAATATAGTTTATAATAATCAATAATTCTAAAATAAAATTATTTGTAAACATTCATGTAATAAGTATATTTTTATTTATTATCTAATTACATACGTTTTATCTTGTACAAATCCTCATTCTTAAAATAAATAAAAAAATTATACGCAAAATTTCTGATTTATTTATATAGAAAATATCGGGTTGTTACAAAACCTCTCCTTGATAGAACTTTCTAGACATCGTCAATATTGCAAATAATAATATGAATAACTCTGTCGTCTCAATTATTGATTTAATAATATAAAAAATATTGATACTGTGACAATAATTGAATCAATAAAATGAGAGATATTATGTAGCAATTACTGTAGCAATAATTGAGTATAACTGAGTGACTTCTCACATAAACATCAATAATCAATACCATGTGCTACTATGCAACCACGCTTATTACTGTTGTTTACCACCGGGTAGTTCAAAAGTTTAATTGTAAAACTTTCCCCGTTATTTTTATAAAACACTACTACAAAACAGTAAATAGACAACGCGGAAAAAACGAGTTGGTTTCAGTCAGAAAAACGTCGTGGTTAAGGATGTCATCTATTTGTCATCTATTTGACACCCTTACACAACGTTTTTAAAAAGTTATAGTTAAGCACATTACACAACGTTTTTTAAGAAAAAAACTTCGTAGATTCGTTTTTCATAAATTAACAGATGCTTAAAAACGTTATAGAAAGTATGATTCCACAACGTTTTCTGGATAAAAATGTTGTAGTTTAATATATTAGATAACGTTTAGACACATTTACACAATGCTTTTAAAATGTTGTAGATTAAAAAAAATTAATTTTTTTTTTTGTAATTCACCTACATTACCAATGCACCTACAATATGCACCTGAAAGATTAGCATATTGTAACACTACTAGAAAATCGACACTATAAAATAAAACATAAAAAATATTATATACATCATTTAAAATCATTCACATTACAACTCAAGACTTAACAATTGCTTAATCAAATTTAGAGCAAATTTATTGTCACAAATTTGGCCTCATGGAGACCCACATGCCACATCATCCAATAGCCTTTTTGCTGATCAGCGAAGGAAGAAAAACACCAGACCACCTGCCAAATCTTCCTAGCATCATTCCATGATCATTCAACTCAATCCTCAGAAAGGCTACATAATCCATAACTTTAAATTGGCCTGGACATAATTAATGCCAAACATAAATACACAGAAATAATAATCAAGAATGTTAACTGTTTGTGCCACTTTGGCACTCAAAAATTACAGTTTTTCAATTGAAGCAGCAGCAAATGTAATTCACAATAACAATAAACAAGTAGAAATAAAAAAGCGAAGCATACCTCATATGGAGCTTTCCTATTGCTGACTGCACAACTTTTAGAGCCAACAAGGATGTCATTGTTTCAGTTAGTTGCTTCCTGAAATCTGAGTCCCTAAAATCATCATCAGTCACAAGAAGTTGTGCTGATGTCACATCCAGCTGCCAACCAAAAGACTGAGTTTTAATCCAATATGAAATATGAAAAGTAAGAATCTATCTTCTTTAGCTACAAAAGGGGAAATATTGTAGATTATCAAAAGATTCAAAAAATATGAACATAAATTGTTCAATTCAAACATTCATTAAAGAAAAACATAAGAACTGTTACCAAATTTCCTTACAAGCCTTATTTCTATAAGGTGCTAAACTTTGGTTGAAAAAGGTTCAGAAAAGGGCACATTAAACAACAGTCGACACACTTTTTTCTGTTAGTCACCAATTTTCGAATCACAACATATCTGAAAAGATTGAATCTGCTTAGAACAGAAGAACTACCGCAACTAGTACTAGTCGGAAACATATCTGAAAATCTGATTGTATATACGTTTTTGTGATATTTAACAAAGTTTTTAAATTTTATGAAAATAAATAATGGTATTCCTCAAGACTACTATAGCAAAAGAAGTCACTTAACTGAGAATTATAAATGCATACCCTTATGTTTGACTTGATATCCATATTAAAAAGATGAGGTTCCTGCTCATAATAGAATATTTAGATAACAACTTTATAACTAGCCTCAAGCATATCTTGCAGATTATAAGCCTAACCTGTCCAACATAACCAATACTTTCCCTCAGCCATCTGATATCCAACTCTTTAAGAGGAACACTATCGATTAAAATCTGCAACCAAATTCGAGTTTGCAAGTAAGATTCAACTGCTATTGCTGGTACCAAGGAGCAGCTGCAAGATGGAGTGGATCCACTTCAAAGGTGCATTTGGACCAGGATTCAGGGGGGCTGAGAAGTCGTAAGTCATAAGCGAGTAACCATCTACAACATCACTCAAATCCTTAAAATCTTCAGGCCCAAAATCATACTCCTGGAGCACCTCTGAACGTGGTGGGCCTATAACATACACTAACTGTAGACTTGGCTTCTGATATATTTTAACACCAATGTCGCTAACTTCATCACTTTTATGAGCCAAGATATTCCAACAGATACTTGCAGTCAGCTTGGACATCTCTGGAACAAAAAATTTTGTCAGAAAAGCAAAATAAAGTAATTTGAAAGAACTTGTTGTTATAGATGATGCAACATAGTAGCAACACAAGTACTCAAAAGCAAGTTTCTTTCAACAGTTGTGGTAAACTGATCTGGGACAGGATCTAAATTTGAATGCAGAACAGTTTGGGCCAAAACTTTGTCTGCAGAAGGAATGTTCATTTTACCACATTCGACTCAAAAGGGCATGATCATGCCTTCCACTTTTATAGAAAATAAACTAGGCTTTAAGTGCTAATGTGAAGTGAAAAATCAGATCCAATGAAGACGTCTCTAGATAGAAAGCTAAAATGTAATTATACTTGAATTGTAGAGAATAAGAGACGATCAATTAATGCTCACCTATAACTAAAACTGATCTTCAAAACCTAAAACATGTCAAAGTCATATTACATACCTTCAATTTACTTTCGGGCCAGCTTACTGGAGTCCTATACCCCTCATGAGGAAGAGGAACCAGACACATGGGAGGCAAATGAAGTAATTAGCATAATAAACAAACTCACAGTACTATTGTGACTGCTACTAGTGTATGACTGCAAGTCCAACTCAAGTGGGAACTCAACAGACTTATCAATCTTTTCAACATAGTCTAATTGTGTTGAGTGAGCTAAATACTTCTGTTTCTCCTACACCAAAAAATAATAATAAAAAACATAGGAAATCAGCAGTGAAAATGCCGTGTGAATTTAGGGAAAATTCCAAACATTATACCTCCGTAATAAGTCTCAGCTGATGAACATAATCTTTGCCAGGAAAAATTCCAAACATCATACCTCCGTAACTAGCTGATTAAATTGCTGAGTCGTACTAATGACAGGAAAATAATAACATAAGGCAAAAATGCCAACCTGTGTAGAAAGAAATGTGAATTCACAATCCTCAATAAATTCACAAAGGTGAAGCAACCCACTTCCTTTTGCATCTGGTATATCTCCTATGAAGATCACGATAGAATCAACAATGGCTTTCTTGTAATCAAAACCACCTTTTTCCCTCAGTATATTGCTTAAGAAATTTATCCTTGAAATTTCAAAAAGGAAAACGGTAAGGAACTTAATTAAAACACCTCATTTGTCCAAGAAAGAAGCACATTAAACACACTTATAGAGATCTGTACTTGAGAGGGAACTTTAGACACAATGATCTAATGGCTTCCACAACAACGATTTTGAACTCATCAGCAATGTCAGACATGAAATTGGTTATTTGTTTCATCAAGTGATCAACACTTGATTTGTTGCCTGTTTTTAGCAGCGTGGTGATCGTAAGAGTGGCTATGCTTCTATTTATCCAGTATAATTCTTTATCAAATACTTAGCCAGATCATATAAGCATATTCCTTAAATCAGAAGGTAAGGAAATTATCAGTATACTTTTTCACACTAGAAATAAGATATATAATTCTAGTCAAACAAACTAAAATAGGTGCAGAACAAGCAGCCAGTACCTGAATTCAAAAGCGAACTATGTAGATTCCTTCCTCGTTATATTCTGGTGTAATTATAACTTCTGATATTCGTGAAACCTCTGTTAGAATAGCTACAGCACTCAAAAACCAACAATCACCCAATCAGCCCTATTCAAAACCAAAGATGAGCCACTCAAAGCAGAAACTAATTGATTATATACTTCTCTCTGATGAAAAATCAAACAAAAAAGAAGCATCATTATCACCCACCCACAACCACCAAAAGAAGTGAAGCTTAGGACAATGACGACGAAGCAAAAGTACCGAGCCAAACCCTGGCTTTTGGGCCGCGTAGATTTCGAGCGGCGGCATCATAGGCTCGTGCGGCGTCTTCGGAATCAAAAGTACCGAGCCAAACCCTAGTTTTTTTCTAAGGATCTCTGATCTCCGCAGCAAATCTTCCCCACGGTCTCTTTCTCAATCCTTGAAATCTTATCTCTTTGGATCTGGATCCTGAGCTTTTGTTTTACGGATGGAACGAAAAGAGGCTAAACAGAGAGAGATGAGAGACGACACTCGGTGAGAAAGAAAATACAGGACTTGAACCCTCTTTGTCTGCGAAAGAGAGAGCTTTTTTTTAGCTCCGTGTTTTTTAGATACATGACGTTTTAAAAAAAAAACGTTATGTAGTTAAAACCAAAAAATATTTTTTTTAAATAGATAACGTTTTTTTCATATGTATCTATAAAGTTTTGTTAAAAAATGTTGTAAAAAAAATACAACAACGTTTTTTATAAAAATATTGTGATTTAAGTGTTGTCTATTTACTATTTTGTAGTAGTGAAAAGATAATTTTGTCGTTTTTTAAATACGACAATACTTCCGTTGTGGAGTCCACCAATGATTGTGCTGTCGTACGAATATTCCCTGCTAAAACGAATATTCATCGACCAATCAAATATTTTATAACCACTTGCTTACTTTATAAAATTTGTAAATATTACCCACAACTATAACATTATATCAAATCCACACCATAATATTCAAAAATATATTTCGAAAAAAATTAATCTTTATTCATAAAAGTTGGGGTCTTACAGATGAAGTGTTAAATCATAAAGTATACGATATAGTGATTAAGGAATTATCAAAGGACGAAAATAATACCGATGTGTTAAGATGTTATCTAATTTTTGATTTTTGTGATTAAGTGTTAGATAATTTATGGATAAAGAAATAGTATTATGAGCTAACAGGTATGTTATGTTAACTGAAAGATCAATCTTATAACTAATAGGTCGTTCATGAGAGATTAAATTAGATTGCTTAGTGATAATCAGCGGTACATGCAAGTTTCCTAACTTAACTTGAGTTGTTATTGCAAAGCATGTTAGTGGTTAAATCATTGTTGATTATACCACGCTTATAATTTATTGATTCGCACCTTATGCATGTTGTATATGTTCATCAGGTATGAAAGGCTGATCACTTTCATTACCATATGTTTCAGTTAAACATGTTCATGTTCATTGTTGACATCCAATATTATTGGTTCAGTCATTCAATCATTGAAATTGATTCATGCTCTTTCACAATCATTATATTGTTGAAAGTTTGAAAGCTTATTCATTCTTTTCAATCATGATATATCTTCATTGTATTTAAAACTTGCTGGGCAAATTTGTTGCTCACCCTTGCTATATCATGATAAATTTTTTAGATTTAGATGAAAGCTCGAGTAAAGACAGAAGTAAAGACAAAGTGCAAGATTAAATTATGGTGCAGTTAGATCTATTAAATTTTATGATGAAAATAGCATTGTAAAACTTTTTAGATATTGAAGGTATGTATTAAGTTAAGGTTGCAGACCTTGGGAATGATGTGTAAAAGTTTAATGTATAAACAATTTATGTTTATATATCTTTCGCAATAGTTATAGAAATGATGTACCAGATCTGAGGTAAAAAGTACCCGGATTTGGGGGCGTTACAGGTTGGTATCAAAGCTTTAGGTTATAAACCTTAGGTAGGGGTACCTTAGGCTATAACCGCAGAGATGAGGATAAGGAATAAACTCAAATAGAGTTGAAGTGCTAAGAGATGAATTTTGGAAATTCATTATTAAGTAAAGTAGAAGATAAAGAAGATTCAAAGAAGAATCTTGAAGAGCTATAAATCCAGAGTTACTTGACTCCAATAATAAAGATTAAAATAAATAGACTATGTCTATAAGATGAAGAGTGTAAATAAAATCATAATATAATATGATTAAAGAGAAGAATAAGAAGATCGTAGTATAAAACGATCATAAGTATAGGGAGAAATGATTACAAAATAAGATCACGGCGATGCCCCCAAAATAGGTATACATCACCCATTCTGAGTCACCAAATACATGGTACAGAATTTAAATACAAACTTCCTTATACAATACGATAAAACATAGCTGAGAGTTTTTACACGAATATTGTCTAGTAGACAGTATCCAAACTCAAATGGAGTCCTCATTACAATTATTATCACACTATTTTATAAAATATTGAGGACAACTACAGCCACCATCTCGGACCGTCACTCTATTCCGCGACTAGTCCCGGCAACGTTCTCATTTCCTGAATAGAACAATGAAAGTAAAAGGGTGAGCTCAACTAGCCAAGTAAGAAATATTATGACTAAGATAATGCAGAATAAATTATTGTTAGCCTTCAACAGTGTTAAAGTGATAAAATACAATAAACATCAAGTTTAACTGCAGCGGAACAAGCAATCCATTAGAAGAGTCAAGTAGAGCATGGTATCTACTATCTTCTATGATTTAAAAAGTTTATCATCAATTTTATTGCTGAGACTCAGCTTAATAAATAATCCACATCACTAAATTATCCATACATTACGGGCATTTCCTGTTAAAACAAATATTCCCCGACCAATCGAATATTTTATAACAACTTCCGTACTTTGCAAAATTTATAAATATTACCCACAACTATAATATTATAACAAATTCACACTTTAATATTCAAAAATGATATTTAGAGAAAAATTCATCTTTATTCATAAAAGTTGAGGTCTTACAACATCCTCTTCTTATGAAATTTTATCCTCGAAATTGGGGTACGTACCTGGTATGTCGAAGAGGTGAGGATACCTTGATTTCATTTCAGATTCTAACTCCCAGGTCATTTCTTCAACATCGTGGTTTCTCCACAAAACTTTAACTTGAGGTATAACCTTGGAGTGTAGAATATATTTCTTCTTATTCAAGAGTTTAACAGGTACCTCTTTATACGTTAAATCTTCCGCTATTTCGTCCTGTTCTAAATTAATATTATGGTTCGGGTCTTCCACATATTTACGTAACATGGATATGTGAAAAACATTATGAACACGAGACATACTTAGCGGTAAGACGAGTCTATAAGCCACAGTTCCTACTCGATCGAGGATTTCAAATGCGCCAACGAATCGAGGATTGAGCTTCCTCTCTTTGCAAATCTTGTAACTCTTTTCCATGGAGTAACACGTAACAACATATGATCTCCAACATTGAATTTCACGTCCTTTCTATGAGGATCAGCATGTAAGACCCTAAATTATTAATAAATGAAATTTAGTTTCCTCTATTTATCATTTTGAAATAGTAAGGGTTGATTTGATTAATGTGGTTAGTTATGGGCAAAATGCGCAAATATTTTAAATAAGCATGTGGTTATAAAATATTCATTGTTGTCGGAGAATATTCATTTGGTCGTCGAATATTCTTGCTGTCGGGGAATATTCGTACGACGGCGCAGTCTTTTGTTGGCCCCATAACAAAAAGTGATTGGATGAAGAAAACGACAAGTATAAGTTGTTTATAAATAATAAATAGTAGTTATTACAAGTTAACATCGTTGGAATACCCTGGTTAAAACACGATATCTGGCGTTGTTATGCAGTAGGTACGGTATTGCACCAATTATTGATTCTTACGTAAGAAGGTACTACTTTCAATAATTGTTACGATGAGTTAATGTTCGATATTTTATTTTATTGATTCAATAATTGTCATGCGTTGATATTTTATATTACTTGTTGTTTCAATAATTGTCACTACACAAGATTTTTTCCATTATTGAAGCAATAATTCATATTATCTGAATAATATTATTAGAAAACATTATTGGCAATGTCTATAAAGTTCGCATCAAGGAGAGGTTTGGTCACCTAATTGCATACGCCAATAAGGAAAAATTCTTATTGAAAGCCCCTCTTTCCTGAGGAGCTACTGGTTGCCAAGATCTTGTGATTCTGTAATATTATTTGTGAATAGTTAATTATTGATTTATATGATGAGGAAAATATTCATTTTATGTGGATATAGATGGAGAAAATTTTTATAAAGTGACAATTCTTTGAAAATCGATATTTTATCTTTTACGATAAAATAATATTTTATTATATTATTATAATATAATAATGATGATATTTTACAATGAATGTGGGATATATGAGTATATGAGGAGAAAGAGTATTTTTGTTGTAAAAGTTGTTTAAAACATGTTAAACATGTTTATGGATTTCGGTTAATTTCTGTTTGGAATTTGAAAAAACTTTCTTCTGCAAAGTTGTAGAGAATTAAATTTCCTATAAAAAGTCGCGAGATTTGAATTTTCTGATAAAAGGGCTATTTATTATGAATTATTGAAGTTCCGAAATTCCTGAATAATTGATTTTTAGAAATTTTAATTATTTTATTTAAGAAAATGTTTTTGTTGTTTTGGAACATGTGTGGCTGATGTTTTTGCCAAAGAAGTGGGCGTAGGATGTTTAAGAAAATTATATTAATATTATATTAAATTTTCTACTTTGGTGTTCTAAGCAATTTCCTATAAATAGGGTGCTTAGGTTAGAATTGAAAAACACACCAGAAACTACATATTTCTCTCTCTTTCTCTCTCTATAATATTAAGCGTATTTTGTGAGTGTTTTAGTACTTTGAGTATTGCTATACGGTGCAAGTTCTTTCAGCACTATATCCTGTCAGAAGTACTATCCTTTTGAGGTAAGGGATGTTATTTTATTCGAAAATGATATTATTTATTCAATATCATTATGCCAAAATATTGGTGGAAACTTTTTATCAAATTTGAAACTTTTTCATGTCGGGGTTACTATTCACGAGTTACTATTCATGAGTTACTATTCACGAGTTACTATTCATGAGTTACTATTCACGAGTACTATTCACGAAACATGATGATCTTTTTTATGAAATTTCTATCTTTTAGTGTCGGAGTTACTATTCACGATATATAGCACTTTCATTCACGATATGCCTACTATTCACAAATCGACACTATTTACCAAAAATGAAATTTTTTCTTTTGTCCAAAATATCTATTCGGATACTAGCTTTGATTGTATCCATGTTTTGATCATTCTTGAATTTTACTCCACTATGATTATTTATGAGGTATTTTTGGACATGGAATAGTTGAATATCTAATCCTTAATATTTATTCTTTTGTTTCACCGGATTCGCTTTCTTTAAAATATTTTTCATCATCCTGAGTCCTAAATGATGATATAACTGAATATCTTTGGCCCGTAGTGCAAAGATGAATGATTTTATAATGAATATCTTTGGCTTGTAGTGCAAAGATGAACAGGTGTTTAGATGAACATGATCAACTGATGAATATCTTTGGCCTATAGTGCAAAGATGAATATTTGATTCCAGATATATATTGATTGATGTTACAGGGATAAAAGATAGACGATGAACTTTTATATTCATATATAGAAGATAATAGATTTCATTCTCTACTTAACTCTTCTAATGAATTATTATTTCCGTTCCGAATATTGATTTAAAACTTGTTGTCTATTGTATTCTATTAGATTTTTCCCTGTTGAAGACTAACAATAATTTGTTCTGTATTATCTTAGTCATAATGTTCTTTACTGGGCTAGTTGAGCTCACCCTTTTCCTTTTTATTCCATTTTTCTTCTCGGGAGGCGAGAATGTAAATGGTACTAGTCGAGGGTATGGAATGATGGTTCTAGAAGTTATTTTAGTAGTCCTCACCATTTTTGTAAAATAATGTATAAATAATTGAAATGAGGACTTATTTGAGTGTGGATATTGTCTAGATGATAATATTTGTATTTAAACTCACAGTTTTTATGTTGTATTAATAAAGTTGTAGTTATTTCTGTACCATGTATTTGACGACTCAGAATGGGTGTTGTATACCTGTTTTGGGGGCGTCACACAGCATAACTCTTTTGTCGATCTTGTGAAGTATTTATACTTTGTCGGATCATTTGAATCTTTTTCGTTGTCATGCGTACCAATTTTGGTCCCAACAACATTGCTTCACCAACCTCATCCCAGCATACTAGAGAACGACACTTGCGTCCATACAACGCCTCGAACGGAGCCATTCCAATACTTGCTTAATAACTATTGTTGTAAGAGTATTCCTCCAATAGCAAGAACTTGTCCCAACTTTCTTTGAAGTCAAGGACACAAAGTCTTAATAGATCTTCAAGAGTTTAAATAGTCCTCTTCGACTGCCCATCCGTTTGAGGATGATATGCAGAACTGAATCGTAAATCCGTGCCCATAGCTTTTTGCAAACTAGCCCAAAATTATGAAGTGAATCTTGGGTCCTGATCAGAAACTATGGATACTAGCATACCATGCAGTCTTACAATCTCATTTATGTATATACGAGCAAGACGTTCAAGTGTATAAGTTTCTCGTATAGGTAAGAAATGAGCAAACTTGGTTAATCGATCGACAATAACCCAAATCACATCTATGCCTTGAGAAACCTTGGGAAGGCCAATAACGAAGTCCATGGTAATTTGCTCCCACTTCTATTCTAGAATTTCAAGTGGTTGCAATGGACCTTTTGGCACTTGATGCTACGCCTTGACATGTTGACAATTTAAACACCTTGAGAGAAATTTTGAAATCTCTCTTTTCATATTGCTCCACCAAAATGTATGTCGAATGTGACGCCCCCAAAATAGGTATACATCACCCATCTTGAGTCGCCAAATACATGGTACAGAATTTAAATACAAACTTCTTTTATACAATACAACAAAATGTAGCTGAGAGTTTTAAAACGGATAATGTCTCGTTAAGAGTATCCAAACTCAAATAAAGTCCTCATTACAATTATTATCACACTATTTCACTAAATAGTGAGGACTACTAATGCAAACATCTGGACCGTCATTCCATTCTCCGACTAGTCCCAGCTATGTTCTCATTTCCTGAATAGAACAATGAAAGCAAAAGGGTGAGCTTAACTAGCCCAATAAGAAATATTATGACTAAGATAATGCAGAATAAATTATCGTTAGCCTTCAACAGTGTTAAGCTGATAAAATATAATAAACATCAAGTTTAACTGCAGTGGAACAAGCAATCCATTAGAAGAGTTAAGTAGAGTATGATATCTACTATCTTCTATGATTTAAAAAGTTTATCATCAATTTTATCGCCGAGACTCATCTTAATAAATAAACCACATCATCAAATCATCCCTGCACTACGGGCCAAGGATATTCATGTAATCATCAATGGTCAGGATTATACCGAATAATCCTTGGTCATAATCATACCAACAATTGTCCATCAATGCACTCCAGGCCAATGAGGATTTTTATCACATCATTTATAACATTACGGTCATGATTATACCAAATAATCCGTGGTCATAATCATACCAATCAATAGTACATCTATGCACGTAAGCCACAGATGACTTTTATCACAATATATGTATGAGGATGATGACAATGATATAAGAATTCAATTGAAAGAAAGTAAATGATAAATTTTTAAAGATTATAACTTAATTTATCCAGAATTCAATAATTTCCAAATTGTCAACATGATACTGCTTTGTCGAGTAAAATTCAAGAATAATATTGTATCAAAAATGATTTGGACAGCAAAGAAATCAATTTTTGTAATGAATAATTCCCCAGGTGAATAGTACCCGAGTGAATAGTACTTTGTGAGTAGTACTCGTGAATAGTACTATGTGAATAGTACCTGTGAATAGTACTTTGTAAATAGTACCTCGTGAATAATACTTTGTGAATAGTATCATAAAAATGAATACTACTCATGGACAGTACTCCGACATGAAAAACTTAAAATTTAACAAGAATGTGCATAAAATATCCTTGTGAAATGATACTAGATGAAGCGCAAATTTCAAGAATATTCTAATAATTTCACGAAATATAGAAGCAATACATTAACAAAATGAGGGTATAATCAGGAATACGAGAAGAAATAATATTACTCACATACTACAGAGTATGGAAGACAATATTATTCCTATGAATACTGAAAAAAATAATATCCCTTACCTCAAAAGAAGACTGGATACTGGAATAGTGAGGTAGCAAACTTTTCTTCTACTTTCTCTCTAAAGCTTCTCTCTCTATAGCTTCTCTTTCTATAATTGCTCTTGTGAGTCTTGAATTGGTTAGAATGAAAGAAGAATGAGCTTCTATTTATAGAAAAACATAGTTTCGATAATTGCACGTTTTGGGGCTCGAAAAATTATAATATAATACCTTCATCTTTTCATTCATTTTTAATTTAGTCATGCAAGTATTATCAAACTTGCACCACCTCCCCTAATAGTACATCTTGTGAATCAATAGTACAATCATTTGAATCAATAGTACAATCATGTGAAAAAAATAATTATAGTATAGTACCTTCATCTATACCTCCATTTTTAATTTAGTCATTCAAGTATTATAAATATTACACCACCTCCCCTAATAGTACATGAATATGGATCAATAGTACACACATGTGAACAAATAGTTATAAACATGTGAATTAATAGCAATTAATTGCTCATTTATCCAATTAATTACCCGATTGGTCAATATAACCTCCAGACATCCATTATTATCGAAATAGATGTAACGACCCCAAAATTCATATAATTTAATTCCTAACTTTGGTCGTTAATAACACATCTACCTTCTAATTTTATATCATTATTCGATGTTAAACTTTATAAAATGCGGAATAATTTAAACTTTTATTTCCCTGAATCAAAACCTTTATCAACTACATGTCTTTGAATCAATCTTATTTTATGATTCGCTTTATCACTATTATTATATAAAATTTTACATTTCAATCTGATAACCTTTACATATTATATAACTGTGACACCCCCAAATCCGGGTACTTCAATTCCATGGGATTTGGTGTTCACTGTAGAAATATCATCTATCTATCTACCCATAATAAATGCAAGCCATGCAATAGATAGAATAAAAATCTTCCCCTTAAGGGTTACAACATCTGAATAATAATAATACAATCCCAGGTTAAACTAACGTTAAACATCTGTGCGGAATCATAAACAAATAAGTCTTAAACAACATCATTAACTCAAGTCTTAAACATAAATACATCATCTAATAAAAATAACAAGTCTTCATCATTTGTTAACCTTGCCCTTGCCTTTACTAGTGGAAGGTTCGTCGGTTCTTTCGTTCTTAACTGCAATGTTATTATTAATCAAGAGTGAGCACTATTTCCCACAAGTATAATAATGAAATAACAGTATAATAACATGCGAATAAATCAAAGACATCTGAATGAAAGCTCAACTTTTGAATCAAGAATGAATAACAAGAATTAAAAGAATTTTAAGGGTCATAAGACCTTGAACTATGTTCTAGGTTATCAAGGATTATACTTAAAACCTTTAACAGTCATAAGACTATGGACCTTTCTACTCGTATTTAGGGGATCAAATTTTTAGTACCATATTGTGCACAATATCTTAACGCTAACACATAAGTAAATCCCTTTGCAGGGTTGTTCATCTCAGTTTGACATTCGAGTCCGCACCAAAGGAAGTTTGGTTTGGATAAATCAATAAGGGTTCTGAAATTTAGAACGTTCATCAACTAAGGACTAGTTGAATCAATAAAGTTCACTAGTCTAATAAGGTTCAATAATAATGATATTCAATTTGAATAATAATCTCAGGAAGTATACAATAGGATAATTATTGTATAACTGAATCATGCTTTGAAAAGATAATCAATCTTTAATATAACATTTGAACATGAATAATAGTAATGATAATTTACTCGAGGTAAATAATAAACTTGAACAATAATGACAAGTAGGGTTAGGAAACTTGCCTCGTGCGTAGATTACACTTTAACTAAGAACGTTCTTTGAATTTAATCCTATATACCATTCACATTCACAATACCAATTAATTATAACTTAACTAATAATCATAAACTCATTCTCTTTGTCTACTTTAATTATTGACTATATTTAGTCAAATTACCACTTTGTCTCATACTTCATGAATAACAAGCTAATTATGTATTTAATAACTCAATCTACATGCAATTATGTTATTTACATGTTAAGCATCTATTTTACATCTCATTATACTTCTAACATGTTTACATGTTCATTACATTAATTCACTAACACATTGTTAGACTTAAACATTTCTAAAATAACTCATTCTGAATTTTCTGGAGAGTGGCGGCATGCACTAATCACTACACTACACTGGTCTTCGTCTTCATGCACAATGCGATGGTATTCTGGCATGTGAAGTAGTCTTTAAGCGCCAAGTATATTGTGGTTTCGAGACTTATGGCATGGCCGATGGCGCGCTATGCAAGACGGAAATAAGCAGTAACCTGTAGGTGTTGCGGCCTTAATATGTACAGATTACAAGAAATGGCGATTCGCGAAAAAATCACAAAACATGCCAATTTCTCCCAATTTCTTATTTTCTACTCGAAATTAGACATACCCACATGTTATAAGTCATGTATAAACATAACCCAACATTTTTATACTGACATTAACCAATTTAAACACTTCATAACATATTTAAAACATGCAATTTCACTGACTTTGATGTTCATGAAGGTTTTGAAAATAAAATATGAAAATTGTCACTACGGATTCGTTATAACACCGAATCCGTTTATTTAAACTTGGGTCTCTTCCTATCAACATGCATAACAATATACGAGTGAAAAATTTAGGGATAATATATGATCAATGTGACGCCCCCAAAATAGGTATACATCACCTATTCTGAGTTGTCAATACATGGTATGTAAACAACTACAACTTTATTATTACAAATCAGAAAGCGTGAGTTTGAATACAAATATTATCTTCTGACAATATCTATACTCAAATAAATCCTCATCACATTTATTGATATATTATTTTACAAAAATGGTGAGGACTACTAAACAATTCTTTCTAAAACCTTCATTCCATACCCCAGACTGCATACTCGCTATATTCTCGCCTCCGAGAAGAAAAAATGGAACAAAAGGAAAAGGGTGAGCTCAACTAGCCCAAAGAAGAATATTATGACTAAGATAATATACAACAAATTACCGTTAGTCTTCAACAGGAAAAAAATCTAATAGAATACAATTGACAACAAATTTTAAATCAATATTCGCAATGAAATAATAATTCATTAGAAGAGTTAAGTAGAGAATGCAAACTACTATCTTCTATGTATGAATTTAAAAGTTCATCGCCTATCTTTTATCCTCGTAACATCAATCAATATACATCCGGAATCAAATATTCATCTTTGCACTACAGAGTGCCAAAGATATTCATCACCGGGTCATGTTCATCTAAACACTGCTCATCTTTGCACTACTACCAAAGATATTCTTCAAATCATTCATCTTTGCACTACAGCCAAAAGATATTCCATAATATCATCATTTAAGATCAAGATGATGAAAATATTTTTAAAGAAACGAATCCAAAGGAAACAAAATGACAAGGATTAAGGATTAAGGATTCGTACTTTGTTTTATTCACGTCCAAAAATACCTCAAAAATAATCATAGTGGTGTGGTGTAAAATTCAAGAATGATCAAAACATGGATACAATCAAAGCTAGTATCCGCATAGATATTTTGGACGAAAAGAAAAATTTTCATTTTTCGATGAATAAAAGTCCAGATTCGTGAATAGTACCAGATATCGTGAATAAAGGTCAGATACGTGAATAGTAACTCCAACACCAAAAGTTCCAAATTTGATAAAACTTCAGATCAATATTTCAACATAATGATATTGAAGAAATAATATCATTACGAAAAAAATAATATCCTTACCTCGAAAGATTAGTACTTCTAATTGGAATAATGGATATAGTGCTAAAGGGAACTTGCACCGTCTAACAATACTCAAAGTATACTCAAAATACTCACAAGAATACGCTCGATAATATAGAGAGAAAACTTCAGCTTCTAAATTGTGATTTTCAATTCTAACCTAAGCACCCTATTTATAGAAATTGCTAGAACACCAAAGCGTAAAAATTTAATAAATTAATAATATAATTATATAAATTTCCTACGCATGCCTAGAATCTGATTTCAGCCATCAAACACATGCCACATTCTAGAAAAAGTAAGAAAAACGTTTTCTAATTTTAAATATTTTAAACTTCCAAAATCAATTATTTTGAGCTTCAAACTTCAATAATTCATAATAAATAGCCCTTTCATCAAAAAATTCGAATCTCGCGAGTTTTTATAGGAAATTCAATTCTCTACAACTTTACAGAAGAAAGTTTTTCCAAATTCCAAATAGAAATTGACCAAAATCCATAAACGGGCGATTTTACAGGCTATAATCAAATTTCAGTCAATAAATGGGGTCCACCGACATGTTTAACATGTTTTAAACATTTATTGCAACAAAAATACCCTTCCTCTCTCGATACTCATATATCCCACATTCGTTGTAAAAATATCACCATTATTATATTATTAAAATATAATAATATATTTAAATGAATTATTTTATCGTAAAAGATAAAATTTCAATTTTCAACAATTGTCACATCAAAATTTTCTCCATCTATATCCACATAAAATCAATATTTTCCTCATCATATGAATCAATAATTAATTATTCACAAATAATATTACGAAATCACAATATCGACAACCGTGCCGCTCCTGTGAAAGGGGCTTTCCAATAAGAATTTCTCCTTCTCAAGGCCAAGCAATTAGGTGATTTAAACCTCTCCTTAGATGTAACTTTCTAGACATTGCCAATAATGTTATCTAATAATATTATTCAGATAATATGAATTATTGCTTCGATAATGAAAATATACTGTAATAACGACAATTATTGAAACAACAACAATATAAAATATCAACGCAAAGAATTATTAAATCAATAAAATATCGAATAAGAATTAATTCACTGTAACCATTATTGAGTAGTGCCTTCACGTAAGAATCAATAATTGGTGCAATACCGCAAAGCTTCTTGTGTTTTAACCACCGAGTATTTTAACAAAGATAATTCAGAATAACTACTGCTTATTATTTTTAAACAACTTATATTTGTCATTTTCTTCATCCAATCGCTTTTTGTTATGGGGCCCACACATGGTCAAGGCTTGTCAGTGCATTTAATATTCCCGACAAGATTTAATATTCCACGACCAAACGAATATTCCCCACAACAATGAATATTTTATAACCACTTGCTTATTTTGAAGTATTTATGTATTTTACCCTTAACTATCCACATTAATCAAATCAACACTTACTATTTCAAAATAATAAATAGAAAATTAAATTTCATTAATAATAAGTTGGGGTCTTACAACCTCCCTCCTTATGAAATTTCGTCCTCGAAATTGACGACGATACTGGTGTTTGAAAAGGTGAGGATACCTCGCTTTCATTTCCGCTTTCCAATTCCTGTGTCATTTCTCTATAGCATGATTCCTCCACAAAACTTTAACTTGTGGTATGACCTTTCATGGCGTAGGGACATGCTCCTTCCTATCTAAGATCTTGACAGTACCCTCCTCATACGTTAAGTCTTCTGGCTATCTCGTCCTGGTTCTAACTCAATAACGTGGTTTGGGTCTTTCACATATTTACGATAAGTACAGATATGTGAAACACATTATGAACACGAGACATACTCGGAGGTAACGCGAGTCTATAGGCTACATTTCCTACTCGGTCAAGAATTTGAAATGGACCAATAAATCGTGGATTGAGCTTTCCTCTCTTCCCAAATCTTGTAACTCCTTTCCATGGAGCAACTCGCAACAATACATGATCCCCTACACTAAATTCCACGTCCTTTCGATGAAGATCCGCATAACTCTTTTGTCGATCTTGTGCCGCTTTGTATACGCTTGTCGAATCATTTGGATCTTTTCCGTAGTCATATACGTACTAACTCTCGGGTCCTAACAATGTTGCTTCACCCACCTCGTCCCCACATACCGGAGAGCGACACTTTCGTCCCATATAATGCTTCAAATGGAGCCACACCTATACTTGCTCGATAATCATGTTGTTGTAGGAGAATTCTACCAATGGTAAATACTTATCCCAACCGCCTTGAAGTCTAGGACACAGAGTCTTAATAAATCTTCAAGAGTTTGAATAGTCCTTTCGATTGTCCGTCTGCTTTGAGGATGGTATGCCAATCAATCGTAAATCCGCGCCCATAGCTTTTTGCAAGCTAACCCAAAATCTTGAAGTGAATCTTGGGTCACGATCCAAACTATGGATACTGAGCATGCCATGCAACCTCACAATCTCATTCACGTATATACTAGCAAGACGTTCAAGTGAATAAGTCTCCGTGATCGGCAATAAATGAGCGAGACTTGGTTAATCTATCAACAATAACCCAAATAGCATTGATGCCCCGAGAAACCGTAGGAAGACCTGTAACGAAATCCATGGTAATGTGTTCCCACTTCCATTTCGGAATCTCAAGTGGTTGCAACGGACCCTTAGGTACTAGATGCTCTCTGCCTTTACGTTGACAAGTTAAACACATTGAGATAAACTTTGCAATCTCTCTCTTCATATTGTTCCACCAAAATGTATGTCAAGATCACGATACATTTTAGTACTTCCGTGATGGATTGCAAATGGTGTATTGTGTGCCTCCATCATAATCTTGTACTTCAAATCGTAGTCGTTAGGAACACAAAGTCTAGAGTCGACTCAAGTATTTCTTCTTCATCAATTCTCGCTTAAATAGCTCCTTCTTGTACTTTCTTCTTCATACGCATCATCTCGGGTGGGCGGGCTTGAGCAACCTTAACTTTTTCTATTAAAGTTGGCTCTATGCGTATACTTGACATCATCGCACTTTCGTTCTCGCATATGATCTTCTCTACTCAACGCGTCACCTACCACGCTCGCTTTTCGGTGATGGTATTGAATAGTGTGGTCGTAGTCTTTCAATAGCTCGAGCCAACGTCATTGCCGCATGTTGAGTTCTTTTGAGTGAAGAAATATTTAAGGCTTTTATGGTCCAATATATCTCCACTTTCTCCCCATATAGATAGTGCCTCCATATCTTTAGCGCGAAAACGATCACGCTAACTCTAGATCATGAGTAGGATAATTCCTCTCATACTCTTTAAGTTCTCATGAGGCATAGGCTATGACTTTCCCACGTTGCATGAGAACACATCCTAACCCTTTGCACTCAAGCATCAGTAGATAACAAATCCATCCGAACCGGATGGTATTGTTAGAACAGTCTTAGAAATAAGTCTCCTCTTAAGCTCTTGGAAACTCTTCTCGCATTCTTCGCTCCAAACGAATTTTGTATCCTTCCGAAGTTAGTTTGGGTTAATGGAGTAGCGATTCGAGAAAACCCTTCCACGAATCTCCGATAATAACCAAACTAGACCCGTAAAGCTACGTGATTTTGATCAACGACTTCGGTTGCTCCCCAACTTTGTATTGCTTCAATCTTCACGGGTCCACGGATACTCCATGTTTTGACACCATTGCGCCCAAGAAATGCTACTTCCTCAAGCCGTAACTCGCATTTCCTCAATTTGGCATATAGTTTGTTTTCACGAAGCCTTTGGAGTACCAAACTTCAAATGGTGCTCATGATCTTCACGACTTTTGGAATATTTGAGGATGTCATCAATAAAGACAACAACAAACCGATCCAAATATTCCTTGAATACTCGGTTCATCATATCCATGAAAGCCGCAGGAGCATTAGTCAATCCGAAAGACATGACTAAGAATTCATAATGCCCGTCATCGGAGTTCTAAAGGCGCTTTGAATATCTTCGCCTAATCTTCAAATTGATGATATCCGAACGAAAATCGATTTTTGAAAAGAATTGTGCCTTCAGCAATCGGTCAAACAAGTCATCAATACGAGGTAGAGGATACCTATTCTTGATGGTGACATGGTTCAATTCCGATAGTCAATACAAAGTCGCATACTCCGCCTTTCTTCTTTACTTAATAAAACAGAGCACCCCAAGGAGATGTACTAGACGAATGAAACCGATGTCCAACAATTCCTGTAGTTGTACCTTTAACTCCTCGAAGTTCAATAGGAGCCATTCGATATGGGGTTTTAGAAATGGGCTTTACTGCAGTTCAAGATCAATAAAGAATTCAACTTCACGCTACGGGGTGTAGACCGGAAGTTCTTCTAGAAATACGTCAGAAAGTCAATAACAACAGAATATTATTCAAATTTGACGTGTCTTTATTCAAATCCATAACATGGGCTAAGAAAGCTTGACATCCGCTTTTTAATAAACGAATAGCTTTATGATTAGATATGACAATGAATTGATTTTAATGGTTTAGTTGCTTGAATTCGCATAACAAGGTTTGTTAGGAATATGAAAACTAACAACCTTACGAAAACAATCAATTTTGGCATGATGAGTAGCTAACCAATCAATCCCTAAAAATCACATCAAAAGCAAGTATCTTTAAAGAGATAAGGTCAACTGGTAAGGTGATGGTGCCAACTTGAATCAAACAAGATTTATAAACGGTGGATGTGATGAAAGTTTCTCCTAACGGAGTTTCCACAGATAGGTCAAAGTTTAATTTCTCCTGAGTCAAGTTTAAACGTTGAGCACATGCGAGAGAGATAAATGAATGGGTAGCACCCCAGATCAAGTAAGGTATAAACTTCGCAAGAATTTATAAATAGCTTACCCGTGATCACCTCGTTTGGGTTCCTCGCATTATGACCAAATCACAACAAACGCTCTTCCCTAATCGCTTGACTTTGGCTTTTCTCGGGATGTCTTTTGAGTCACCGTCCCAATGAACTAGGTTTCACTCTCGTATAATCTCGGCGATATGTCCTTCCTTTCCACAATTATAGCATACCTTGAACTGTTGTGGGCGGTTTGACCGATATGTCCCTCTTTTCGCATTTGTAGCATATGACCGGTGGTCGTTCTCCTCCCTTAGAACTAGTTCTTCACAAACCGCTGCCTTCTTCATGGTCGTTATTAAATCTCCTCTTTTAAAATCTCCTCCCCGACTCGCTTCTTCTTTTTCACGGCCATGATTACCACCAGAGTGGTTACCATTTTTGTCCGTCTGCTTTTCTCCGCCGTTATCATTATTCATTGATCGCTATCTCTGGTACGATCCTCAGTTATGGTCCTCACCGACTGTACTCGTTATCTCGCTCTAATAATTGAGCCCTCTTTTAAACATCCGAATAGAGAAAAAATTTATGAGAAATGAGATATTGTCGTATCTTAGGGTTTCAAACCTCTCAAAAACATCCGCGTCATCGCTCCTCATTCTCCACCAAATGAGGTGCAAACCCTAGATAACTCTGCAAACTTTGCCTCGTCTTCGAGACACCGCCATGTTGTTTTTGTTCTAATCGATGAACTCCACTTCCTTCATATGACGAACACTTTCGTGAAAGTATTTGTCATTAAATAATTCTCAAATGTCTCCCAAGACATGCCGAAAAGTGCTCTGATGGATGGTACGCTTACGCACTCCCACCCAGAGTTACGCCTTCGCCACTTTTAACATAAAGGTGGCGAATGGAACCTTCGTTCTTCCAGTGCATCCCAAGATATCGAATATCTTGGTAATTTGCTTCGACCCATGTTTCCGCCATGATCGGACCTAGCTTTCCCTTAAATTCGTGGTCCCAACTCTTTGAATCGCTTGGTGTGACAACCCATGAATTGCTATCATTTCCTCCTCAGATTTTGAACACGAGTCTCCTCGTCGATTTTACATGAATCGCAAAAAGCTTCTAAACATCCCCTCGTTCATCATCTCGCTTTCAATGGTGTTGTTCACAGGAGGAACATTGCCCGACTGTTGCACGTTATCCTCGTTGGTGAGTACAGCGCTCTCCACTGTCCTCATTTCCATTGTTAATATTCTCGACGACATTCTTAAATCTTGTCCGTATAAAACAAGGGTTAATTAAGGAAATCAATATATCACATAATATCCTTATATACTTGACCAACTAAAAAAATAAGCTTAGTAGGACACACTAGCGAAGGATTTACTCGCCTCTCCCTCCTAGTTCTATTCCCCGATCTCCGCCAGAGATCATATCCCTAAGCTCGATACCAACTGTGACGCCCCAAAATAGGTATACATCACCTATTCCGAGTTGTCAATACATGATGGTATGTAAACAACTACAACTTTATTATTACAACCAGTAAATCGTGAGTTTGAATACAAATATTATCTTCTAGACAATATCTATACTCAAATAAATCCTTATCACATTTATTGATACATTATTTTACAAAATGGTGAGGACTACTAAACAATTCTTTCTAAAACCTTCATTCCATACCCAGGCTAATTACTACTCGCTATATTCTCGCCTCCCGAGAAGAAAAATGGAACAAAAGGAAAAGGGTGAGCTCAACTAGCCCAAGAAAGAATATTATGACTAAGATAATATACAACAAATTACCGTTAGTCTTCAACAGGAAAAAATCTAATAGAATACAATAGACAACAAATTTTAAATCAATATTCGCAGCTGAAATAATAATTCATTAGAAGAGTTAAGTAGAGAATGCAAACTACTATCTTCTATGTATGAATTTAAAAGTTCATCGCTCATCTTTTATCCCCTGTAACATCAATCAATATACATCCGAATCAAATATTCATCTTTGCACTACAGCCCAAAGATATTCATCACCGGTCATGTTCATCTAAACACTGCTCATCTTTAGACTACTACCAAAGATATTCTTCAGAAATCATTCATCTTTGCACTACACAGCCAAAGATATTCCATAATATCATCATTTAAGATCAAGATGATGAAAATATTTTTAAAGAAACGAATCCAAAGAAACAAAAATGACAAGGATTAAGGATTAAGGATTCGTACTTTGTTTTTTTATTCACGCCTAAAAATACCTCAAAAATAATCATAGTGGTGTAAAATTCAAGAATGATCAAAACATGGATACAATCAAAGCTAGTATCCGTAATAGATATTTTGACTTAAAAGAAAAATTTTCATTTTTCAGATGAATAATCCGTATTCGTGAATAGTATCAGATATCGTGAATAGTCATGTATCACGTGAATAAGTAATCTCACACACCAAAAGTTCCAAATTTGATAAAACTTCAGATCAATATTTCAACATAATGATATTGAAGAAATAATATCATTACTGAAAAAATAATATCCCTTACCTCGAAAGATTAAGATTTCTTAGTTTGAATACCTGATATATAGTCAAGGAACTTGCACCGCGCTAACAATACTCAAAGTATACTCAAAATACTCACAAGAATACGCTCGATAATATAGAGAGAGAAAACTTCAGTTTCTGGTGTGATTTTCAATTCTAACCTAAGCACCCTATTTATAGGAAATTGCTTAGAACACCAAAGCGGAAAATTTAATAAATTAATAATATAATTATATAAATTTCCTACGCATGCCTAGAATCTGATTTCAGCCATCAAACACATGCCACATTCTAGAAAAAGTAAGAAAAAACGTTTTTCTAATTTTAAATATTTTAAACTTCCAAAATCAATTATTTGAGACTTCTAACTTCAATAATTCATAATAAATAGCCCTTTCATCAGAAAATTCAATCTCATGAGTTTTTATAAGAAATTCAATTTTCTACAATTTTGCAGAAGAAAGTTTTTCCAAATTCCAAATAGAAATTGACCGAAATCCACAAACGGGCGATTTTACAGGCTATAATCAAATTTCAGTCAATAAATGGGGTCCACCGACATGTTTAACATGTTTTAATCATTTATTGCAACAAAAATACCCTTCCTCCTCGTATACTCATATATCCCACATTCGTTGTAAAAATATCACCATTATTATATTATTAAAATATAATAATATATTTAAATGAATTATTTTATCGTAAAAGATAAAATTTCAATTTTCAACAATTGTCACATCAAAAATTTTCCATCTATATCCACATAAAATGAATATTTTCCTCATCATATGAATCAATAATTAATTATTCACAAATAATATTACGTAATCACAATATCGACAACCGTGCGCTTCAGAAAGAGGGGCTTTCCAATAAGAATTTCTCCTCATCTTGCGCCAAGAATTAGGTGACGAAACCTCTCCTTAGATGTAACTTTCTAGACATTGCCAATAATGTTATCTAATAATATTATTCAGATAATATGAATTATTGCTTCGATAATGAAAAATACCGTGTAATGACAATTATCAAACAACAAGAATATAAAATATCAACGCAAAGAATTATTAAATCAATAAAATCTCGAATAAGAATTATCGTAACCATTATTGAGTAGTGCCTTCTTCACGTAAGAATCAATAATTGGTGCAATACCGCAAAGCTTCTTGTGTTTTAACCACCGAGTATTTTAACAAGATTAATTGATAACAACTACGTTGTTATTTTTAAACAACTTATATTTGTCGCTTTCTTCATCCAATCGCTTTCAAGTTATGGGGCCCACACATGGTCATTTGTTGTGTCATTGTCATTTAATATTCCCATGAAGCATTTAATATTCCACGACCAAACGAATATTCCCCGACAACAATGAATATTTTATAACCACTTGCTTATTTTGAAGTATTTGCATATTTTACCCTTAACTATCCACATTAATCAAATCAACCCTTACTATTTCAAAATAATAAATAGAGAAAATTAAATTTCATTAATAATAAGTTGGGGTCTTACAATCAATACATAAAATATCACGTATAAGGCCATAAGGCCAAAACCCATACTCTGTAATTTTGTAGAAATCATATACGACATGTTTTCATGAATTTGATGTTATGGTTTACAACATATATATATAATTAAATACGATTTGATAAATCATAACACATATACAACTCATAATCATTACTCTTAATCCAATTACAGAGGTTAAACCAAAAACTTAAAAAAACCATATTCATAAAAACTAAAATACGTAAAGTAGAATTTGGGAAGGAGGAGATTACCTCAGAGAATATAATTAGTAGGCTTAGATTACTCAACACAATTCTCTTTCACGCACTCACAAATTCTCATCGACAACTTTCTCGATTTTCTCTCGTGATATTTTATCGACTTAGTAACAAATGAAGGAAAATCGATGTCGATTCAAATAGATCGATATATATATAATGGTGGCCACCCATCACGGGTTAACCGCCCATAACTCCCCCAATGCCATGTTTGGCTTGCTTAATAGATTACAAAATCATTTAATTTAATAAAACCTTTACAATATAGTTTAATAAATGTCACACTCCTTCGTAAAAATAAATCCAATATTTTATTTAATTTACTTTAAATAAAATATAATATTTTCTCATAAATTCACATAGTCGCATAATTAATTTTCTCATTAATAAATAATGTCAAATTATTAAATCTCTAATTAATAATTAAATTAATTAAATAACATCTTGCTTAATTAAATATTTCATTTAATTCAATAAGCTCGCATAATTACCTACTTAAATAATAATTATTCTCACATTAATTTAATAAATGTAACACATATAATTAAATTAATCTCCCACAATCAGATCAAATAATTATTTAATCCAATAATTAAATCATCGAAAATATTTATTTAATTCAATAAATATTAAAATTAATTACAAAAATCTCGTTCGTCACAATAACTCTAACTCTAGCTTTATAACTCAATATAAAACTATACATCATTAAACATTTAATACATCTCATGAGTCTTAATCCTGTTTTAAGAAAATAGCAACTTTAGCTAAAATATAAATCTTCGTATATTATTTCTGAACCACTTCATTCCAGTAGCACATAGTGACATCTTCAATCTTTATCCTGCAAAAATGGTTATTTGCAAGGTTGAGCTCGATAGCCCAGCAAAATCTAACAGTTTTCATTCATCACGTAGCATATAATAACATGCTCAACATATAACTCTTAACATTGGACTATCATAACATACATGCTACAGTTTATATAACAAGTATAAAGATTGAGTTCCTTACTCAATCAACATGCTTTACTCAATCAACGTAGTCATAAGTTGACTTTAACACATCATGTTATTTGCAATAAAGATTTAATACAATCAAATTCACATAACAAATAGGAACTGAAAGACTTGCCTGGTTCGTAGATTACCAATTACCGAAAAATAGCTTAAATGCTTTGCGTACATCCTACAACAGTTCAAAGGTTCATATTCACATGCATTAGTTACACATATAACGAAACCACAATGACTCTTAGTCTTAATCTTTTATAACTTGTGTCTCTTTGAAACATAACACATATCTTCAGGTGTTTACTACTCTTCGTATGACACTAATAATTACATAATCTCATTTTGTGTTTCTTTATACTTCTTTCGAAACCAACACTTAATGTTCAGTAAAGTCGCCATAAATTCCATTACCACATATTAGATGTATTACACTTGTTAACAACAACTAGGTTATATAACCTCCGCCTTATATCTCGTTACACTTCTCTTACAATTGACAATTAAGTCTTCTAACGCGTATTTACATCCTTTTAAACATATATTAGATTAACTAATCAAGTTAACATTCAAATCGTTCTTTCAACTTATATCTCACTATAAACCAACATAAACCTTATCATTTATCTTCAACTTTTAAAAAATATCACATTTAGTTTCATTTCATAACTTATTTAAATAATTACTTAAAATCTTCCCATTTTATTTTACATCTCATTACAATCTGTTATTATAGTCCACAATATGTCTTAACATCATTAACATGCTTGCCAAACTAAATTAAGTCCACTAATTTGTCATGACCTATAAATAGGCAAACTTCATTGCCTAGGCTCAGATACCTACAGGCCTTGCTACCGTCTCTAAGTTTTAAACCCCAAGACAAATTCTTACAAGTGCACGACTATCGCAGAAAACCATACTGGCAGAAGTTTGGTGCCGTCAGTTTCAGACAAGTGCAGCCAATACGCCACACCCAGCATGTAAACTGCAAAGAAGAATTATGATATATATGGTCAAAACCCAATTCAACCCAATTCTCACTAATTTGACACTTTAAAACCACTTGAAGACAACACATAACATATTATAAACCCTTTTACAACACAATTACCAACTATTATAGGAAATCATCCACCCAATTTCTTCCCTTTTACCCAAAACTTAAGAATACCAACAATAATTTTCATGGATTCTCTTACTACAATCATGTATAAATATCAACCATATATAATGATTATTAGTTTATAATCCATAACTACATATATATATATATATATATATATATATATATATATCAATCCAACATGAATTAGCAATAAAATTTCAAAAATAAGGGTTTACACTAGAATAAATTATACCTTGTTCCTTTGATTATTTGCTAGCAACAAGAAGATGACGATTAGGTTTAGAAATTTCCCTCCTTCCCCTTGAAAATCACAGAGAATTCTCTCTTGCTTCCAAGATCTCTTTTCTAAACTCTGCTCTAAGGCTATAGAAGAATACGTGAAATAAAAATAAGCCAACTGATAATCGTGAATATCAGTTAGCAAAACCAATAGGCGTAAGTTACAGTTAGCCAAAGGCCACAAGGCCTTGTTTGGCTACCACCTATCCCCCAAACTAGATTATTTTATTAATCTTTATATTATATAGTTTCATGTCACACCATTAAATTAATTTAATTAACTCATACTTATAATTATAATAATTATAATATTTATAATTCCCATTGTAATATACTTAATAAATCTTTACATATCTTATTTAATTAATAAATTAGATCAAAACAACATTTTATTTAATTTAATTATTTTCTTAAATATTAAGCAATTGATTTAATTTAATTATTTCTTTAAATTAAATCCTTCAAATAAAATTAACATTATTCAATTTAATTTATATTAATCAATTTAGTTACTAAATTAATTCACCACAATTTTATCAACCATATATTTATCTCAATAAATAAATAAATTAAAATATTTATTTAATTCAATAAATATTTAAAATTAATTACAAAATTCATTTAATTTCTTTAATAGTTAACTTAACAATTAAACCTCACTTTCTCAATATATGAATATATATTTCTCTTCACACTAGATCATATATTTCAACATATATAGCACATATATATACATACTCCAGCTCAAAACATCTCATAACAAGAATTTTAATTATTAAATTCTTATTTTAATAATTTAAAAAAATTTGGGTTGTCACATCTTTCCCCCCTTATAAGGATTCCGTCCTCGGAATCAACGAAACCTCCCTTACACGGTTTTCACCAAATCTCTTTTCAAAATTTATCGTTGAATAACTTCAACATATTATCTTAATATAGGTTTTATTTATTACCACTACCACCTTTCTTCATAATAAATTCTGTTAAGTTTTATTTCATAAGCTTTCACTTGAACTCAATTATATGTTGATTATTATATATTTATAAATCCTTTCATTTCATTTTCTAAGGATCGTTATCATAAGCACTCGGGATATTACAATAGATGTCGATTTCCACTAACACTAATAATCCCAACACAATGGAAATATCAATTTCATCTTTAATCAACACGAACTTATTCATCATTAATATTATAACTCACAATATTTAATAACCAGATCATTCCCGTGAAAGAGGGGCTTTCCGATAAGGATTTCTCTCACTCAAGCGTGCAATTAGGTGACCAAACCTCTCCTTGACAGAACTTTCTAGACATTGTCAATATTGCAAATAATAATATGAATAACTTCGTCGTGTCAGTTATTGATTTAATAATATAAGATATTATGCAGATGATACTGTGACAATAATTGATTCAATAATATGAGAGATATTATGCAGCAACTAATGTAGCAATAATAGAGTATAACTGAGTGACTTCTCACGTAAGCATCAATAATCAATACAGTGTGTTACTATGCAACCACGGAAGTTCAGCATCAATCCCCATAACACACACTGGGAGTAACAATTCCAACCTCAGATATAACCCCGAGGCGTGCAGATCCAATATCGAAACACACACCGGAGAAGACCGATTAATCTCGGAGATAACCCCGAGGTATCCAGTCTCAGTCCCAATCATGGAATAGCCACCAACCTTGGTGATCACCCCAAGGAATGCGCTTTGGCGATAACCCCGGAAATGCTTGTTTCAAATGCAACCAACTTCAATCTCGGCGCTCACAACGAGATACTCCGTACCAACCCGGAGATAACACCGGGAGGATAGGCACACCTCAAAGATGACATTGAGGACCTTCAACAATTGCAGCAGTCTAATCTCAACGAAGCCTTGAGCAACGTCTGCTTTATCAGCCCAAACCAGCGATAACACCGGTGAAAGGCAACATCGTCATCTAGCCAACGCGATGCCACATCACATCGTCTCAACATTTCATACACATATCTCTACACAACGATGTCCCAAAAGAATTAAGGAGAACTAATCCCGAGTGACTATTGTTCGGGGTAACGGATAGAATTTAAACCTTGAAGACCGGAGGGCATCGTCCCATCTTCAATGACTTCGTACAAACTCTAATCTCATGCCATTGTACAACTCTCAACAATGACAGTCTGAAATAGGTCCTGTATACCTCAATCGGATGCCCGGATTGCAGTTTTGAAAGTTCGAACGAACATTACAGTGCCCGAGTGCGGGTAGCCTCTGGTACACCTGCGGCTCCACCCTCTATAAATAGAGGGCTTGGGGTGGCCATTTTACAAGAGAAAATGGCAAAGAAGCCCTGCCCAATTTGCTCTGTACTCACCACATACGGAGTACTTTCCCATTTTAAACACCTGTGAGCTCATATATAGCTACTTTTGTATTTACAAAAGCCAGTGTTTACCCACTTTAAAGATATAGAAGTCTTCTTTGGCACCTTCACCGTAAGCCTTCTCACACACTTTAGAGTTTTTTCTTTCATCTTTGCACACACCCTTCTTCACGTTGAGAGTCGTGTTGCGTGTTTGCCCAAACTTCAAATCAAGTGGTTTTATTTCAGTTTTATATATATATATATATATATATATATATATATATATATATATATATATATATTTATATATATGGATTAACATTATCGAGTTATGCCTCGATTGAGCCTGAACTTGATGCAGGCGTTTATTTGCTTATATATATATATATATATATATATATATATATATATATATATATATATATATATATATAACCGTGTGTCGAACTTTTTTGATGAGCCTAGACTTGGTTATATATATATATACATTTATATATATTAATTGTGTGTCGAACTTTGTTCGATAAACCTGGATTTTACATCCGGTGCGTTTACTCGCTTATATATATATATATACTTATATATATGAACTGTGGTCGAACTCTATTCGATGAGCCTGGATTTTACATCCGGTGCGTTTATTGCTTATATATATATATATATATATTTACGTCCCACACCGAGTTTACTTTGTGGTGGTTGATCGCTTTTACTGACTTTCTTTACGTTTAAATCACGCTCGAGTTTACTTTGTGGCGCTTGATTGCTTTAATACAACTTTATTTACATTTTGTCCCTTTGAGTTCCCTCCGCGGCGCTTGATAACTTTACGACTTTATTTACGTTTTGTCTCGCCTGGAGTTTCCTCCGTGGCGGTTGATAGCTTTTACAGCTTTATTTACATTTCTGATCCCCCATGGAGGTGCTTCGTGGTTGGTGATCATATATGTATATATATATTTACAGCTTTTATATATATACCTGGTTACTGCTTTTATACAAATTGCGGTATCATGTGCGCTTAGGAATCATGTGATCACAGATTCAGTCTATTGGATCTAGATTCAGTTCCTGTAATGGACATTTTTAGCTGTAAGCAGCTTGTAAATTATTCTGCGGTGTCTGAATTTCCTCAGATGGTTTCTATACCCACGAGGAAGTCGGCATTATTTTGTACATTATTTTCGTACGGATGCCTCGCATCTGTAAAATAAAAATTAATCAAGTCGAACACTTAATAAAATGGGAGTGTAAAAGGTCTCAATTACTATTGAGCATCAGGGTTTGAAAAACCTCTTTTATAAAACGTCACTGCCATATCTTGCTAAAAACTGAATTTTTACATAAATTCAAAACCTGTTTATATAGGTGCGAACGAGGCCTCGCACCACTTCTAAATAATAACACATTGACCCAAACACACCAATTTAGATAATAGTTTCTTGAAAAGAGGCGGTCACCATGGTAACACGGATGTCGGGGGGTGCCTAACACCTTCCCTCCGCATAACCAAGTCCCCGGACCCTAATGAATCTCTTTGCTTTCACCAATTCGCTTAGCAAAGTGTCATATCATTGGGTCAATGTGCAAACCTTTTCTCGGTTGTGTTGGTACAACCATTTAAAAAACCAACTGGCGACTCTTAACAGTCCATCGTCGACATTATACATGTCGAACCTTTTTCACTTGTTTTTTTCAAACAAATCTCACCTAAAATGAGAACACCAAAGAACAAGTAACGGAAAGGGACATTCAAAAAATCCCGACGTCGACAGGTGGCGACTCTGCTGGGGATTCCAGTAAGAGGACTTAAGCCGCTATTACAATCTTTTCAAAAATGTTATCTACTTGTGTGTGGATGTTGCATTTACATTTATGATGAATCTGTACGAATGCATTTACTTATTGCACTTAGTGCCTCGCACCATAACTGCTTGTGATATTAGTGCTTCACATGTGTCATCATTTTCATACGGTGAGATGCGATGTATGTGAATTTATGTTGTGTGGTCCCTCCACCAGGAGGCTATCCCGTCGGTGTTTGATTACTGGACTCGTGGGAAGACTAATTCCCCGAGCCTCAGGAAAGGCACCACCTAAATTCGATCCAGTTGAAAGACCGGATTAATTTCCTGTTGAGTAAATTACGATGATTTGGGAACCGTCATGCCAAAAAGTCGCGAGAGTAACCTAAGATAGGACAACCTCTGATAAACCCAAAATGGAGGAAAGTCTCTTCATGCTCTCTCATTTCAATTACTTGTAAACACAATTACTTGTAATTACATTCCATATATATCTCCATGTA
Source organism: Panax quinquefolius (assembly GCA_020205615.1). Taxonomy (NCBI): domain Eukaryota; kingdom Viridiplantae; phylum Streptophyta; class Magnoliopsida; order Apiales; family Araliaceae; genus Panax; species Panax quinquefolius. Next base: position 85,954,562 of record CM035171.1, on the reverse strand, counting down.
ATGAGAAATATGAAGAAATGTGTACACATACATATTTTAATTAACATGCTAAAAATAGCTGACATCCGTTTTGCAGGATAAAATTCCTAAAATGGGCACATCACATAGCATGTTATTATACACATTCCCTGAAGACTAAACTATGCAAGTCTTTCGCAGGGAATCAATCGGACATACTACCCGGTAAAAATCCAAAAAGGCTACAGGCTTACAGTCAATTATATCGTCATCTGACCAGACTGATCTTAATCCAGTTTTTCGCAAAGAATTCGACGGATTAAGAAAACAAATTACAGATTTGGTTGTTCTACTCAAAGAACTACACCAGTTTACTCAGGGTCCAAAAATACCCGTACATGTTGAATCCTCCACACAAGGTGGAACCCAGGTCATTAAAATACTTGAACTGCAGTTGGATACGACTAACAAAACTCATGATGCTGCCCATCTCACAGGAGATCCAAACACCGGCGACATCAAAAAGAAAGTCCTCCAAATGGAAGAGACCCTTTGTACTATCAAAGGAATTGGAACACACGGGAGTGTTTCTTATGCTGATCTTTGTATTTTTCCTGGTGTTCATTATCCAGAAAAGTTTAAAACTCCTGACTTTGAAAAATATGTCGGGTTAGGAGATCCTTACACACATTTAAAGGTGTTTATTGGAGAACTTGGATCTTATGCAGAGGACAAAAAGATCAGAATGCAATTGTTCCAGAAAAGTCTAACTGAAGAAGCCCGTTCGTGGTACACAAAATTAGACAACTCAAAGATCTATAGCTGGGAAGAGCTAGCACATGCTTTCCTCACCCAATACAACTTTTAGTCTCAGATGGCTCCTGATCAGTATCAACTTACCAAGATCAAGAAACGGTCTAACGAGTCGTTTAGAGAGTATGCTCAAAGGTGGAGACACCTGGCTGCCCAAGTTAGTCCTTCCATGACAGAATCAGAGATGGTCATGACTTTCATAGACATACAAGAAGCTCCTTTCTATAAAAGAGTTTTAGCAGGCATCGGCAAACCATTTTCTGAAATGGTCAAACACGGGGAGATGTCTGAGATGGGTTTGAAGTCCGAAAAGATTCAAGACCTAGCTGCCCTTAAAGCTGTTGCTGATCACATCCAATCCAAAAATTATGGAAATAACCCCCGGAGAGTCCATAAAAAGAAAGAGGAAGATGTTCCACTGATTCTACAGGGTTAAAAAGGCAGTCAGAACATGCTTATTCAAAGGAGAAACTACACTCCCTTTCAAGCACAGTCTGCGAACCCTCCAACACCAAAAGGTGGAGAAGTCAAACGACCTCGAGTTAAACGCCCTCGAGAACATTCTCAATCTTCTGACAACACACAAGAAAATTACGCATCTTCTTCCACCAGCCAACCCTAATGGACGGGGTTTCAATGCTGCTAGGAAATGTGCTTATCATGCCGGGGTGCCTGGACATGATACTCAAGATTGTTGGGTCTTGAAACACAAGATCCAAGACCTGATAGACAATGGTTAGATTGTGGTCACCAAACCAGACCAGCCTCACGTTCAAGACAACCCTCTTCCCCAACACAAAGAAGAAGAGGTCAACATGATAAATTGGAGCAACGGACAGAATTCCAATTTCAACTGTGAATCCTCCCAGACCCTCAAAGATGGTGTTGAAAAATGGGATTATGCCAAGTTCCAGTTCACAATGGAACGAAAGATGAAAGCTCTATGCAAGCAAATTGAATAATTGGCTGAATTGGTGACTTATCAGCATCAAGTGACACGTCAATTAATCAGCTAGAAGCATGCCAGTCTCCTACCTCTTATCATGAATATGCCATCATCACTTTCAGAAAATGAAATGCTGGAAGACAAAGTGACAAAGAGAGCAAATGCCAAAGCCCGTCGGGATTTTGCCAACAAAAGGGAATTCGCCTATTTAGGCCAACCTATGGAGGAAATCCTTCAAATGTTAATCAATGAAGGAAGGATCAGTTCCCTTCTACCTCTAATCAACCCCTATTCAGGGCGGTACAACTCTGATGGAGTATGTCAATATCACTCCCATTCTCGCGGTCACAGCACAGAAGAATGCTAGGCACTCCGCCACCTTATCCAAAATCTAATTGACAGTGGTGTCCTGCACCTAGCGGACGATGATACTGTGTTATGTGCAAGTGAGAATATAGGTCCTACTAAGTGGATGAGTGTGGTAGCAGTCTTATCCACTGAAACTGATGGGGCTAACAAATTACTCACAATGCCAACAATTCAACTCAAGGGAAGCAACAATCCTTTGAAAGTGGCCGCTCCCGAGCCAATCAACTTGCCGTACAGAGCACAATATCCTATTGTTAGCTTGCGCAAGGTTCCATGGAATTGTGGAGAAGGTGAAGGATCCACCTAACATACAACTACTGCAGTGTCGAAGGAAAATCCACTGTATCTTCCCCAACGAGTGATCAAGTCTACCATCAAATCAAAGGGGAAAATACCCATGGAGAAGATTAAAAAAATCCTCTGCACTATGGGTCATCACGAAGCTAAGGTGGTTTTAAGCTTAAGAGAAGATCAACATCAAATGTCAATTTTGGACTTGGTCCTAACTTCTGAGGATCACCGGAAGATCTTGTTGAAGGTTCTGGAAGAAGCCTATCTACTAGCATCAGTTGAAATAGAAAAATTTCAACATCTGGTTGATCACATTTTCAACAACAATGTGATATCCTTCACTGATGATGACATACCTCCCGAGGGGACCGGTCTTTGCAAGCCGTTGCACATTGCGATTTTGTCCTCCGGATACATGCTAGCTGGAGTCTTGATAGATGGAGGTTCATCTCTGAATATCTGATCATACGCTACTTTCGTGAAGATGAATATCAATCCCAACCGACTCCGGAGTAGCCATACCGTCATCAAAGCTTTCGATGGAGCCCGCCGAAATTTGGTCAGAGTAATTGAACTGCCAATCAAAACTGGTCCCCATACATTCTGCGTATCTTTCCACGTACTCAAGATTGATTTGGGATACAACCTGCTCTTGGGACGACCATGGATCCATATGGCAGGGGCAGTCCCCTCCACTCTTCATCAACAGTTGAAATACATTATCAACAATAGCCTGGTCACGGTCAATGTTGAACCAGAGTGTCCTCAACACAGGGACATGCCATTCATCAATGCCAATGCAGATTTTGAATTGGTCAGTTTTCATGCCTTGGAAGTAAGCAATACCCAATACCATGCTATTGGAACGCCATTTCCCGAACCCAAGATTTCTGCCGAGGTAATGTCGGCTACTCAAGAAATGATGTCATTGGGTCATAAGCCGGGACAAGGGCTGGGTAAAGATCGCCAGGGTATCAAGTACCCAATTCAATTAACCAAGCAAACTCGAATAGCTGGGCTAGGCTATTCTACCAATTCTAGTCATAGGAATCCTCATAAGCATCAACATATTCCTTCACACGCGGCGTTTATCTTTGCCTGCAAACTCTGAGTCCGCACAACCTCCTGTAAAGGTGCCAGGCAGTGTCATGGCTATGTTATTTCCCAAGCTAGTACTGGTGAAGGAGAAGAAGTTTTTGTTCCAAATCCCGCAGTGGAAGAGGAGGAACGAAGAATCAAGCAAGACGTCATCTGAATGATGTCAGGCATACGCATCATCGTTCATGATGAACATACCAACAGATACACCCCTGCATTTATGATTGCCCGTGACGTAATGGCCATAATTCGACACAGGAGGATGATGACAATCCCTCCATCACTGCGGTCCACCCGGACTTTGCCCTTGCCAATTGGAACAACACTCCTTGTATTGGTCGTCAAGGGTAAAGCGGGCAGAAACACTTTCTGCCCTATAGATATAATAACTGCTTGCTTTTCTTTACAGTATTAGCAGTTTATTTTATTAGTATATGCTAACATTGTGTATGATCAAAACATTTTCATATATACTAAGTGAAAGCATATTTTGTTTCAGGACCCTGAATTTAGATGTGCTTGTACTTGCTGATACGGTGCCTCTTCTCCACAAGGATTGTACCTTTGATGTAGAGATGAATTCAGCCTTGATGGAAATACAGGATGACATTGAGGTGCCTCCAGAAATTCAAGAATGGGTCAAAGACAAACCTAAACCCAATCTTGATCAAACCACTTCTTTCAATCTCAGAACCTTAGAAAGCCCTAGGTTAATCCAGATTGGGTCAGACCTTACCCCAAACCAACGAAATGACATGGTTACGCTATTAACCCAATTCTAGGATCTGTTTGCATGGTCTCATGAAGACATGGTGGGTTTGTCCACTGACATTGTCCTTCATCACCTTCACATTAAAGAGGGATTTAAGCCAGTCAAGAAAAAGCTCAGACGATTGAAACCTGAGTGGAGTTTAAAGGTGAAAAAAGAAATTGTGAAACAATTTCAAGCTGGTATCATCATGGTGTCTACATATCCTGAGTGGATATCCAATATTGAGCCCATGCCTAAACCCGGAGGGAAGGCGCGAGTTTGCGTGGATTACCGGAACTTGAACAAAGCTTGCTTAAAAGATAGCTTTCCTATGCCATTTATCCACATTCTTATTGACAATACTGCGCAATACAACATGTACTCCTTTGCTGATTGCTTTGCGGGGTACCATCAGATCATGGTCGCTGAGGAAGATCGTGAGAAAACTGCTTTCATCACGCCTTGGGGAACCTTTTGCTATAGACGATTGTCATTCGGCCTCATCAATGCCGGAGCCACCTATCGGCGAGCTATGATGGCTCTCTTCCATGACTTAATGCACAAAGAGATCGAGATCTACGTGAATGACATCATTGTCAAGTCCCGAAAGGAGGATGACCATCTAGACCATCTCAGAAAGTTGTTCAACAGGTTGCATAAGTACAGCTTGAAGTTGAATCCAGCCAAATGCGCCTTTGGTGTTAAATCAGGCAAGTTGCTAGGATTTCTAGTCAGCCACAAAGGGATTGAGCTGGATCCTGCCAAAATCCAGGCCATCACGAAAATGCCCATTCCTTAGATAGAAAAGGAAATACGGGGATTTTTGGGAAGAATCAACTTCATTAACAGGTTTATCTCTCAACTCACAGCAACCTTTGAGCTCATCTTCAAGCTATTAAGGAAGAACTCCTCCATGAAATGGAATGATGAGTGTCAAAATGCCTTCCTCATAATTAAGAAACAGCTAGTCAAAGCTCCCGTTTGGTACCACCCAGGGATGATGTTCCCCTATTCATGTACCTGTCCATAAGTGACAATGCCATGGGCTGCATGGTGGGACAGAAAGACGATAGAGGCCAAGAACGAGCTATCTATTACCTCAGCAAAAGATTCAGCAGCAGTGAACACAAGTACACTCTGATCGAAAAGACGTGTTGTGCTTTAGCATGGGCTTCCATGAGGTTACAACATTATTTCCATGGTCACACAACTCATCTCATATCCCGCGTGGATCCTCTCAAGTACGTGTTCAATAAACCCATGTTAAATTGCCGGCTGTCCAGATGGCAGTTGATTCTACAACAATTTGACATCGTATATGTGACTCAAAAGTCCATCAAAGGTCAAGGAATTGCGGATCAACTGGCCGCTGCACCTTCAGGGGATTTCAAACCTTTGGAAACATATTTCCCTGATGAAGGGGTAATGACAGTTCAGCAACACCATCAGTACGATACACGCCAAACATGTAAGATGTATTTCGATGGAGTTGTTAATATAGAAGGTGCTGGTGCTGGAGCAGTTCTAGTATCTGGTACGGGGGAGCAGTATCCGGTCACCATCAAATTGCAGTTTGTCAGCACCAACAACACAGCTGAGTATGAAGGCTGTCTCATGGGGCTAAGAATTGCCCGTTCAATGGGCATCAGGCGATTAACTGTCTTTGGAGATTCAGAGTTGGTAATCAGATAATCCACCGCAATCTATCAAACCAAGGAATTACATTTGCTACCTTACCATCAGAAAGTTTTATAGATAGTTTTGGACTTCGAAGAAATCTCTTTTCTACACGTTCCTCGTAATAGGAATGACTTTGCGGACGCGTTAGCAACTTTGGCATCCTTGATTCGAATATCAGATAAGGAACACTTGCCAAGCGTCACAATTTCCCTGACAAGGCCCCAGCCTACGAGAATTACATTGGAGAAGTATCAAATGAGTTACCTCCCATCCAGCATCCTTGGTATCATCATATCAAGGAATATCTACGAGATGGATCTACACCCGTGGAAGCGAGCCCGACTTAGAAAAGGCGGATCCATCGACTTGCTATGAAATTCTACCTGAGTGGAGATGCGCTCTACAAAAGAGTGTTAGGTTTGTAATATTCAAGAACGCAATCAAATTGCATAAAAAGTACGGAAACGTGTAAAAATCAGAGTTTAAAAAATTTTACAAACCATATACCCGGATCACCCTTTATGCATAATTATTAATTAAACGAAAAGATAAAGAATAAAATCATACCCTTGAAGATCGAGCTTCCTCAGGTACAAGTTCACCTCCAAATCCTTTCGTGTTCAACTTGAATCCACCGGGGTTTTGTTCCTTCCTTTGATCAACGTTAGCCACCCATATGTTTGGCCTCTAGAGGTGATCCACCAAGGAATTATAATGATTCAAGAAAAAAGGGTATTTGGCTCAAACCCTAGTTTTCTATCTCTATAGAAAAGGGTACTCTCCAACAAATTGGAATTATGTCGTTGTTTTGAAAAATTTAACAACCCCTTCACCCATAATAAGACTCCTCTTATTAATAGATGTGGGCAACCCACCTTAACAATTAAGGAATTGGGTTTTATTTAATTAATTAAATTCTTTTAATTAATTAAGCTCCCTAATCTTATTAGGGATAATTAATTAAACTCCTTTAACTAATTTTCCTTCCTAATCCAATTAGGAATAAATGAGAGTACTTATATTAAATTAATTCCTAAACTCTTTTAGAAATTAAAATAATAATAATTGTAATAATATTAATAAGACTCCTCTTATTAATTTATATTTAATATTTCTAAAATATTAAATAATAAATATTAAGCTATTTAATTTATTCTATCACCATAGATTAAATTAAATATACATAACATATTATTACGATTATGCCATTAACTTCTTAAATAATTATTCTTCCTTTTATGGTGTGACCCTTTAGGTTCTCCATATTAAACCTATTGTGAATAAATCAATTAGAACAATTCTAATCTTATTTAAATAAATAAATTAAATAATTAATTTATTTAAATAAATAATATTTATTCTACAATAGGGATAAGCCTTCCTAAATGATCAACGACTTTCCGGATAATATAGATTTCAACATTAATCATAAAAGAACCTTTGAGTAAATAGTTACCGTGACAATTCAATCCTTCCACCATACAATGTCCCAATTAAATATAAGACATGGAATTACCGTCAAGTCTTATTTTATTTAATTATATGTATTTCGACTCTTAAATGCACAACTCAAATAATGCAAATTAGAAACTCCTTTCTAATTTCATTCTCGCCGCTAACCAAGGACTACTTTGGTTGTCATTTATCGAATCACATAGGACATTTCTCTTCTTTTATTAGAAGTGGTAGATTCTTTATCGATCATACATTATCTCCATGTACAACTTATTATACCCAAGCATACCCTTTGATATACCCTAAGGGTCTTAAGGAATAAGTCAAAGTATAACTCATCATACACAAGATACTATGATGATCTCAAGTCCAAGGATTACTTGACTACTATCACTACAGAATTCCTATCGACAGCAAATAAAACTCCATTAGGTATTCCTTAACGAGCCACGCTCATGAACTTATTCTCTAATAAGCACCTACATACTTGCTTTAGTGTCTCCACACAAATGATCATGAGATCAATCATCCTCATCCAATGAGCAAGAAAGCGATGTACCAATCTATCCCATTCACTAATCCCCAATTTAGTAATCCAATGATTGGGAACTATTTTAGTTTTAAGCTTTCTAAGAATTTAGATCTCATTAGAATGATCATCATCATTATTCTAAAAGCATTGCTTAAAACTATGGGTTTATCACATATTATAAAAAAAAGATCATGTAGATAATTAAAAGCCTTTAATAAATTAATACTTTTTATTAATAAATGAATAAGATTGTTACAAAGTATATGCTTTATCATCAAACATGATTGGCTTGTGTGCATACTACTTTCAAAGAGATGCAGGATTAGGTCTCCTCAGATGTTTAGACAAAGATCAAGCCAAAAGGCTTATGTATGAAATCCATGGCAAAGTCTGTGGCCCCCACATGAGTGGCCTCCTCCTTGTCAAGAAGATCCTCAGGACAGGACATTACTGGCTATATCTCAAAGCTGATTGCAGTTACCACGTCAGAAGATGCTATCAGTGCCAAATTCATGGGAATGCTATACACGCCCCTCCAAGGGAACTCCACAACATGAGTTCACCTTGGCCCTTCTCAATGTGGGGAATGGACGTTATCGGGCCCATTGAGCCTAAAGCCAGTAATGGACATCGATTTATCTTCACCATGATCGACTACTTCACCAAGTGGGTAGAGGCAGCCTCCTTCCCCAGGGTTACTAAAGAAGTCATCATTTCTTTCATCAGAAACAATGTCGTTTGTTGATATGGGCAACCAGAGGTGATTGTGTTAGACAATGCTAAGAACCTCAACAACAAAATGATGGAGGAGTTATTCAGAAAATTCCACATCTTAACTTCGTCGTCTATCATCTGAAGATGAATGGTGATGTTGAAGCGGCTAACAAAAATACCAAGAAGATTATGCAAAAGATGTCTGCCAACCACAAAGATTGGCCTGACTTATTGCCTCTTACTCTGTTAGCCTACAGAACCTCAATGCGCACTTCCACTGGGACAACCCCCTACGCATTAACCTATGGGATGGAAGCAGTACTCCCCATAGAAGTTGAAATGGAATCCCTCAGAGTGTTGATAGACGCTAAGCTGGATGAAGACCAATGGGTACAAGATAAGTATCACCAATTGTCTCTAATAGACGAAAGGCGAACCGCGACTATCTTCTATGGTCAGTTATATCAGCAAAGGATTGCCAGATCCTATAACAAAAAAGTCCGGCTACGACAGTTTAAACAACATGACTTGGTTTTGAAGAAGATCATTGGCAACCAAGATCAATCTAAGGGAAAATTCGCTCCTAACTGGGAAGGCCCGTTTGTTGTCAAGGAAGTATTGACAGGAGGTGCTCTTAGATTACAAGAAATGGACGGTGATGAATTTCCACAACTCATCAACTCGGACGCCATGAAACGGTACTATGTATAAAATTGCCATCAAGCAAACACCCTGGTGTTGGGCCATCAAATCACCAGTCATTTTGGTTCTTTAACCCTCTTACCACATACAACTCTTCCACACTTTGCCCCATAGGAAAACATACTTTTCAAGCCAGCAGCCTGGCTTTTCTGCTTTCCTATGACTTAGGTCATCCCACCACGGATTGAACCTCTTGCGTTTGCAGTTTGGCTACCCGTACATAGGATCAAACTTCTCATACCTGTAGTTTATCCTCAACCTAGGATTAAACTTTCTCCTCCCCGCAATCTGACTTGCACATGGGATCACGCTTTTCATCTCGCCCTGAGGGGCGAACTACGTCGACCTGATCTCCTCTTCAATAAGAGTACATAGGCAACCATTTCATATGGCCTGGTCGTAATAAAAAAAAAACAACAAAAACATTTCTACCCTTTTTGTGACGCCCCCAAAATTAGGTATACGTCACCCATCTTGGGTTGCCACTTACATGGTACATAAATTCAAATACAAACTTAATTATACATCTGTCGTGTAACATACGAAAATACATAAATTGAGAGTTCTAATAGGAATATTGTCATTTAGACAATATCCATACTCAAGGAGTCCTCATTACATTTATTGTCACACTATTTAACGTAATAGTGAGGACTACTAATGCTATCTTCTGGATCATCACTCTTTTCCCAGACTCGTCCCAAATATATTCTCATTTCAAGAAGAACAAAGAAAGAAAGGGTGAGCTCAACTAGCCCAAATGAAATATTATGACTAAGATAATGCGTAATAAATTATCATTAGCCTTCAACAAAGATGTTAAACCGATAAAATACAATAGACAACTAGTTTAACTGCAGTGAATATGCAATCCATTAAAAGAGTCAAGTAGAAAATAAAGTCTACTATCTTTTAGGTTTTAAAAGGTTTTCATAAATTTTATCACTAAAACTCGGTTTAATGAATAAACCACAATATCTAATCATCCCCGTACTACCTGGTCAAGGATTTTCATCAAATTATCAATGGTCATGACTATACCGAATCACCCCTGGTCATAATCATACCAAAACTATCCATCACCGCATTACAGGCCACTGAGGACTTTTATCACATCATTTATAACAAGCCATGATTATACCGAATGATCCTTGGTCATAATCATACTAAGTTCATCTATACACGTAAGCCATAATATAACATGAGGATGATGATAATGACATAATAATTCAATAAAACAAGTTCAAGAATTATTTTATCCAGGAATTAGTAACGTCCAAATTGTCAACAAGATACTGTTTTGTAGAGTAAAATTCAAGAATGATCAGAAGAATATTTCCATGAAAAGATACTGGATGAAACGCAAATATCAAGAATATTCTACTAATTTCATGGAGTATAGAAGTCAAAGTTTTAATCAACTGGGTATAATAAAGAATGGAATAACAAAGGAAATCACCATGCATGCGGTGATTGCGATGATGTGTTATTCCAATGTAATAATAATAACGGAACCGTGTCGTGAAATTCACACCGATAGGATGATCCAAATGTAATAATAAATGTTTGAATAATAATAAACAATGGAACCAGTCCTGTAAAACACACGCATGTGATATTCTAAAACGTAATAATAAATGCGAATAATAAACAATGGAACCGTGTCCTGTAAAACACACGCATGTGATATTCTAATGTAATAATAAATGCGAATAATAAACAATGGAACCAGTCCTGGTAAAAACACACGCATGCAGGATATTCCAATGTAATAATAAAGAATGGAATAACGTAGAAGATCACCAAGTATAGGGGATTCCACAGTATACAAAGAGTTATTCCAATGTAATAAATAAGAATGGAATAATATAAGATTTCACCAAGTATAGGGTATGTCGGCAGATCACAAAGTTATGTATAGGGTATGCCACTTTTACAGGTTATTCCAACAGAATAATAATGAATGGAATAACAGAAGTTCTCTTCATGAATAAGAAAGAATAACACCCCTTACGGGTACAACAAATAATATCCCTTACCGTAAAAGACACTGGATATCAAAGTAGTGAAGTACCAGAATACTCTTCTTCTTTCTCTCTATAGATTTTCTCTCTATAATTTCTCTCTCTAGAGTTTCAGTGAATTCGTAAGAAAATAATGAAGGAATGAGCTTCTATTTATAGGAAAATAGAATGCATAGTAATTAATCCATGAACGGTCCAGATTGATTTACTTTAATCTGATGGTCCATATTTAAAGCAAAATCTTTTAAATAAAATATCATATATTCTATTTATATAAAAATATTTCACTATGCAAACACTATGCAAAACACTATGCATAATAAAATATAATATATTCTATTTATAGAATATTTTTAATAAAGTATTTTGTTTTATATAAAAAGATGTTTCGCTTTTATTATGTTAATAATACTGAATAAAACAAAAGCGTCATTATCGCTATAATAATTCATATTATTAATCGACAATAATGGAATCAAACCGAGTGACTTCTCACATAAGCATCAATAATCAATACCGTGTGCTACTATGCAACCACACGTACATCGTACTTTTACTACTGAAAAGTAGTTTAACAAAGATCAACGGTAAAACTTCCGCCGTTATTTCAATAAAATATTTTTGTCGTTTTCTCGATCGACAATAATTACATTGTGGGGTCCACCAATGATTGAGTAGTTGTTTAATATTCCCCGCTAAACCAAATATTCCTTGACCAATCGAATATAATATAACCACTTGCATACTTTGCAAAATTTATAAATACTACTCACAACTATAATATTATCTCAAATTCACACCATAACATTAAAAAATTATTTTGACAAAATTTAAATCTTTATTGAGAAAATTCGGAGTCTCATAATCTCCCCTCCTTATGGAATTTTGCCCTCGAAAATAGGGTACGTACCTGGTATGATAAGAGGTGAGGATACCTTGAATACCTTTATCGTTAAAAATATTAAATTCATCTTCGCAATCCGCCAAAGATATTCATTAACAATTCATCTTTGCACTACAGGCTAAAGATATACAACTGTAAAACCAATAATGCTGAGACGCAGCTTAATAGTATCACGACCACGAATTATCCATGCACTACTGGCCAAGGATATTCGTGTTTTCAATTACGGTCATGATTATACCGAATAATCCTTGGTCATAATCATACCAAGTCTATCAATGTATTACGGCCAAAGATGACTTTTACCACATCCATGAATTAATATTTCATTGCTGAGACTCAGCTCAATAATTAATCCATATCATCGAATCATCCCTGCACTACAGGCCAAGGATATTCATTAGTATCACGACCACGAATTATCCATGCACTACGGCCAAAGATAATCGTGTATTCATTAGTATCACGACCACAAATTATCCATGCACTACGGCCAAAGATAATCGTGTATTCATTAGTATCACGACCACAAATTATCCATGCACTTCGGCCAAAGATAATCGTGTATTCATTAGTATCACGACCACAAATTATCCATGCACTACGGCCAAAGATAATCGTGTATTCATTAGTATCACGACCACAAATTATCCATGCACTACGACCAAAGATAATCGTGTATTCATTAGTATCACAACCACAAATTATCCATGCACTACGGCCAAAGATAATCGTGTATTCATTAGTATCACGACCACAAATTATCCATGCACTACTTCCAAAGATAATCGTGTATTCATTAGTATCACGACCACAAATTATCCATGCACTACGGCCAAAGATAATCGTGTATTCATTAGTATCACGACCACAAATTATCCATGCACTACGGCCAAAGATAATTGTGTATTCAATTATGGTTATGATTATACCGAACAATCCCTGGTCATAATCATACCAAGTCCATCTATGCACTACAGGCCACAGATGACTTTCAACATAATATAAACATGAGGATAATGATATAAAGAATCAATCAAATGAGATAAAGGATAAATATTAAACCTTTATAATATAATTTATCCAGGATTCAAGAATATCCCCATGTTATCAATCACTTAATAATCTCATAATCTAATATCATTAATATTATAACAATATTTTAATCACTTCTTAAATTTATAAATAATTTATCTCAATTGTTTACGCTTTACCATATAATGCATTTAATCATTCAAAAATGTCATACTCATAAGATATCATCACCAATTATCAAATCCCTCATCAAAAAAATATGCATATACTCTATATAAGATTCTCTAGCCATAAAATCCTATTTTCAACTTTGTTACTTCACATAACATATTTAACTCATATGTTCATAACTAAACTATTTTCATGAAAAATACCAAATCAGTCCCAAAAATATTTCTTTTCTGGGATTTAGCATAATATAATCCCATAATGAAAATATATTTTTCTCGGAATTTTTAAAATTCATTTACTATTATTCAAAAATTAATTTCTAATTAATTCCTTAAGAAATTAGCTACCTCAAGTTTAACTCCAAAAATTCCCAAATCTTAGCAGGACCTTACACATGTTAACGTGAGCTTCTAGTTAAAATTTCATGGTCATCGGAGTTATAGAACTCCGGTTATAGCATTTTTTGTCGGAAAAACCTAAATATTGAAATAGTCATAACTTGCTCATTTTAAGTCAGAATGAGCTCATTTTCGGACAGGAGGTACTTTATACCATATACCTTCATGTCCCAAAAGGCCAGAATTTTTCTCATAATTTAAGTGGCCTAAACAGCCCCTCTAAAATCATGGCAGCAGCTTTTTCGGTTTTTGCAGCTTTGCACTCCTTTGCTAAAATCAGTCCACACAAAAATCTACAACACCTTTTCCAGTAATTCCACTTGGATTAGTTAGGTAACTCATAGATCTAACTCTAGGACTTGACCACACTCAAAAATTCAAAATATAATAGGAGATATGGTCAATTGAATTTCATGTTACGCTTTTCACCAAAAATCGATTTTCAACTCTTTGTGATTTCTAAGAAACTTTCATGTTTTCACATAATAACCAACATAACTCATCATAACACTTACTAATACTACGTGATACCCATGGTTTTCATTAGTCCAATGCTTTTATTATGACTTTTATCATAAACCACGTAAACCTGCTTCATTTTAGTTGAAGAAATATTTGAGGGTTTAAGAATTGGGTTTTTATCTTTGAGGTCAATACAAAATTCGATTTCACGCTCTAGGGTAGGCTAGAAAATCTTCAAGAATACGCTCAAGAAATTTATTAATGATAGAAATATCATTCAAAATCATTACTCTCGTCCAAGACTTGAATAGTACGTCACATTAATACCAACTGTGACTTCTATCCCTTAACTCGGATAAAGACCTCACAATGATACCTATAAACTTGCCATCTTCATTCACGATGTCGCCTATAGAAAGTCCGCTTCGTTGCATTCCACACAAGGAGGTCAACAATGAAAGGTTCGGGGCTCTTTACTTATGGCTTGATATGACAATAATTGACTTTAGTAGTTTGGTTACTTGAATTCGCAACAAAGTTGGTTATGAATATAAAAGCTAACAACCTTACGAAAAGCATGATGAGTAGTTAATCAATTGATTCCTAAAATCACATCAAAGGCAAGTATTTTCAAAAAGATAAGATCGACAGGTAACGTGAAAGTGTTTATTTGAATCAAACAAGATTTAAAAATAGTAGTAAGCGAACGAAGGCTCCTACTAACGAAGTTTCAACCAATAAGTCAAAGTCTAACTTCTCCGAGTCAAATTTAAACGTTGAACACAAGCAAGAGAGATAAAATAATGGGTAGAACCGGTATCTTATAAGGTATAGACTTTGCAATTTATAATTAACTAACCCGCTAACTTCGTTCGGTTTACTTCGCTTTTTGAGAAGTCATGAAAATGCACTTCCTAAAACCAACGACTTTGTTTTGTCCACATCAACCTTTGGTGCCACCGTCCCCAACTAGACTTGACTTTGGTGCACAAACAAAATTGGGCTAAATGACCTTCTCTTCTTGCAATTTCCACTTCTATTATCTTTGCCATGATTACCACCAAGTGGTTACCATTCTTGGCATGATAATTTCCCCACGATGGTTATCATTGTTCGATAAATTGCCACCCAAATGATTATTATCGTATTGTTGGTCGTTACCTTTTGTTTGAAATTTGAATCAACACTCTCATGTGCTTCATTGCTTATCTCAACATTTTCGATGCCATTCTCAAACACCGTCACAAAACAAGGGTTAATTAACATATCACATATTATCCCTATACTCCGAATCCACCAATTAAATACCAAATAAATTTAGGTAGGTCATACTAGCGAAGGAATTCCCCGCCTCTCCTCCTAGTTCTTATCTCATATCTCACCAGGGATCATATCCCTAAGCTCGATACCAACCGCGCGCCCCCAAAATTAGGTATACGTCCACCCATCTTGGGTCGCCACTTATATGGTACATAAATTCAAATACAAACTTAATTATACATCCGTCGTGTAAACATACGACAATACATAAACCGAGAGTTCTAATAGGAATATTGTCATTTAGACAATATCCATACTCAAGGAGTCCTCATTACATTTATTGTCACACTATTTAATGTAATAGTGAGGACTACTAATGCTATCTTCGGATCATCACTCTTTTCCCCGACTCGTCCCGGTATATTCTCATTTCACGAAGAGAATAAAGAAAGAAAGGGTGAGCTCAACTAGCCCAAAGAAGAAATATTATGACTAAGATAATGCGTAATAAATTATCATTAGCCTTCAACAAAAGTGTTAAACCGATAAAATACAATAGACAACCGCTTTTAATCTGCAGTGGATTATGCAATCCATTAAAAGAGTCAAGTAGAAAATAAAGTCTACTATCTTTTAGGTTTTAAAAGGTTTTCATAAATTTTATCACTAAAACTCGCTTTAATGAATAAACCACAATATCTAATCATCCCTCGTACTACTAGTCAAGGATTTTCATCAAATTATCAATGGTCATGACTATACCGAATCACCCCTGGTCATAATCATACCAAAAACTATCCATCACTGCATTACAGGCCACTGAGGACTTTTATCACATCATTTATAACAAGCCATGATTATACCGAATGATCCCTGGTCATAATCATACTAAGTTCATCTATACACGTAAGCCATAATATAACATGAGGATGATGATAATGACATAATAATTCAATAAAACAAGTTCAAGAATTATTTTATCCAGGAATTAGTAACGTCCAAATTGTCAACAAGATACTGTTTTGTAGAGTAAAATTCAAGAATGATCAGAAGAATATTTCCATGAAAAGATACTGGATGAAACGCAAATATCAAGAATATTCTACTAATTTCATGGAGTATAGAAGTCAAAGTTTTAATCAACTGGGTATAATAAAGAATGGAATAACAAAGGAAATCACCATGCATGCGATTGCAGATGATGTGTTATTCCAATGTAATAATAATAACGGAACCAGTCGTGAAATTCACACCGAAGCAGATGATCCAATGTAATAATAAATGCTTTGAATAATAATAAACAATGGAACCAGTCCTGTAAAACACACGACATGTGATATTCCAAATGTAATAATAAATGCGGAATAATAAACAATGGAACCGGTCCGGTGTAAAACACACGTGACGGATATTCCAATGTAATAATAAAGAATGGAATAATGTAAAGAAGATCACCAAGTATAGGGGATTCACAGATATCTGAGTTATTCCAACGTAATAAATAAGAATGGAATAATATAAGGATTTCACCAAGTATAGGGTATGCCATGACGTATCAAAGTTATGTATAGGGTATGCCACTTTTACAAAAGTTATTCCAATGTAATAATAATGAATGGAATAACGTAAGTTCTCTTCATGAATAAGAAAGAATAACACCCCTTACGGGTACAACAAATAATATCTCTTACCGTAAAAGACACTGGATATCAAAGTAGTGAAGTACCAGAATACTCTTCTTCTTTCTCTCTATAGATTTTCTCTATAGCTTCTCTCTATAATTTCTCT